>JAQFVV010012404.1:463788-871286 GCA_028023455.1 Epiperipatus broadwayi | reverse complement strand
CACACATGTATATGTAAAACATACAAAACTTAGAAATGTTCGGGTTGGAAATAAATAAATAAATAAAGAAAGAAAAACGAGCTTAAAAGTTAACAAAATCAAGAAATGTTGAAAATTAATAAAACAAAGGAAAAGAGAGGGAACTAGAATTACCAAGATCGTTATCTTTTGCTATTCAAAGTCTGAATTTCGAGAAAAGTAAAATATTAAATTATAATATTAAAAGCATAAGCTAGAAAAATTAAAGCAGAAAAGAAACCTAAAGAAAACATGTAGTAAATATGATTTTGGGGAAAATAAAGTTTAAAGGAAAAACTTCGGTAGCGTGGAAAGAAAAAAAACCTAGAAATTTAATATGTTCAAAAAGATAAGAATCTATGTTTCAAAGTACACCTTTGACGATAAACGAAATGCGGGTTTTATGGAGTATAGTTAAAGCATGAGTTTAAATAAAAAATAAATGATCGTCGAAATTTAAATTTAAATGAGAAAAAAAAAACATATACTAAAATTTGTGTAATTAATTAAAGAAAATAAAGAAATAAGTAAAATGTAAATAGTGCTATAAAATCATATAAAATAAGTTTAAATATGGCCGAAGGCATAGCATGGAAGGTGTCAACAACAAGTGGAAACAAAGAATCCGAAGGACAAAGGACCATTGGAATGTTTTAATTAAAAAGGAAGTTAAGTGGAAAGCTAGAGAGATTGTAGGAGAGATTAGAGCTTGAGACTTCGAGTCGAGAAGGTGAAATTTTGCGGCTCCAAGAATCAATCGATATAGCTAGCCAATATGACATCTACTATCGGTGCCTCACATACTATGGCTGGCTAAGGCCTTCATGATCGCTGGTCGATCCGGACCATCTGTACCAATGGTTCTGCAATAATGTAACAACTGCTGTAGTAACGCCTGCCTGTGGATTCCTGTAGTTGCCCTGCTTGTGATGCCTCATCCTCCGTGCCTGAATAACCAAGAAGCTACACACCGCCAAATATGATAGGTGACCGTCCCTCCTAAAGAAGTGGAGAAAATCCACGTGACGGTCGACCACATCGGAAGGAACTCAAAGACTAAACCCTAGGTAACTTGAATATTATTTTATAAATCGTCATAAGTGCACTTAAATTCAATAGACAATGGCCAAATGCCTTTCCTGAATGATAATGACATTCTCTTATGATAGACAGTGAGTCTAACGATTATAAATGTGAAAGCATTTATAAGAATTTCAATTAGTTATTTTAAGTATTCATTTATTGTTAGAATTTCAAATATTTTTCCTTATAGCACTATCAAAAATATAATATGTTTAATTTTATGTTAATATTTCTTATGTCTTTTTTTTTATCAAACCTAATTATTTTTATTATTAAAAAATGTATTAATTTATCTAAATCTGTCTCGCCTCGTTCTTCGCCACTCCAAAAAATAGTTTAACATTAGAGAGGGGAGGGGGTAAACTATTATTCATGTTGATATTCTTTTTTAGTTATTAAATTAGCACGTGAAACGTTGATGGTGCAGTGTTTTAGCCCGTAAAATTTATAAATTAGCCAAGCGCTGTAACAGTAATATCTTACAGCAGTCGGGAGAAAGCTGATCGGGAAAAATAGTCTGGAAGCTATATCCGTATAGCTGACAGATTCGGTCAGGTACGGAAATCGATTCGTTTATTTCCGTATTTCTCTCTGCTTGAGGTAGCGGAAAGTGGACGATTTTTGAATTAGAAGAATTCCCCATTACATGTTATAAGTGAAAGGGAAGTTGGAGCTTTCGATCGTCCCGTGCCCGTTACATATTTTGGGGGCCAGTCCGGGATTTGAAACTTCTGCACATTTAATAATCACGTGTTAAATAAGTTATAATGTAATAAAAAATTTTCTAAAATAAAATTCGTTTAATATATGTGGATTTAAACATATAAATTTAGTGTTGCAAGTTAAAGTGGCGAAAAGCGAAGACGAAGGGGATAAGTTTTTTTTTTGATGATACTCCATACGAGCATTTCACGTCAAATGTGTACAAAGAGTAGCGAGGGGGAAAATTTTTTTTTAGTAGTATGAAAGTTATTGAAATGAATAGTGAAAGATAATCTCAAGCAATAATTAAACAAGTATAACGAACAAAGAAATTATAATGTCAAATGATTACCGCCATATAATATGAATCGTTTTGAAGAAAAAGAAGAATAACACAAAGTTGTATAAAATTTTAATGCTAAGTAATAAAAGAAATAATAGTCGCGAAGTATAAATGTTATTAAATAGTCGTATATTCCAGTAAGTTAAAGTTAGAAAAATAAATGTGTATAGTCTCATAGGAAAATAATGAAGCGTATTTAGCTATAATTATAGCGATCAAAAATATAGATTATCGTGATGTTTGTGTACCGAAAAAAAAATATAAAGTAGTTAAAGTAAAAGAAATAAAACAGTTCAGTAAGGGTTAAATCATAAATGAGAGATTCTAAAATAGCCACGTATCACCGGTGAATTGAAAAAAAATATATATGTATGATTCTAAATATTGTGTCTCAGTCAAGCCGAAATAAAATATTTATAATGGTTAATGAAAATATTCGAATGTATTTGTTAAGTTGAAGAAAATATGTACGTACGATTTCAAGGTAGTGAAAGGAATATAATTTACAAAAACGTTTTATATGTAATGAAAGAGATTATCCCAGTGAAGAAAATGTATGTGTGACTTTGTTTTAAAACGACCGTAAAATAATTGAAGTTTATAATGAAATATTAAAAATATATGTCATAGGTGCATGTGTCTGGAAACACAGTTAAATGACATTTTATTTAGATATATCATCAACAAATAGAAATAAGTATAAGTAATGAATTAAAGTTGAAAGAATGTAAACAGGCATCATTGAATTAATTATAGTGAATCAGAGGTATATGAGCAGGGAAAATCGAGGACAAAGGTGGACAGACAGTTGGGCAAGTCTAGGGCAGGCAGACAAGAATAGGAACCGGAGTACAGATGTTTGGGTTGGCTAGTGATCTAACTGCTAACTGAATAAATCACAAATATTAAATCGTTGATCAAAGTAAAAAGGAAAACAGAGAGTCAATAGAAAAAATTTCTTTATATAAATATAGCCATAAGAGTTAGTAAACCGTATTAGAAACATAGATTAAGGGTTAAATAAAATTATTATTCATGAATACGAGATCCCAAGCTAAAATGGATTTTCAAGAAAAGGAAGTGAGAGAAGGGAGTGAAGATAAAGAGATGAAAGTACCTGGTAAAATAAGCAAGAGTGATATCATGGATATGCTGAGGCAGATGAGGGTCGATCAACAGCAATTCGTGGAAGAATACATGAACCGACAGGAGAGAAGAATAGAAGAATGGATGATCAAGGTCGAAATCGATAGCCAGAAAAGAATGGCGGCATTCAAGGAAGAAGTAAAAAATGAGATCATCCAGCAATCAAAGCCTAATGATATATGGGCTGGATGTCACCCAGAGATGGAGATGGAGGAACAAAGGAGTATAGGGCCATGTGGATATGCGAAATCTGAAACAGTTGAGGATAAAGTTAGAGAATTAGCAGAATTGGATTGGGAAAGGGATATAGGACAGCCAGAAAGGGAGATAAGACCGGGAGATGAAGAGATGGAGGTAGTGAGAGATAATAGTCAAAAGGTGATGATGAGCGGGCAGGAGAGTTTAGGTCAAGTGGCAAAAGTAGTAGCCAGGTTAAACACAAGAGTGGAAGAATGTGTAAAGAGTGCAGCCAATAGCAGCCTTAATGCCGATATAAAAGAACTACCTGTTATAAGAAATGACTGGGATCCTGGGGAAGAACATTGGACAGAAAACCGAGGACATTCTAGGGAGTGGAACCCAAGAGGGCCGGAAGATAGACGATGTAGATGTAAGATTGAATGGAAGTGGCCATACAAATGGACAGAGGGCCAGGAACTTAGGGATAAACATCCGCATCCCAGAGGAGGCAGAGGTGATGTAAATCGAGGAAGACAACCGCCAGATAAAACGTAAGAGCGGTCCCAAATAAAGAAAGAATTAGATGATGACAAATTCGGAAATGGAAATGGACCTCGAATCATGGAGAACGGATAGGAATACGGAAGCTAATGACATAAAGAAATGACGAGCCAATAAATGGCTAGACAGTATGAGGGACTTTAGGAAAATGATAAAGGATAAATTAATTAGTAGGATGGGGTCGTAGATTGAGGTTGATGGAATGTAGGGTCAGATATTTGTAGCTTGATCCTGTTGCAGTATTTGGTTTTGCCTTCTTCATTGTCATGCGTGTGTGTTCTGCGGTGCACCAGATCTTATCACAGAGAACCCAGGGACAGAGATCCCATTCTCAATGACTCACTGGATTAATATTTCCAGTTAGGTATTAAGCACATATATCGTGAGTCAATGGTCCAGAGACCAATCTATGGGGAAAGAACCCTTTATATGAATATAGAGCTTTCAGAAATATACTGGGCTCATGGATGAGCTGGACGAAAAGATGCCAGCCTCCCAACCCACCTCGATAATAGTGGCCAGAGTTGGCACTTAGAGGTTCCTTATTGCAGAAATGCGATGTATGAACAGGTTTAATCGGATCACAGAGATATCCTGTGGATTCGAACCTGTAGATACGAGTAGTGGCAGAAATGAAATGCATGCATGGCAATGTCAGGATTAAATTGGTTTGGCTATACTGCTTGGTTCAGCAAAGGAAGGGATAATTTACCTGGTCGCCTCTCTATAGATTAACCTCATCTCTACATCATAGTAGCAATGAAAAAAAAAAAAAGAAAGAGTTTGAACAATAGTTGGGAGCATATAGCTTTCGATGCATAAGGTTAAAATTTTTTTTGTCGGGAAAAAAAATTTTAAAGGGGGGAACGGTGTAATGTGATGATCGCACATACTGCGGTCACACATGTATATGTAAAACATACAAAACTTAGAAATGTTCGGGTTGGAAATAAATAAATAAATAAAGAAAGAAAAACGAGCTTAAAAGTTAACAAAATCAAGAAATGTTGAAAATTAATAAAACAAAGGAAAAGAGAGGGAACTAGAATTACCAAGATCGTTATCTTTTGCTATTCAAAGTCTGAATTTCGAGAAAAGTAAAATATTAAATTATAATATTAAAAGCATAAGCTAGAAAAATTAAAGCAGAAAAGAAACCTAAAGAAAACATGTAGTAAATATGATTTTGGGGAAAATAAAGTTTAAAGGAAAAACTTCGGTAGCGTGGAAAGAAAAAAAAACCTAGAAATTTAATATGTTCAAAAAGATAAGAATCTATGTTTCAAAGTACACCTTTGACGATAAACGAAATGCGGGTTTTATGGAGTATAGTTAAAGCATGAGTTTAAATAAAAAATAAATGATCGTCGAAATTTAAATTTAAATGAGAAAAAAAACATATACTAAAATTTGTGTAATTAATTAAAGAAAATAAAGAAATAAGTAAAATGTAAATAGTGCTATAAAATCATATAAAATAAGTTTAAATATGGCCGAAGGCATAGCATGGAAGGTGTCAACAACAAGTGGAAACAAAGAATCCGAAGGACAAAGGACCATTGGAATGTTTTAATTAAAAAGGAAGTTAAGTGGAAAGCTAGAGAGATTGTAGGAGAGATTAGAGCTTGAGACTTCGAGTCGAGAAGGTGAAATTTTGCGGCTCCAAGAATCAATCGATATAGCTAGCCAATATGACATCTACTATCGGTGCCTCACATACTATGGCTGGCTAAGGCCTTCATGATCGCTGGTCGATCCGGACCGTCTGTACCAATGGTTCTGCAATAATGTAACAACTGCTGTAGTAACGCCTGCCTGTGGATTCCTGTAGTTGCCCTGCTTGTGATGCCTCATCCTCCGTGCCTGAATAACCAAGAAGCTACACACCGCCAAATATGATAGGCGACCGTCCCTCCTAAAGAAGTGGAGAAAATCCACGTGACGGTCGACCACATCGGAAGGAACTCAAAGACTAAACCCTAGGTAACTTGAATATTATTTTATAAATCATCATAAGTGCACTTAAATTCAATAGACAATGGCCAAATGCCTTTCCTGAATGATAATGACATTCTCTTATGATAGACAGTGAGTCTAACGATTATAAATGTGAAAGCATTTATAAGAATTTCAATTAGTTATTTTAAGTATTCATTTATTATTAGAATTTCAAATATTTATTCCTTATAGCACTATCAAAAATATAATATGTTTAATTTTATGTTAATATTTCTTATGTCTTTTTTTTTATCAAACCTAATTATTTTTATTATTAAAAAAATGTATTAATTTATCTAAATCTGTCTCGCCTCGTTCTTCGCCACTCCAAAAAATAGTTTAACATTAGAGAGGGGAGGGGGTAAACTATTATTCATGTTGATATTCTTTTTTAGTTATTAAATTAGCACGTGAAACGTTGATGGTGCAGTGTTTTAGCCCGTAAAATTTATAAATTAGCCAAGCGCTGTAACAGTAATATCTTACAGCAGTCGGGAGAAAGCTGATCGGGAAAAATAGTCTGGAAGCTATATCCGTATAGCTGACAGATTCGGTCAGGTACGGAAATCGATTCGTTTATTTCCGTATTTCTCTCTGCTTGAGGTAGCGGAAAGTGGACGATTTTTGAATTAGAAGAATTCCCCATTACATGTTTTAAGTGAAAGGGAAGTTGGAGCTTTCGATCGTCCCGTGCCCGTTACAATATATATATATACTAAAATTGCTCATTTGCACTTTCATAATTGTCATGGTATTAAAGTATATAAATCTTTTAAAAAGAGACTATAAATACAAATATATCTTTCTTTGGGTTCATTAAAAAGAAGAAATATGATTTGTTCATGACAATGATCCTATTATTAAATAAAAGCAATATTTTGACAATATTTTAGTGATGATACAAGAATTGAAATGATGAGTTTCAATGATATATCCATTCTATTAATTCATTTGAATTTAAAGGGATATCTAGCTTAGTAAAATTAGAATAGCTCTTTGCAATTTTCCCTGGAGAAGTTTTAAATATATCGTGATATAGTATCTTCAAAATATTGAATTCTATCTAACATTTACAATAAGTATGCTACTAAATGTGTTATTTTATCAATTCAAAAGATAATACAGAGTTTACATTTAATGTTCTAAACAGGAATCTACAAAAAAATTATTTAGTATTTGTTGTTTAAAATATTCTGTGGACTACCAGTGATGATTATTAGTCTGATAACAAAAAGGTAGGATTGGAGAATAAGATGTCACAAGATTGTGATGTGCTTTTTAAAAGCTAGATTAAAATTTTATTGAATCTACTATTGCAAAGTCACATTTTAATTAGATTGGTAATGTATAGCAGATGAAGCAAAATAGATTTCTTAAAGAGTATTATTTTATGGTGAACTTGAGCACGTGTTTCATAGGAAAATCAGCTTCAATAAATATGATTTTCAAAGCACTCTAAAGAAGTGTTATTTGATTATTTTCAGTGTGAAGTGTATTTTAAGATAGAACACAATAAAAAAAATACAATTAAGTAAAATGTTTAGAGATTTTAATGGCTTAGTGTAGAAGTGGAATGGTAGGGATTGTGCAATGTCTGTTAAACTTAAACTTCTTATAAGCCCCAAAGCAATAAATTGCAATACTTTAATTTGTATTTATTCAGGAGATGTTTTTTAAGCAAAAAGTTTGTTCTTGCAGAAGAGATAAAAGACAACATACCAACTTTGTTAAATAAACATTTTTTTTTAAAAGTAGCTCATATACATTCACATTAAGGCTGGACGTCTATCAATTTTAGGACTTGAAGTAGAAGCAACATTTAAAATTTGCATCTTTTAAAATTATTGAAAAGGCTATTTCGAATAATATACTAAATGAAGCAATAGATGTAACAGGAAGAAAAATATTTAATAAATAAAAACATTTATTAAAACATTGATATAAAAATAATAAATCTTATTTTGGAGGCTACTTCAGTTGGCATTTAAGTCATTGCTTCGCCACTTCATCTTGAAACCAAGACTAGTTGAAATAGTTTTGATGGACTATTTTCTAACTCTCTATCTTTTCATTTTTATTTGCCTATCTTTTCTTCAAGTTAAATTGGCTAAATTCTGTACACGTTAATATGTTGCTAATGATATATATATTTATTTGTTATCAGAGTTATTAAAATAACACATTTTTTATACGTAACTAACTTTTTTTTCCGTCTTATTATTTTTATGATAGTCTACATATAAAATCTATTTATTCATACCATACTTAATTTTTTTATTTAATTCTAAAACTGTAGCCGTTCAAGCTATATATATATAATTTTTTTTTTTTTAAAAAGAGTAGGGCCTAAGACATTTTTTTCATTTCTTTTTAATGGCAAATGTATATAATTAATATTTTTATTTTTTGATTTTAACTATCTATTTAAAATGCGTACTAAGGATTATTATTTAGCTCTCAGCTCTAAATGTAAGAAGCTATGAATTTTGTTCAAAGACGGTAGCAAACATATCCAAACAATGAGACAATAAGTATATTTCTATCTAGCGAACTATTATCTTTGGTTGGTAATTTGCCATTGACTGCTTCTTTTTCAATACTCTGCAATCTTTTTAGAGCTCAATCATAAACTTTAATAAGCTTTAATGTTTAGAGCTACATTATAAAATACCGATGTCTTCCTATTATTATGCATTAAAAGAAAATATATTTTTCCTTAATGAAAGCATTTTAGGATTGTTTTAAAAAGAGAAGCTAATGTATGCTTGAGATAAAGTCACATAATAGAAGCAAGAGGATAATTATCAAATGCTCAAGAGAGTTGCAGAATGAAGAGAATTTTTTTTTTTATTGTGAAGTAATAATTAACACAAGTCAAAGCATTAATTAATGAGGAATTATTTTCCACATTTAATGATGAAAATTAGACTCTTTGATGAATAATTTATCAGTGCATCTTGAACCTCTTTTCCTTTTCAGAGAGTTCAGCGTAGTGAAAGCATTCTAGGTAGAAGACAGGTTAAGTTAAATTGTCTTTTTTAAAAATAAAATTGCGTAAAATAAACAAATTGTTTTTTGAAAATAAATAATCACAATTATTTAAAATGGTGTTAGTAAAGAAAGTACATTTGTGAGTTTTATATATATTGAATAACATCATCAAGATGTAAATCTTGGATATTGTCATATTCTTAAGAATATTTATCAAAATACAATAACAGTAATTAGACTATATGATAATACTAAGAAGAGCCATTGATAAGAATATATGAAAGGATGTTTTATGTCTTAACTTTTCAGCAGTTTTACAAAAAGTATTCTGGGGATTAAAATGGGAAGTTAAGGGAATGGAACCAAATGACAATTTTTTAAAAGTTATTTAGATTTTGCAGATATTACGAACAATGATTTAAGGCTTCAGAAAAAGTTGCAAGAGCCATTAAGTTAACCCAAAATGTTAAGAAAACTAAAATAGCATTCAATGGAAGGTGTTAAAAATTAATTATCATGAATTATTAGAAGTTAATTACAAAATACTTTAGATTTCTAATACAGATGGAAATGCAAAATTGATGAAATTAATCATAAAACTAAACTTGACTGATGTGCTTTTGATAGAAATAATTTATAATTAAAAATATGCTAATGTCTTTGAAAAGTATATTTTTAATAGATGTGTTTTATGAATCTGATGCTTAAAAATTTAATGGAAGATTATTTCAAAGACTTTGGACAATAAAGTATGAAGAGGTGAACCAAAGGTCAAACACTTCTACAATGGTTAAAGAACAAATAGATATCATTGAAATCATTGAAAGAATTAAAAAACTGAATGAAACTGGTCTGGATTTATTTCTAGAAGTATTATAATAAATGGATAGTTAAAATTTTAAATGGTATTCCAAGAGATTGTAAATGACTTAAGAAATACAATGTATGTGAGATGGATGTATAAAATAAGGACAGTTTCTGATGTGTTATGGTTGAAGAGAGTCCAAATTTGGATAAACCAGATTAAACTTGAAAAAAACATCATTCTGCCATGAATCAATAGTACTTGAAAATGAAGAATGATGCCAATGAATAGCATATATGTTCCTTGCTTGAAAGCCTTTTCAGAATGTCAAAGCAAGAAATTCTTTATGGTTTATAGATACAATTCAAAATCACTATAGTAAAATAAAAATTTAAATGTAATTTTTTTTCTACAGTTTAATCTACAAATGTAATTTTTTTAAACTCATACATTTCAGAACATCCTCTTTAAAAATATATCTATTACTGAAATTATCATGTCATTTTTAGCTCAGATGTAAACTTCAAACAATTACAGATTACTCTGTCCACACAACTACAATTCAACTTCATACTTTTTTTCATCATGTGTGATATATTATAATTAAAATATATTACCACAGACTTTTTAAACAAATAATTAAAAAAATCTGAAGATAAAATAGAACCGCCAAATTGCATTTTTGACTGCAACAATACTTTTCAATATTTTAGGTCACAACTTTTCACATGGTCTAATTAATACTAAATTATTACAATTTAATCCACAAATGACAAATTTTTTGAATTTAAACATTTAATAACATTCCTTTTTGTTAAATATTTTAATGATTATCATCAATTATTTATTAGATTAGAGTTTATCAGACTTTATATTTTATTAATTGTAGTAATGTAATATTGATAAATGTTCCTAAAAAAAAAAAAAAGAAATAGACATGTGTAAAGTTGTAATCTGGCTCAACTAAATAGTTCTGGTTCCACCAGAAATATACCTCATGGGTATTTATCTTTTTCAGATGTCTATATTATATGTTTAAAATGTGTTTGTGTGTACAGTGAAATAAAAATTTGAAGTATAATGTAGTGACAATTTGGGTTTGAACCAAAGATATACAAATATTTAATAGTAAATCCTTGATTCCAAATAAATATTTATATTAAATGAAAGTTAAATGGTTAATTAAATTTAAAAAAAAGATTCAATTCAAATATATATAATAACATTATCAAAACAATAGTAATGCTGATTTATCGCATCAATAATAAGTCCTCTATGGATTTTATTTGTATTTCAGTTTTAATAAAATAAAAAATGAAACTCTCACGAATCAAAACTTCTTACTAGAAAATTTACTTTTGAAAAAGTTATTAATTCCAAATATGATCATTTACAAATTATTACCATCATTCCTGAATGTTCCTCACTGGACTTCATGATTTCTCAGGGTTGAGGATATTATTAGTCTATTGGATATTAAAGGTATTATGTTTGGATTGAGTTAGATAAATAAACACAAACTAAATGGATTTACAAAAACTTAATACTTTATTAACAATGAATATATAAAACTATTACTTATATATTAGCAACTATAATACAAAATATTAAATGTAATAATAAGAAAAAAATATTTTTAATTTAAGTTTAAGTTTAAACTTAAATTATATCTATAATGATAAATTCTTACCATGTAAAAAATTAAGCAGTTCAAAATCATTATTTTCTGAAGATATCATTCTTTTAATATATTTTCTGTATATCTTCATTAGTTTGCCCAAAGATTATAGTTATTCTCCTAGCACACTGGTGAGGTTAGATAGGAAATACAACAGCATTAGTGATATTAGATAAGGTATTGTATTAGTAGGTCTTGAGTCAATCTTATGGCACTGTTCACTTTTTTCTTTATAGCATTATTAAAGCAGTCAATGGCTGGGTTTAAAAAACTTCAGCATTAGTTTCTGTATTCACTTGCATTTCCAAGTGTTTTGGCTAGTGTGGTTTTGGGTTGACTAAACACATATGGTAGTTTTCTGCTAGATTAAATCATCATACTGCCGTTATATGTGAAGTATTGAAAAATACTAGGAATTATTCAGCAAGATACAGCTACCCAAATTATGGTGGAAATGTTTAACAAGTGATTTCTCTTATTGGTATTGTACCGGTCGAAACCCACCACCACCGCAAGTCAAATCAGATTCAAACTCAGCTGAACCAAAACTGAATTCAAACCCAACTCAACAGCTCAGATAGTAGAAATCGACGGCACAGAACTAGCTCAATGGTTGGTGAGGACTAGAGACCCTTTTACTGACATGAATATCAATTAACTTTGACTACTTTTAATTCGAATCATATGTATGTTCGGGTTGCCAACACAGACAGTGAGTATTAACATTTAAATAATGATAAAAGAATGATGAACTGAGAAACCAAGTATGTTAGAAAATATTTAATAAGAATAACTTGTTTTGTTTCAATCAAAATATAGAATGCATTAATTACCTCTAGTCTTTAAAAGAATTGATAAATATAATAAGAGTGGCGGTCCTTATCATATGCCAACAAGTATTACACAACATGGGATTCTATGTCTATGCCCCCAACGAGAAATATAAAGGCAGATAAAGGTATTCATTAAGAACGGAAATGATTGTTCTAATTTTATTACGGTGGAATGTGAGATTTATTTTCACATTCGGAAATCTATTCATGAAGAGCAAAACGTATTTTAAGGCATAACTTTAATCTTGATTTGACAACTGATTTAAACTAAATATATTTGAGAATTGGTTCGACTTTAATTTAAATCACTTCATCACGAATTACGAGCACGGAGCGGGTTTTACCGGGACAAAGATGCAACGGTACTGACGAATTACAAGGCAGAGAGTAAAATTGAAAGATGATCGCTAGTCGATGATCGAAGTCCTATGGCGGCTTGCATTTGGCAAGTCTTACGCCCTTTGACTAATGAATAGGAAAGGAAGTACTTTCTTCCTCTAGAAATTTAAATAAGAGAATATGATCACCGACCAGCCTAACGGAGCGGAAGATTGCCTTACGTCAGCAATGTTCGATGATGATGACTTGATAGTCATCGTTAAAAAATAAAACCCATGTAGAATGCTCTACATGATGACTTGACCAATTAATTAAAGTCAAATGGGCTTTTAAGAAAACTTATTTGAAAATATTTGGAAACTATATTAATTATGCCCTAATATCGTGCTCTTCCTGAATCTTAATACAAAATAACAACAAAAGTTGAATTAAAATCTATTTAATCCTTTATCGGCCCTTTTTGCAATAAAAACATTTAACATTATATTTGAATTAATAAATCAACATTAGTGAAGCAAGAAAATACCATTTTAACATTATATGAATATATATAAAAACTAGTAACTTAGGAGCTGGGGACATAGGTGAAAAATGGAGCTAATAGTTTATTATTAGCCAATTATAAAAATAATAAACATGTAATATTTTCTTTCGACTCGATGATTAATAGAACTTTCAAATTTAGTTCTAATGGGCGAGAATTACTATTTGAAATTAATATTATAATATTTGCATGAGGCAAATAGAACAGAGGAGCTCATCGAGTTGAAAGATTATTGGCATATAATTTTTAAATAGCATTAATAAATCACACGATAAATACATATATATAATATGTTAAACGAACTGCCAGGTAAGAAAAGAAAAAGTTTAAAGACTAGAGATTGAAAGAATTACAATATAAATTTATAGTAGCATTTTATAAAGATTTTTACATTAAATAATAAAGAGCTCTTAAATAGGAGGAGTGTAAAATAAAGTTCGAACTGGCCAGAAAGTTTAACGTTCATTATAGAAATATATTACCCCTTCCGCTGGTCCTTAAGTTACATCTCCAAGTTGTTGAAAATGTAGGCATCATTGGTTGACTACTGGAACAGTATTTTAGTAGCTTTCATAATTTTAGCAGAATGATCGGTCCGGAAAAAGGTTCAGCAGCTCCATTGAAAATTTCTAGGGACTTCATGGAACCGTAGCCAGATTCCTGATGTTCTAGACCTCTATCATGATGAATACAATTTAACATGCAGAGTTCACTGTACTACTTTACAACAAAGACTAGCCTTTTTCCTGACTTTTCAGGGCTATATATATACTGTTCACTGATGCCTCCGTCTAGCGCTCATTTTATTATCGATGTGTTTTTTTTATAATTAGTTGTTTTCAGATACATTCCTTCGATAAGGCTTTTAAACTAATTTTTGAATTCCTTTCCTAATTAGAAAATGAATTCTTAAAATCTGAAATGATTTTAATTAGAAATTGAATTCTTATCTTTTTTAATTAATAAAACTTTACTGTTGTTTTTGAGAATTTGAAAGACTATGGAAGGAATGTAGCTTTTAATCGCAAAACTTTACAAATTATTTAAAGGTGAAAAAAACAAGTATTCCCGACACAATGAAACTTTCAAACAATTATATATATTTAATATTTACAAATATATATACGCACAATCCACGCAATTTAATATATATAAATTCATGAATATTTTATCATGAATTTATTTAGAGAATTGATCAAATTTAAACTAAACTAATTAATTTTACTACGTATTTGAAACAAGTTATTCATTATGGAAATTAGCGTGGATTGAACGTATAAAGCCCCATTGCATCGGAAATTTACGGTTAGTATTAGGGTAAATAACATGAAGCTAGGATCGAACTCAGATCCGACTGCTTCAGTATAGAATCATGGGAACACTGCTATTTTAGATGTTTTCATACTGCCTGACTCATCTTAACTATACTAGCCTACAATAGCCTTAGTTGCTTGTTTCTGACCTATTTATATCCTTCTTGATCTTATTCAATAATATTTTTTCAAAACAACAGATTTGTGACCAGCTAGTTAGAAGATTTGACCTTTCTTTTAAAATACATGTTTTTTGGAAACATTTTCTTTATTCCCTTCACAACATGTGTAAACAAAATTACAGGCCCATATCATGACCTGATACATAGTATAGAAAGAAAAAAAAATGTTAATTGTCTCTTAAAGTTTCTTGCTAATTTTAAAAATATTATTAACACCAAAATTTTAATATCATATACAGATTTGCCATAAAATTAGTATAAAAATGTGGCAATTTAATTTAAAACTTCATTAAAAAGAGGCTGAACAAAAAGGATTTAAAATGCTTTAGATTTTTATAAACTGTGTAATCCAATCTCACATGTATCAAAACTACTTTTCTTTCTTCTTTTACATTGCAATTTATCATTTTATGGCTTTTCACACATTAGAAAGTAACTTTATAAAATATTTAATAATATGATCCAATGCATACACTAACTTTTCTTCCTTTTAGAATGGTTTATATATTGATTATTCAATTTTGATGTATTTTTTATTTAAAAAAATTTTCCATGCAGCTTTGTAACATAACCAATTGATGTGGCTATCATATTTGTTTTAGTTGCAAATCCCAGCTCTTTAAAATGAAACAATGGGACAATGTAACTTTTCATTTCTCATTTCTTCACTTAATACAAAACTTTTACTTTTTTTTATTTCTCTAATTATTTTTGTATTTTATTTTCATAGTGTTTCACAGAATACATATACCCATGATTTCACTGACCAGAGCTTTGATTTATGTTAAACTGTATAAAGAATAAATAGTATTTCACTTCTAGAATTTATAAAAATTTGACCATAGGACAATAGGATTCTATGATGAAGCATGAATACTAAAAGGATTGTCTTAGTTTGACTTCTGTTAAGTTATTTACTTGAAAAAAACATGTTGTGGCAGCACCCAATATAATATACACTTTAATTGTCACAGGACAACATAGTGTCTCACATACATGACCTAACCCCACTACATCACTAGAAATATCTATACAAATTTTAGTAGAAAGTTTTTTTTTATCCTCTGCAGAAATCAATAAATAACTATTCTGGTCATATGTTTTATATTTATTAACACAAATTATTAATTTTTTTTATCGATGCTATCCATAGAAATCACTCTTGCTTTCTAAAAAGTTAAGTAATTTTTTTATCGTGATTTTAATGTCACTTTTGGTAGTGTCATATCTTTAAACTTTTAATGCATTATATAATTTAATTTCTTCTCAAAACCATTTTTTTCTTTTAATAGATTCAGGGTTGACAAAGAATAACTTATCTTTTATTATTCTCAAATTAAGTTTTACTTTTCTTCAGATATTTTTTTAGTAATGAAGATATCATTTGGGATGAGTTGAAAAATATAACATTCTCTTCATTTTGCAGTGGATTTTTTAATTTATGTATTCCAGTACTTGTTTCTAGATGTGGTGAATTCTCTGGGAATTTTACTGGAGGGCTTATTTCTATCACTATTACCAGAGATTTTTCTCTTTCACCACTACTTATAGCGTCAGAATCTTTAATCATCATTTATACTACTACAATTATAGATACTTTTTTCCTTGGGTTTGATTACCTGATTAGTGTAGTAAATTTCCCTTCACCTTTGCCTATAAATTCCTGATTATGAAAGCTCATGTTGATGGAAATTAAAAACTTAGCCACTTATTCTATGGTTTTTTGGTCAATGCTGATGATCATTTGTTTAACACGAAAGAGTAAATTATGTCAAATAATCCTGGTGTTCTGGCTTTCTGTAATGTCACATACAGAAACTATTCTTAACTTTGATACTTGATTTCAAAAAAATTGTGTATAACTTTCATTACCTTTTATGCTAAATTTTTTCTGTATAATTTGATATTTGAGTGCTTCTTGACATTTTTCTGATCAAATATTATTCAAAATTTATTGTCTGTATCCAAAATAGGAAATGTGCTAATCATAAAATAATGACTTAAGAGAAAAAATGTTTTACAATTTCTCTCTGATGTGAATAAGTAAATAAAAAAAATGCCTGATTTTTCATAGAGTGATATTAGAGGAAAAAGAACACTCAGTTTCTTTAATTAATTTAAATGTAAAACAAATTAAAATGAAAATAAATTCTGATTTTCAAAACACACATCCAAATATTAAATAAATGAATGAATTTTGGCTTGAAAATTGATGAAAGTTCAAGCACTGACAAGTGATGGAGCTGAAATTATGATCTATGAATTTTGAGCTTAAGAGTTTGACTCTTCTGCTCCAAATGATACAGGACATTAATGTATTATGCTTTGGAAAAATACAATATTTTCATTTCATTTTTATTTTGACTCCTGACTCACTTGAAACAGATGAGAGCATTTTATTTCATGCACATACACACAATCCTCTACAGAATGCTCTATCAGTCAAAACTTATATTTTTCTAATCATATTCTTACAAAAAAAAAATTAAGTCAGATGTAACATGATTTAATTTAATAAGCTTGTATTTACAAATGTTATAGGTATACCATGTTATATATATATAGCTCATGAAACAAACTTGGGGGTATTCTACTAAGCTTGTTAAGAGTTTGTTTTGTGAGCTCTATATATAAACATATTCTATATTAATATTATTCCCAACAATAACAAATAAATTTGAAAAAATTAGAGATAGCTTCCATAAAATTAAATCGACATTAAATGTTCTAATTACAACACAATATTTTTTGCAGTATATAATAATAATAACTAATGTTGAAATCATATTAGGATTTCATTGCTTAAGCAATAATTATTATTTACTGCAGTTTCATGCATTTTTTCTCAATCTACTATATTTTATGATGTTTCATTTCATGTTTTGTAAGTCAAAAATTTTACTTTAAGAATGTGAATTTACATTTGTGAAATCAACAGAAATAGGGGATAATATGAATATATATGTCATTTCTTTACTGATGTTTTATTCTGTACATAAAATGAATGTCTGAACAACAAAAAGTTTATTAATATTCAAAATTATCTTTGAGTTTGGTTTTATACTCACTATATATAATGAAAGAGTATCTTTCTGTCAACTTGGATGTCAAGAGGCATATTAAAAAACAACATTCATGTATATTATTCATATGAATGTTTTAAATTATTAAAAGGGAACATTTCTCTGTAAGCAAACTGTCATCAATGACAATCTCAAAACTAATTATGATTATTTTTTCGAATTATGTCAAAAAAAAAAAAAACAGAAAAGAAGCATACTGAGATGAAGATTTATTTGAGCAAGCACATGAATTTTTTTTTGCAGAAGAATGATGAAAATGCCAAAGACAAGCCATTAAATATTAATACTGTTTGCTGTAGAAAGTAAAAACAAGACGAAATATAGTTTAGTTAACTAAATAGAACTGTCATGCTCAACTTGTTTCTTTGAGCTTTTACAATTGATCATATAATTATTTTTTATTTTGATATAAATTATTTTGGTAAAGTATAATACCATGAAGTGTGAGAAAGGCAGAAGCATTTTTTAATTATATTAATGAAATATAAACATTAAGAAGGTTTCTACCTAACATATCTTCTGGAATATAGTTGCTAATAATTATGATTCTTAACAGAAATCTGAAAAAGACAATTAAAATTAGTATGGATATGAGAAGATAGCATTACTATCTAGTAGTCATCTATTGATTATTTAAGATTGCAATAGATGACTAAAATGAAACACTAATGTTTGAAATATAGAGGAAGAATAAAATAATATATCCTTGATCAGCTTTCAAAATGAATCTTGTAAATTATTATAATTGTAAAAGATGAAGATATCTTATACATTTACATCTGGGTGTTTATTTGAATGTTTGTGATGATGGTATTTTAGTATTAATTAGACACTGCTCTATTTCCGTCATTTAATATTTAATATTAGATGATAGTCCAATTTGCATTTTAACATCATATGAATTTGTACAGATAAAATAAACTCTTTAAGAGCTCTACAAAGCAAACAATTTCAAAAGAAGACATAAGTCACCAGAATAGCAAATTATTGAAAGGTGATGATTTAATGATTTTCTATTTTTTATCATTGAGTTATGACTACATAGATATTAATTTACTAAACACTTTGTAAAGCCTAGCTAGTCTACAAAAATTGTATACTCATTCCATGTTTTATTAAAGTAGTATTCAAAATTAAAATTGAGGTGTTATATTAATTATCACTCCATTAAATTTTTTATTATATGTAAACAAATATATCGTTTTGAAATGCATTATTGATAGTATATTTTTTCTGCCATTATCATACGTTGATTTTAAATTAGGTCAGAAAACAACTTGAGAATTTTTTCGAGATCCAATCTTAAAATTTTCTTTTAGTAGATGACTTATAAGGAGACATTTAGCTTTTCAATATTGGATAGTAAAAGTTATTTTTGATTAAACATAGAATGAAGTTGGGAAAAATATTAAAATTTATCACCTTCTGACAATTGAAAAAAAATGATGAGTAATTTTTTTATTCCATTGAACTTTTTTAATAAGGTTGTATATTTTCATTGAGACTAATATATCCTATCATATTGATAACTTGTATTAAAACATGATAAAACTTGAAAATATTATAGATTCTAAACAGCTTAGTTTATTTAGATAGAAGGCCTGGAGATGATTCAGCTTGCTATGTAATTACTGTTTATTAAATGAATGTTTAACTATTTTTAGTTAAAGAGTTAGATTATCCAGATGAGTATCAACACTAAATGTAAAACAAACATAAATGTGACTATATATATATATATATATATATATATATATTGAACCGGATTGACATCTGATTGAAAGGTTTTACTCCCAAAATTAAAAACTTTTAATTTTGTTAAGTTTCTAAAGTTAAAAGCAAAAAAAGATTTTAATTATTAAAAAGAGTATGTGTATTAAAACACCTATTCATTTATAGATCGTTTTAATGTTTATAAAATTGTTTTTAAAATAGTTTTCTTATACAGCTTGTTTTTAATTTTTTAAAAAAAAATCAATTTGATTATTAAAAACAAGCTGGCTAGCTAATTACATTCCTGTTGCTTTTATATTAATTATTGTAAAATCATTCTAAAAAGTGGAGATTTGATTTGTATTGTTGTTTTGTTTCAATAATCCCTGGGTAGAATTCTTAGATTAGATTGAGCTGGAGATTAATATTTGCTCTGCCTTAGGCATAGAATTCAACAACAAGGAAAGTGTTTTGCAGGAAATGGAGCGAGATATAAATAGCCCCAAAAATTTGGAGAGTTAGTTATTAATTATTCTTAACTAGACAAGCTGTTTCTCAAGTGGAAGTTTGTATTTTTTTACACACTTTGATTGCAGCCTGTTGTGATCCAGAGGTTTGATAGCAGTTCAGACATTTAATTCCTGCTAAAAACTTACGATTATTAACAGACTTCATTGCTGTACCAGATGTCAAAATCTACCGCTCTGAGTTTTGCCATTATCAGGATGTCTTGCTAATTCAACTCAAAAGATGGACTCATGCCTGCCAACCCTCCTTCAATCCTGCAATAAACACCTAAAATAAACAAGACCCTGCTGCCTCTACCTTGCCGCAGTCAAAGAACTTGAAATGAACTAGAATAATAGTGCACACTGTACTTGAACAGTACATTACTGTAGGCTAAAATCTTTTTTTTATTCTTCCCAGGGTAAAGTTCTTTTCATTAAATCTCCACTCAATCTAATTATAAATCTGTATTCATAAGTAATATTTAACCGTATATGTAATATTTGTTGTGATTTCTTATATTTTGCCATGTGTCTTGGAATCTTAAAACTAAGATTCCAAGTTGCTTTCAATTTTTTTTATTGGAGAGTGATGAGTGAGTTTTTCTATTTTTATGCCTAACTTTTACTAAATGCTTTAGCAGTTGTTTAAATTTTGAATGCTTACCTGTAAATATTTTAGTAGTCCATAATTAATTTTAAATACTGTGTTTGCACTTTTGCAAACCACCAAATCTTTTGGCTGGTGACTTTATTTTTATAGTCTTTGTTTCTTATATCTCTGAAAGCAGAAACTATAATTGTTTTTGCTTTGTAATTTTATAAGTCGCCAGCAGGAAGACAATATTTATCCTTTTTGTAAATTACAGGTGAGAGAGACTTTTGCTGCTAAAGTATTTATAGCTTTCATATTTTCATACTCATGTGCACTCTCTGATAGATTTATTTTGTATTTACTTGTATAGCTTAAGATTTATCAGAGCGTGTACTCAGAACTTGTGTCATAAATTTAATTCTTAATTATAATTATTTGTAGTTCATTTTCTTTAATTGCTGGGGCAGACGTAACTGGTTTTCTAATGATTTCTTGTCTCCTATTGAGACCTTTAATTATTATTAGTTTTGGCCATCTGTTTGGTTGGGGATTCACCAGTTTTAATTGTTTGTTTTACTTTCATTTTCAATTATATTTTTCGGTTGTTCTTGAGGTAAATCAATCACCTTTATTTTAAACATAATAATAGGTCAGCTTCTATCGACACATGACATTCGTGGTCTGGCATATTTTTTGGACTTCGGAAAGCTCACCAATGCTGGTTTCATTGATTTATTTCAAGAAGATATTGTTTAAGTATCTGAAAGTGAAAACTAATGTTTGGGTGAATCCTCTGCTGAATGAAATAGCTTCCTCCCTTTTATAATTCATTATTAGAAAATCAGTAGTCTGCCAGAGCATCGCATTTAGTATTTCTGGTACATGCCTGAGTTAACCCTATTTATTGTGTCATAAACTGATACTTCACAATTTATTTTCTCTTAAATAAAACTTTTTAAATATGTTTAAACTTAATTTGGCTGATGTTTGTCTTAGTGCTTTTGTGTCTCAATTGTTTAAACAATTTTAAGATCTCTTGTTTCTCCCTGAGTATAGTCGGCACAAACCATCATCATTATCCATTCTGATCACAGTAAATAAATTTTTCAGATATGTAGTAGTCTGGTAGTGCCCTCTGCATCAGAATAGATTGAATGTCCGATACAATATATAGCTTTTGACATGTATAAAGCAATTTGTTTCTATTAGATTTTTACCATAGAATTTATCTTTATATTTTACCATTTCTTTCTTTAATAAATCATTTAAAAGAAATCTTTTTTATAATGAAGTTCTCATGTAAAAAATAGTGAAAATTATTGTTTATTGCTAATCATTTTGTTATTTTACCAAACTGCACCCAGGCTATGTAAAGCCAAGTGTTTTATAATTGGTTGCTTTAACAATTTTTTTTTTGAGATTTAATGTAATTTAAACAAATATTTTAATGTTATAAATTAAACATGAGAAATGTAGCTAATCAGAGAGCTGTCATTTGACCTCAATTATTTGTTAAACAAAATTTTTTAAGATTTAATGTAAATTAAAGAAAATATTTTAATATTATAATTTAAACATGAGAAATGAAGCCATCCTGAAAGACTGACTTTTCGACTTCAATTATATGCTAACAAAAACTAAATGTAAATATGAGAGTGAAGCAGTCAATCTTAGCTTAAGATTGTGCTTCATGTTTCTACCTACTAATCTGTATTCAAACCCCTATATCTCATTCCGCTCTTTTTTTGTTGTATATATATTTTTTTATGTATATATTTGGAATGCGCGCCTAAATTTATAGTTTAACTTTCAATATTTATTATTATTGATTCTTTTTATTAATTATTAGTTTTTTTTATTAAACTACATAGGTGTGGCTCAAATATATATATATATATATATATATATATATATATATATATATATATATATATATATATATATATATATATATATGCCAATAATGCTTCAGAGCTGCAGGATATGTTGCAGGAATTATCAGATGAAAGTAGGAAAGTAGGACTAAAGATAAATGTTAAAAAGACTAAAGTAATGTTTAATCGATTTGCTCAAAATATGAAAATAAAGATTGATTATGATGAATTAGAAGAAGTTAACAGTTACAAATACCTTGGTCAGATTATTAATACAGATGGAAACATAATGGAAGAAATTAATCATAGAATTAAATTTGGTTGGAGTGCTTTTGGTAGAAATAACTTGATACTAAAAGGAAATATGCCTATGTGTTTGAAAAGGAAGGTTTTTAACAATTGTGTTTTACCAGTTCTTACTTATGGATCTGAGACTTGGATACTTAATAGAAGAGCAATACTGAGACTTCCAACCACTCAAAGAAGTATGGAGAGATGTATGTTGGGAGTAACAAGAAGAGATCGAAAATGCAATGTATGGGTAAGAGAACAAACAGGTGTTACTGACCTCATTGAAAAAATTAAAAGATTGAAGTGGAGTTGGGCTGGACATATTGCTAGAAGAGATGATAATAGATAAACAATTGAAATTTTAAACTGGATTCCAAGAGATTGTAAAAGACCCAGAAAGAGACCACATGTGAGATAGATGGATGAAATAAGAAAGTGTGCAGGGGTGATGTGGAGAAGAGAAGCTAAGGATTGAAGAAGATGGATTAAACTTGAAGACACCTTCATCCTGCAGTGGATTGATAATGGTTGATGATATATATATATATATATATATATATATATATATAGGAGCAAAATTACTAACAAAATATTGATTTTAAATATTCTATTATACATCATTTTTTAAACTTTTCATTTTAAAGTACTTTTTTTATTAAACTGTATATTTTTATAAAATACAATATGGAAGATGCTACAGTTGATTGTCTAAAAATAATTAAGGGTTGGAAACACTATTGTTTTAATCTGGGAAAGATATTTTTAATTAAAATTTTTACTTAAAATGGGATTAAGATTAGAGATACTTTTGTTAAAAACATGTTGTTAAATCTATTTCTAATCTGGAAATAGATTTGAATTTATTTTTGGATGTTATCTTACTGTTGCATCTTCAAAAACAACTGATAAAGAAAAAGTATAAAATGACTGAATTTTGAGTCACAGATTAGATTAGCTACTATTGAAAGAACTGATGGTAAACGTATTACATGTCGCTTGAAACTTAAATAATGTAGCAGTAAATCCATCACTTCTCAGCTGGTTGGGTAATCCAGTGGCCATCTCAATCTGCTGCCCAAAAGGAAGTAAAAGTCTTACCTAAGAACTTTAATGCTATTAGAAGCTTGCAGTTATTTAATAACTTTCATTTCAATTGCCGTGCATGTGCAATATTTTAAATCGGACTCTTAAAATTGCCAGGTAACTTTTCAAGCCATCACAAACTAAATCTAATCTAACTCATCTATCAAGATTTCTTTTAATATATTATTTAACTTTGTTTTTGTTAATATGTAATTTGCTCTTAGTTAATTTCTATATATAATATGTAAATTGCTCTCAAATGATTTATTTAAATTTAATTCTCTCATATGCTCTAACTTTCTTTAAACTTGGTGTGGTCATTTATTTATTACTTGATTTTATATACATATATGCTTTTCTAATTAATTTGCCAATCTCAAGCAAACTGGCAAGCTTAATTTATAAAAATCTTTTCTGTCATTTTTAAGTAATCCTTCATGAAAAGGTTATTAACGTCCCCTTAAAATATATATATATATAATGCATTATTAATTAATACACTTGCCAGATTGTTTTTATGAGTTAACATTTTATTTATGTTGTTTTATTATAAAAATATATTTGTTTAACTTTGGATTTTCTACCCAGAGTAAATCCAGAACTCAAGCTAATTAACGCTTTGAAATCTTATAAATATTATTTATTTAATTCTAAAATAAGGGTGACTTAATTGTTTTACACACACACACACACACATATATATATATATATATAAAACTGCTAGTTATTTTTTTATATACTCTTAAACTATATGCTATGTATTCCAGTTATTGTAAAATCCATGAAGGTGGGATTGAATTATTTTAAATAGTAGGAAAGGGAAGGGGGTGAATCTTAATGTTTCTTTTACTAAATCAAATCTTAATGTATATTTTATTAATTTGAAATCTAAATCTTAATGTTTCTTTTGCTAAATAAAATCTTCAAGTATATGTTAGTAAATAAAATCTAAATTTCTCTCTATATATATTATAACTGCATAGCGTATTATTTGTGTAAATTATAGTATTCAAACAAGGGTCATTTATTTTAAAGCAGTAAAATTTATTCAATGTTGTTAGTGACATGTATCATTACTGCATTTCTGACATTTGGCTGATCTTCGAGTTCTATATATATGTGCTTCTCAATCGGGGGTTGCAACAAGATCAAACCCATAAATTTCTCATTATTTATTCCATATAAAATGCCTCTGGCGGTGATCTCATAAGTTTGGCACACACTATGCATATCACTTCTTCATATAAAAAGGCTCCTGGCAGTGACCCTTAAGTCTGGCACATGCTATGCCCACCCATTTCTTTGTATAAAAAGGCTTCTGGCAGTGATCCCTAAGTATGGTACATGCTATGCCCATCCACTTCATCTTTCATTCAGAAGCACAACTTTTACTGTTATTTCTTGGTTATAATGTCAGCACTGCAAACTTCTCATATATTTATTTCTTTTGCTTTATGACCCAGTTTTAATGCTCTAATATTAAAATTACGCTTTGCTTAAAATATATATATAAATGCCAATTACTTTTATTTTATTAATTAAGTTTATTTCAATCATATACAGTCCCACCATCATAACTTATTTCTGTATTTAAGATTATCTATATGCCTTGGGAAAAATAATGCATTCATCTTACTATTGTTAAAAGAATTTTTCATTAAATATTTTGTCATAGATTCAAATATAATCTTTTGTATTTTATTTTCACGACCTCAATGGCATGAAAATAGTTTATATCATATGTATAATAAATTTCAGAATGATAGAAAAATATATGTTAGTCACCACGTTTCTGAACCATAAATCAAAGCATTAATGGCAGTATTATGTAATTCTTTCTAATATTCAATTGGCATCTTAATATTAGACCCACCAAAGATGTGTGCTTATTTATAATACATCATTTAGCTAATAAAGAGCATATGAAAAATAATAGCATGAATGACACTATGTAATCATCTACTGCTTGCTCATTCACGCACACACTAATGTATATAATTAAGTCATTATGTAAATAATTTGTCAGTATATTAGAATATATTTTATTGTCTAACTTATTTGAGTAGTTCGAATTCCTTCTTTTCTCCACTTCCACATATTACAGCCATGCTTATGTATATTTTAGTTTAGTCATTGTTAATAGATGTCTCATGCTCAGCTTTGCTAGTCGACCGGATTAAGATTAATTCTCATGTGCCATCACTATTATGTTATTCATTAGATGTTTGATCTGGGGCTTAGAGAGTGGGTTCGAATCCAGGCTGGTCCCTGACCTAAATCTTGGGCTTGACTGGGTTTGAAGTACATTTTGTGAGTTCCAGCTCATGTTAGATGGATAAACATATTTGGACCGGTACAATAGTAAAGCATTTTTTCCCATTCACTACATATTACATTTCAAATGTAAATTCATGCACTGTGATCACATTTCCATTACAATTCAAATACTATACCCTGTAGTTAAAAGCATGTGTTTTTTTCTGAACAGTTTTTTTAATGGCAGACACCATCATTTTTGTAATAATTGGTTGCTTTAACCATTTTTTAAAAAGATTTTATCTGAATTAAATAAAACATTTTAATATTATATAAATAAATTTGCAAATTTTAATAAAACTAAATTAAAATTTACATTTTAAAATATATCTCTTATATTTGATATTTACTGAAATGACCTCTGAAGAAAAAATTATTTATTTATTTTTGATAGTGTTGGACTAATTGTAATAGTTTTTTTAGCCTTATTGAAAGTTACCATTTATTATTTTTGGAATACAAACACTCCTGTCATTTTTGAATATTTTTTATTAAATATTTATAATTTTTTTAATTGGTCACTTTAACAATTTTTTTAAAGATTTAATGTAAATATGTTTTTTTTTATTAAACATTACTAATTTATAAAAGTTCATTAACATTGCTAAGTATGTTGGTCACTTGAACTATATCACCAAATTGACAGACCATGAAAACATGGAGCACCTTAATGTTGAATTATGAATTGTAGTTTGTGGCTGTTTCTGCAGCTAGATGGAAATCTTTACTGTGAAATATATACTATATCTCTGTAGTTAAGAGCACTCATACTGAATTTTTCCCAGCATTTTTATTCAATGATGGAATTACTTTCCCTTTCATAAATGTAGTGTTGTGACATCATCAGACAAACATTCATTCACAATCAGACAACAGAGAAAATACAGATGTTATATATAAGATAGTTAATAATTATGAATAGTAAATATAGTATTCTTAAGAAATTTGCCCAGTTAATGCAATAAAAAATATTCTTAACCTTTTGATTGTTTGCTTGTTCTACAATTCTACACATATACCAACTTTTATTTTTGATTTGCTTTTTGGTTGTATTTATTAAAAAATAAAAACTTAATTTCTATTTTATGTTTTTTTTTTGTCCAAATTTAGTTAAAACATAAATTCAATAAATGAAATTTATTTAAAAAATAAAATATCAACTTCACAAAATAAACCGAAATAAACAGCTAAAATAAAGCATTTTGTTTTAGCTTCAGCTTAAAAGTAGATTTTTATTGAAAAATCAGAATATTTAAATTTTAAATATTTTGTTAAAGTGTAATTTCAACTAATAAAAACTTTTATAAAATATTAAAATCCAGTTTATAATTGCTGAAAAAGCAACCTAAAATAATAAAATTTTTGACAAGAGTTATTTTTATTTTGTTATTCAAAGTTAGTAATTATTTGATTAATTTTCTAAATGTAAATATCATAAATAATAAAAAGATAAGCAGATTATCAATTTCTTAACCTAAACCAAAATCAATGCTGTGCAAGTGCAGTAGCAACTTATCTTTATCTTCACATAATAAAAGTAGAATGCTTTTTTTTCTGCACTTGACTCTAAACTCTTTCTATTGGCAACCCTCCACCCACTATCCAAATCAGTAATTCGTGGTATCTTGGGAATTTAATCATAACTAATAAATCATTTGAATTTTTTTTAATTCTAATTTCTACCATAAAATCTTCAAACAAACATCCACTGTTAAAGGCATACAACATAGATTGTAGCACCAATGGATGACTTTCAGGAATATCAATGAAAAGATTTCAAAGGAAACAATAGAATTAAAAATAAACGAATTCACTAACATTGTTGAATACAATTGTTTGTTGTATTTTTTTTTGTTGTTGTTTAAGACAATTTAAATTTTTTAAAAAATGTTTTAAAAGCTTAGAAAAATATTTTTTTTCTTTACTTATATTTATATAATTTATTCAATAATACAATATTGTAAACAATTATTTCTTATATATACATTATTAAATTAACAAACATTGTTTGTAAAAGTGATAGTATTATACATACATCTCCAAATTAGCTTCTGGATAATAGTCTTTTTCAGTTTATATTAAGATTTATAATTATTAAACGATTTACTGTTGAAAATATATTATGCAATTACCCTTTTTTAAAACTTTTGTATTATTATTAGTAGTAGTAGTAGCCATTGGAGTAGTATTAATAGTAGCAGCAGTAGTAGCAACAGCATAGCCAAATTTTGTTATGTATAACAATGATGTTGAATGCAGTTTTTTAAAACCATTCTCTTGTAATCATTTTTAATGTTATTCCTTCTCTTTAACCCTCCTGCATATTGCCAAATTTAATTATTCTTCCTGGTAAGACTTTTTGAGAACTTTCAATTTTTGATTGTAATATACATTTTTGATTCTATATCAGAATTCAATAAATTTAACTTGATTTGATACTAATATATGTTTGCAAATAAAAAAATTCTAAAAAAAATGTATATTTGAATTTTGCAAATATTGAAAAAAAATTGATTGGAAATGACAATAAAATACACTTTCATTATTGACAGGTCATCAGAGCAGAGCAACTTTAGAAAATAAACAAAATATTTTTTATTTGAAATTTGTATTCTGAATGCCATGAATCTAATGCTGATATCTGATAAATTTATCAAATTCTTCTTTAAAATATTAAAATTGTTTTCTAACTTTTATAATCAATTATTCTAATAATATCTACAGTGACTATTATTTTCATAAGGAGGGGTGATCAAATGTCAAGATTTACTTTGTTAATATTATTCTAGAAGTAATTATCTTTTATTTGTAAAAATGAAATAAACATATATAAAATAACAGTATAAAAATAATAATAAAGTTCACAAAAAATAATGTTTTCACATATTCCAAAAACATTCTCAAAATAAAACGACAAATAGTTATGAGCATCAAAAGCAACGGAATAAGTCAATGAAAGAGAAGAAGTCAGTGCTAAAACTATGTTTACTTTTACTATATTCTTTGAGTATTAGAGAAAAGATTTCTTTTGCAATGTTTCTAAAAGAAAATGGATTTTTTTAAAAACGTTTCTGAAAAAAAAAAATTGTGTTAATGACAGAATGCAATGTTTAGACAACAATATTTTCGCATGTATGTGGTCATGTGTATTGATTGTATAAGATGGCATGGGTGACTAAAGGGAGCTTGAAATGTTCCTCTAATTACATCTAGCTTAAAAATATATATAATATACTTGTAACTAAATATTAAATATTTATAATGGTTTACTTATAAAGAAAGTCATTCAAATTGTTAAAACGTTTTTTTTAAATAAAAAGTTTTTTTCTTTTTTTAAATATGGACAATTTTCCTGATAATTTAATGATTTATGTAGAAAACCTGAATTGTTGTTTTTCAGAGAATATTATTCTTTATATTGTTATTAATATTATTAATAACAACAATAATAATTTATTTTGCAATTTTTAACTAATTTTATTAAACAAACTGAAATGTTTTATATAAAATTTCATTCTTGTTTTAATAATCTCTAATTGAGTTTTTATGTAGAAAAGTTGTCAATATAATTTATATATAACAGTTATAAATATAATATTCAATTATTAATTTTAAATATTTTAGAATAGGATAATAAGAATATAATTATTTATATTAGTTGATTATACATGATTACATTAATACTATATACATCACTGACATATTTTAATTCAAAATTTGTAAAAAAAAAAATGTTTTTATTTTAATATTCCTATAATGCTTGCGGTAGTTCAGTTCGTTAAAAAAATTATTAAATAATTATTAATAAAGTGGGTTTTTTTATTCTTTATTTTCTAAAATTGATTTAAATTTTTTTAAAAGTCTCATGTATATATAAAACAAATAAAATGTTCCTTAATTAAAAAAAAAACTATTGTAATAATAAAAATAATAAATATAACGGTAAGAACTAGACTGTATTTAATAGTTAATTAACGTTATACTTAATATTTTTATCTATGTATATAATAAATAATATATGCAGTATTTAACAAGTTCACTAAAAAGTAAATATTTTTATTTCAATAGTCCATACAGAGATTTATATATTACAACAAACAGATTCACTGAAAAAGAATAATGGCTTTGGTAAAATATTGAAACATCTAAAGTTTTTTTTAAATAAATATAATGTTTATAGATCATTTTTAAAACTATATTAGCTATTCAAGGTATCTAATGTATTTTATTTATCTGTTCTACTTTAATAGCTTTACCAGTGTTGGTAATTTTATAACAATCCTGACAAGGAACATATAGGTGCCTATAGTTGTTAAAAAATTGAGGCCAGTAAAATATACAGATAATTAACTGGTGTTAGATTTATATATGTTGCATAGAATCAAAACATTAAGATATTTCTGAAAGGCTGATAGCTTGGTAATAAAAAAAAAAAATAAAAGATGGCTTTTGAAGGAAATGTACATTAAATCTAAAAAATTCAAGTGAAATTAGATTCAAATCCTAAAGTCCTCACTGATGAAAGCTATAAGTTAGAAACAAGTCTAGACATATGGATAGAACTTCAATATATAACTACCATTTGGTAACTACCAATTGATCAGACTTAGACCAGATGTCAGAACTAAAATAGAAAAAAAATATTTGTAAAATAATAATCTTCAAATGCACATTATTGTAATAATTGTTTTAAATTTGTATACATTTTTGGGTCTGGGTAATGAAGTGATTTCTTTCTATTTTATAATTTTGATAATCAGAGCTGTGATTTTGATTAGCTTCACCAAACATGCACTCAGTTCCACATATGAATAAACATACAAATTTAAATTACAAATACAAATGAAATGAATATCAATATTATAATAATTTTTTATAAGTTAAACTTTCTAGAAAATATTTAATGAACTTGAAAATAATACCCTAATCAAATAAAAATTAATTCATTTCTTCTGGTCTCCAAAATCTTACATTAGCAGGGACATTTGCTAATAATTTCAGATCACAATTCAGATATAAATTTTATTAATTATAATAACACTGTAAACAAATAATGGAAATTAAATATGTAGCACTGTGAATAAATAATAATATATTAATATGCAAATTTATTTAAAAACGATTCTAAAAACTCATATTTGTAAAAGATTTTTATGGTATGCAAATTTTGAAGATTATTACTTGATAAATATTATAAATATATTTATATATATATATAGTCAATGAATACAAACCAATGCTAGAAACCTTCAATAGCACTACTTGTATTTAGAAACAAAATTTATAATTATACAACATGGGTAAAGGGGAGGGTTTCTTTTTATTTTATTAAAGTTGCATAATTCAAATAATTGTATTTCAGTTTCATTTAGTGTTATATAATCTTTAATTTAGTCTTAATATTTACGTTTGAAGTTTTTAAAAGGATAAATTGATCATTTATTAATTGTACTTTGTATACAGAACACGTAATATGTAAGTTTACAAACTTTTAAGATTTAAACTTATTTAAATTAGCGCTTGTGTTTGAAATAGGCAAGGAATCAATGTACACAAAAGCTTGCAATTTATTAGTAAATGATTTACTTTTACTTACGTTTTGTGATGCAGACTTTGTATTTTTAACTTTCTAACATTGATTTGTAATTATTTATTATATTTGAGTTTCATTTAGCATTATGCAATCTTTAATTTATATATATATATATATATATATATATTGTAACTTTACAAAGTCTGGGATAAACCTGGGGTGATGGTATTCCATCATCATCAACAACCCCAGTTAATACAAAATTTAAATATAAAATTAATTACAAATTATGAATGATTATGATCATGCAAGATCAGCAAAAATAAAGACTAACTATAAGTTCACCAACATTACAGGGAAGAATAATAATTATTCATCATTATAAATTATCAACAATAAAAAAATCAATAATCAATCTTGTGACTGAATTTGAAACGGGTCTACTGTAAACCAAGCTAAATATTTAGCCACTACCAAACTTAGAGCAGCAGTATAACAAAATAATTTTGATGCACAAAATTTTATGCTAATCCCTCAGAATATATCAAAAAATATTGCTGGATACTAAAACATACTGAACACCATTAATGCTCTGCCATTTAGTATCATTAGTGTATTGGTTAGCTATTAAGGAATGTTATCTGGATCATCTCTAATAATGTATGGTTAACCTATTCCATTTATAAAATACTCATCATATTTATTATATTATTTGTATATTTAAATTTAGATTAAACTGAGTTTGATGATGATGTTTTTCATCCCTCCAGATTCACTCCAGGTTCACCCAGAATATCATTATTTCATATACATAACAATAAAAATAATAAATATAACTGTAATTAACTATTATATATAGTCTTTCATTCTGCATAAGTACTTTGGTTAATTCCTTAACCCTCCTCAACTGCCACTGAATTAAAAAAACAGAGCAGAAGCAAACATCATCAACTCAAATTTCATGAATCCTGAATTTTAATGTTAGCAGTTTGACTATCCATTTTATTTCTATTTATTAAAATTGTCTCCTTAATTTTTCTTTTATTACAGTTACTTTTTTCATAAAGAACCTTAATTCTTTCAATATTAAACTTAAATTTACACATCCTTTCATCATCCAAGAAAACTGATGCAGTCATTAAATCATTATTATTTTCACTTTTCACACAAATGCTCAAGTGAAATTTTTTAAAGATATATATAAGAATATGTTTAGAATTTCATTTTGTATCACAAATAATACTAATAAATTAGTGAATAATTCTAAAAGTGTCATATCTGTTAAGCAAAAAAGTAATTTTGCAGATGTATGTTATTATATATAGGTGAATTGAGGTGCAGTATTGAGAAAAGATTAAAAGAGCATTAGCTTTTATACAAGCACGTAAAAAGTAAAAATAATAATAATTTAATGTCTGCTTCACTTTTCTTGGATCCTTAAAGGCTGTGTAAATATAAACTTAAGTTTGATCTTGAAAAATTTAAGATTCTTTATGAAGAGAGAAAGCATAAAAAAAGACCTTAAGAAGGCAATTTTCATAAATAGAAATAAAAGAAATACAATTAATAGAGAAGTCAGTAATGTTAAAATTCAGGAATCATGGGATTTGAGTTGATGATATTTGTTTCCATTATGTTTTTTGAGTTTAATGGAAATTGAGGAAGGTTAAGAAATTAACAGAAAATACATCTGCAGATGGAATGACTGTATATAAGTTAATTATCATTATATTTATTATTTTTATTGTTATTACAATAGTTTTTAATTAATGGACATTTTATTTATATTACATTGCTTTATTTTTTTTTAATATAATAAATTTAAGTGACAATAAGAAATGACAGATTATTAAGAAGTGGTGGAAGCAATATAAAAAAGTTATTAAGTTTAAATGCAAACTTTTTTTTAAAGAATTATAAAGTTTATCATGTATTTTCGAATTGTTGCAATGTAAAATTGCACTGTTGTATAAATGTAGCACCAAAATGTATGGATAAGTTAAAATCAATAATTATGAATGATGTAGTTATGAAATGTAAAAAAGAACTTTTTAATATTTGGAGATATTTGATAACAATTGAATGTTTAATAGATTTAAATGAATGGTGTGATTGAAATGAATATGTGAAAATGGTAAAAAATATTTAAACTTAAATTATGTAATAAATTTGAGAAGAAAATTGATTTTTTATTTAATAAGTAATATCCACAAACTTATAATGATATGAATTTGTCATATAAAAAGATACATTTGATTTAGAAATACATTCTAAATCTTGGACCTAAATATATTGGCAGTATTTGGGATGATTATAATTTGGAATTAATTGCAACTGTTCAAAATTAGTTCAAAATAATTACTGGTGATAATCCTATTTCTGATGAAATTATAAAGAAAATTAATTTTCATAAATTTAATGTGATTCCATATGGAAATATATGGGACCTGATGATTTTGGAATTTAAACAATCTTAAAATTGATAATATGATTCATTTGAAAGAAGCTAAAGAGCTACGAATGGGTTTAATGACAAAATGTCAGTATATTAAGAAAGTTAAAGTGCAAATGAATAAACTTGATTTATTTTTAAATGAAGAATGTAATATAGATGGTCTTGAGATTAAAATTTATTAACAATATTTGTAAATAAGCTAAGAATAAAGCCATAAGTAATAATGTGTACTATAATATATCTCTCTCATGTTCTATATGTCCTTATATTTTTGAAAATATAAAATTACATAAAGAAGGTAATTCTTTGTGAATTATGATCAATTTTGTTGGTTAATTTATTAATCAGACTTCTAATTATATTGGTAAACTGTTATTACAAGATATTTTAGAATTTGGGGAAAATACTATTGCTTCATCTTTTGATTTTGTAGATAGAATTAAAAATATAATGATTGATAAGTGATGTTATTGCTTCATTAGATGTGACTGAAATGTATGGTTCTACTGATAGATGGATTCCATAAAAATAATTGAACATGCATTAAAAACTAAAGATGTTTGTAAATATATTATAGTTGATGATTCTATAAATTTTTTTGATGATAACATTGTTGCTTTGTTTGAAGGTGGACATTATAAAATATGTAAAGGTTGACTTATGATCTGCTTGTTGTTGTACAAGATTGCACTTTTATTTTGTCTACATATGAGAATAATATTCTAGATATGTAAACTTTCAAAGATATTAAAATTTACAAAAAATATGGGAGTGATAATTTTGTTTGCAGACATACCAATACTATAAATTTGGTTGTAGAGAAGTTAAAATAATTTGAATGGCTTGAAACTATTGAAAAAAAAAACATGACAAAAGTGTTAAGTTTTGGGATTTTTTTATTACAAAAGAAAATATGTTATGTTATAAATTTTAGTCAAACTATTGCTTTAAAAGAATATATAAATTGTAAATCAAAAGTATCAATTATGCATAAGATGGAAAGTTTTAGATTTTTTTTTTTGTTTTGTAATAAAAATTATATCATTACCAGTGTGATGAATTAAAAACTATTGAGAACAGATTAATAATATTTTATGTCAATTTATAATGAATTATAATGATTTAAAGGAGTTGAAGAGTGATAATAAAAAATGGATATCCCATATGTTTCAAATGCTCAAATGAAATTTTTTAAGAATATATATAATGATGTGCTTAATATTACATTTTGTGAACTTATTAGTATATAATATAGTAATTTATAAAAACCCTTAATGTACGATCGTCACTACATTATGTGTAGTGATGAATCTACATGGGCTGATGTTAGAAGATATTTCATTTTGTGTTAGAAATAATGTTAATAGATTAGTGAATAATTTTAAAAGTGTCATACCTGTCAAGCAAAAAATTAATGTTGTGTATCAATTTTTTTATGGATTTATGTTATTATATATAGGATAATTGAGTTGTAGTATTGAGAAAAAAATAAAAAAGCATGAATTGTTATATAAGCATGTGAAAAATAAAAAACATAATGATTTTATAACTGCTTCAGTTTTCTTGGATCATGAAAGGGCTTATAAATCATAAATTTAAGTTTGACCTTGAAAGTGTTAAGATTCTTCACAAAAAGAGAAAACCATAAAAGAAAAACTAAGGAATTAATTTTAATAAATAGAAATAAAATGAATATAATTAATACACAAGCTGCTAACATTAAAATTCAGGATTCATGGGACTTGAGTTGATGCTGTTTGCTTTGAGTTTAATGGCAGTTCAGAAGGGTTTAAGAATTAACTAAAAGAACTTCTGCAGATTGTAAAACTGTATATAATAGTTAATTATTGTTATATTTATTATTTTTATTGTCATTACAATAGTTTTAATTAACAGACATTTTGATTGTACTATATATATGTATATTGCACAGAAATCTATATATTCAACATTGGAGAATGCTACAAGGATTTCATATACTTTGAATAAATTATTTTAGCGCCTGGATAATGTTAATGATGACTATCCTGATATACCTTCATTACTTAATTAATTATTAGGCTAGCTCAGCTTAAAGAAAGATATTTTTACTTTATAAACAACTGATAAATATGTAACAGCAAACAAATGCTAGGTAAATTTAAATAATCATAACATTTATTAAGTATTAAATGAAAACATAAAATACGTAAATTTAAAATGAGTTAACATTAATTATGGATGGTTTTATATTAAATTAAAAAATGACATTACTCTTCTTACACTAAATAATTTTTTTATGAATTTTGAGCAATTACTTTAATCTTAAAGTATTTAGATATTGTATCCTCCCTTAAATCTTAACTTATATCCATGCATACAAAAACATATCACAAAACATTTCAAGCCTCATAAACAATAATAAACTAAAGAAAGGCTAATGTGTAATAATGAGATTGGCGTAAGCTCCAAAAATTTACTGATTACATATATAGTGGTAATGAAGTAAAATGCCCTGGAAGCGCTTTGTCAAAGTTAAGTTAATAAAACCTGCTATTAAAAAAAAAACAAATACACAAATTATTTGGTGATTTGGACAAAAATGTGGCTGCCAGATATTAGATGTAAAAAAGGCTTTAATAGCTCATGATACTTAGAGTGAAACTTTCACATCACCCATATATATACTTACCGATAATGATATGCATTTATTATATTATATAGCAGAATAATATACACTAGGATTTATATACTTTAAGGAGTTAACACTTATTGCACATACAGATAAATAAAGTAATCAAATTTTTTTTTTTTTAAATTTAAAAGTTATTTATAAATGTGTCTTATAAAAAATAATTTACTTTCTAACCATTTTAATAATCTGGAGAATAAAATTACCTATAGTGAAGTATGCATTGATGAAAATTGGTAAATCTTCTATTAATGATCATAAACTTGTTTTAAATAAATTATCAAAAAAACAAAAAAAAAAAAAAAACTTGTTTTAAATCAGTAATATTTAATTGTTAACTTAATGAAAGACTGATATACTTGTACTCTTGAGATATGATAAAAACTTAACACATTCAAATAAGAAAATTAATTACACATATAAAAATACTAATATTAAATTATGTCAAAATCAGAGTTGTCTAATGCTTAAATCTAATAATAATTATTTTACAATAAGTCTACAAGTCTCTAAACATAAAATTGAATAAAACCTGGCTTACTGAATATGATTAAAGTTCTCATATATTACCATTAATATTTTGTGCTTCAGAATTTTGTAATTAATGGTCCAGTTGAATGAGTATGTATATTTATTAGATGATTCTAGGGTAAGATAAATATTTTAGTAATGAAGTTGTTGATTGGCAATATCAGAAAGGTTGGTCTTGTTTACACCTTATATTATGGTGATGAACAGAGTTACGATTGGAGATAGAAGTTCATCATTGGGTGAATCCCTTAGCTATGCATACTAACAGATGCAGTTACTAAAGTAGTTGATCCTTTCATTTGTAGCGAATGGTTTGGTTAATGAGCTGTGTTTGCTCTACAACTGCAAGGAACCACTGCATATTTTTACTTTGAATGAATTGAATATCAATGAGAAGTGAGGTAGTTGGAAGCTTGCAATATCATGAGATAGTATTCTCATAAGTCACTACATAAGTAATTAAGTCGAAATTTTTGGCTTTTATATATCTACAGTCTCTTTATTTTTCCAAGAAACCTGTAGATTCAGCCATTAGTCAGATAACTGTAGATAAGTTAGCATTTCTAATTATCAATAAATATTCCACACTAATTGCTTTGTAGAATTTTACTTTGACAATGCCCACTGTAGGAAAATTAATCCAATGTAAAATACAACTAGAACACCATCATCACAAACCTTCAGGAAAACAATAAGCTATTTTCTCTTTAAAGATTATTTTCCCTCTTTCTCCTTTTTTAAAACTAAAGTTATAACATTAACTTGCATTACAAAATGTTACTTATTCACATGTGTGTGCACTATATACATTACATCAGACTCACTAATATATGAGTTTAAAAGAAGTACACATTAATCACAATTTTAACCCTTCATTGACCTGTCTTATATTTGCAACCTTATATATGTATACTTTGAGGAAGTATCTCAACTGCCTCCCTCCCTTAGTCATATAAAAAAAACAATTGATAATTTCATTTCTTTTAATTTTATAATATTAAAATTGTGTGATCTGATGCACTGTGACTTCTCCTTAAACAGAGTCAGGTATTTCTCAGCAACTATGCCCAAAGAAATCTGTTAGCCACTTTACCTTTCCCTTCCATTCCCCACCCTAAACTTTACCATAATTTGCTCCATCCCATTTCCACAACATAATCTTTGTCAACTCTATGGCCTTTATATCTAAATCCCCCTTATCTTCTTCCCAAACCCAGCATAAAAACCAATAACCTAACCATAAGTCTAAAAGATAGAAAAGATAAAAAAAGCCTACTAATTAATAAACTTAAAAGTTTCACCGTAACACAATTAATTTTAGCATATCAGTAATTATAATCACTTTGTTCATAGTTATTCTCCTATAACTTCTCTATTTGTACCCTTTCTGCTTTCAAGCATTTACATTCAATCAACAGATGCCTAATATTTTCTATATCTTCCTTACACAATTTGCAAACTAAATCACCCATATTTTTCCATTGACAAGTAAATTCTCTTGTTGCTAAAGATCCTGTTCAAGCCTTAAACAATAACTACTTTCCTTACTATTATCATAAATTAACTCGCACCCAATGTTCTGTTTACTTCTATATATATATTTAAACTCTTTTTACTCTCCATACTAATTCTCTATCTCTCCAAAGCCCTATTCGTTATTAATGCATTTATTTTTTGATCCCATTCCTTAGCACTATAACACTCAGCAATCCTCCTAACCAATCATCTCATTTTTTATGCAAGTATACTGATATAAATTCTTATCCAAATCCTTTGCATACTGCATTACCTTCCTCACCCATCTTGTTGTCTTCCCTTTACTCATAACCCAATTAAATACTATTTTGGATATTCTTTTATCATCCATAAACTGCAACCTACCAAACATTTTCATTTTACTTTTTGCATTTCTCATATAAAAACTTGACTATCCTATTTACCATTGAATTGTCTACTTTGCTGTCCATACCTCTGCATCTAATACATGTCTTCCTACTTCCCTTTGTACATTCTCTAAGTAATCTAATACCATTTTACTAACACATAACACATCATTACCATATGTTAACCCTGCTACTACAACTCCATTCCATACAATTCTAGCTACATCATATTTATTATATGAAAACATTCTTAATTTCTTTATTAAACCCTTTCTGTTTTTTGCTTCATTTACCAATTTTTTCTCCCATTCAACCAAACAATTTTCCTGATTATTTATGATGATTCTCAAATAACTATATCTCTCCAATCTTTTCTTTCCCCATTATTGATCATTATATTTGATTTTTCTTCACTAAATTTAATCCCCATCTCTTTACCCACCCTTGCACATGTCCTTAGCATAAATTCCATATCTTCTCTTCTTTTTGCACACAAAAAAATATCTGCAAAAAAAGACCCTGCAAAATATATACCCTCTTCCCACCCATTAATGGTATCTCTATCCCTTTTCCTAGTCTTTCAATTGCTTTCTCCATTTCACTCAAATACAACAAAAACAAAATAGGTGGCATAGGGCATCCTTGCCTTAATCCCACCCCGTTTTTAACTTTAACTGGTTCAATATCCCCTAATTGGTAAGTATAGTAATTATTTTTTATATAATTTCTTAATAATATTTACTAAAGCTTCATCCATTCCCAAATTTGCTAACTTTACCCATAATCTATTTCTATTTACTCTATCATATGCCTTCTCTATATCTATAAAACTCATATATAACGATCTACCTGAATTCCTACCCATATCCATAAGTTGTGTAACTACAAATAAATTATCTCCTACATGCCTATCTGACCTAAAACCTTCCTGTATTTCCTCCACTACCTTATTCTCTTTCATTCACTTTACAACTCTTCCAGACACCATATATAAGAAAACTTTATATAAAACTGATGTTACTGCTATCGGTCTATAATTATTTTTAACTTTCTATGATCCTTACCCTTTCCTTTAAATAATAATCTTACTCTTGTATTACTCCAACTCCCTGGAAAAAACTTTCTTCTGTTCCATCTTATTAAAACATGATAATAACTTTGCTTTTGCTCTATGCCCTAAATTCATTACCATCTTTGTTGCCCATCCATCTAAACCTCTCACTTTTCCACTTTTCACTCTCTTTTCTGCCTTATTCAGTTCATTTTTTGTTAACCTAATATTCCCATTACTAAATACTTTCATGTTTTCTATCATTAAATCATTCACATCTAACATCTTTTCTATATCCATTACATATCTATTTAAGTTTTTCTCTAATTCTTCTCTAGAGCTACACTCTATTCCCTCATTATCTATTAATACTATCTCTCCTATACATTTCTCCTTTTAATGTAATTCCAAAATTTTTTTACTCCCCTCTCTTCCACTTTTATTAATATTCTCCAATAATTTACTATTCAACTTCATTCTCTCTATATAATTTATCCATTTTAGCCAATTTTTTCTTTTCTAAGTACTTCTCCCATTTAGCATTAATATCGTTTTCACTTCCTTTGTTCTTAAATACTTGCTTAATGTTTGAGTGACCATCTGTTTACTGAGTTTTTTCCAACAAAATTTTATTTCTACTATCTATCTCCTCTAACTCTAGTACTATCTTTCTTTGGGTTTGCTGGATGAAGCCTTTGGAAATTATATGCTCCATACACATCTGACTCTTTCACCAAGATAAATATATTATGACTACTTTTCTTCTGTGTAGTAAGTAGACCATCATATATAGGGAAGAACATTTTGTACTGATGTTGAGTAGCATTAAGCCCCCTCTTAAAAAACTAGGTTCCCTTTGTCGAATTGACATGACCAGTAACTCCCACATTGTACTTGCAAGTCTGCCATATGCTTTAATATTGCCTGTGCATTGTCTTTATTCTATTATCAATCAGTATTCTTTGTCTCACTGGTAATGAGGTTTTTAGAAGCATAGAATAATCCTTACCAAAATGTAATTATATCAGTGTAAATCCTGTGGTTTCATTTTAGGTTAAATTAATATAATTGGTGATATTTTCAGTTTGTTTGACCTATTCTCTATGATTTTTACCTACACAAAGTTGAAACAGATTGTTCAATTCTCTCATAACCTGCTCATATAGATTAGATTGAAGATTTCATATAAAAGTTAATACATGCTGAATTCCCTGATGTTATCTCCATTGCTGGGATTTAAATGAAGTTCCATGATGAGTAAGTATAAACTGAGGTTTTCATAGCTTTGATCCTGCACTATCTGAATGGTATTTTTGGTATCAGCCATCCTTAGAGGGTAAATTGTCACATATTTGGAAAATACATCATACTTCACAATTAAAAACCTATATTATCTGTAAGCCATCAAGGACCCATAAAAGTTTATGGCTAACAATTTTTTAGGATTCCGAGCTGAAATATGTTGCAAGATTCTTGTAAATGTACTATTTACATGTTTTGTTTGTGAACAAACATGACATATTCTTAGAACTGACAGAACATTAGAATATATACTAGACTAATAATACATTCTTCATAGTATATACTTTACCTTATGCAGTTTAAATTGGTCATAAAGGCAATCCTTGGTTAGAAGGATTCTCCACACATATTTTTCAATATTGTAGTATTTCATCAATTAATCTATATGCATCTTTACTTTGTGCAAACTTTGCAAAATCAGTGTGGTCGAGAGCATTACCTTTCATATGCCATAATCCTTCAATATTTGGGGGGCTATGGTGTAATTCTGGGAATCTCTATAAATCATGTTTCACATATTCATATGTGACCCCTGTAATTGTTACAATACTTAAATTAGTTATGTCTTAAATTGAGATATATCTATATGGTGGCAACTGAAGATGTCATCCATGATATTGTCTGTGCCCTTACACATATATAAATTTTTGCAAGGACAAACTCCATCGAATAACAGACAATTCATTAGCTTCTGCTGAGGAAATCCAAGATATTATGATTATAACAATGACAATATCTGATCTAAGCAAAAACTGCTTAAATTTACTGAAGGCACACACAATGGCTAGTGCCTCTTTCTCAGTTAATAGTATAATTATTTTTAGTTCCCTTTAGTGTTTGGCTATAAAAATTTAATATTCTGTGATGGTGATGTTTATCAATTTGAAATAATATCAGCCTTAAAGCTAGCCTTTTACTATCAGTCTGAAGATGGAAAGTCTGAGAGAATAATGTGAGGAAACTCTTATTCCCATTGAGATCCCACACCCATCTTTGATATTTATTTAAAAGTTGAACCAATGATGAAGAATCTCCAGCAAAGGCTTTATAAAGCCTGTGATAAAAATTACACAAGCCAAGAAAAGACTGTAACTGCCACTTATGAGTAGGTACAGGGAAATATTGTATCATTGTAATCTTATTAGCCTGAGGCTTAATACCATTTTTTCTTATTAAGAAAACCCATAAATGACACATCTTCTAGGACCAAGTAGCTTTTCTGCAAATTAAAAAGTATTACTTTTCTAATAATATTCTTTTAAAACAGTTCTAGGTGTTCCAGATGATCTGCCATATTCCTTAAAGCAATGATCACATTATTCATATAAAACACAATAAGATTTGTTATTCTCTCTTGCATGATCTGATAAAGACACCTCATCATCCCTGGTCCACTGTTGATCAGACCAAAAGGCTTACTTTTAAGACATATGTATATCCTTCATAATGGAAACCAATGAACTAGTGGTCAAATGGATGAAGCTGGATGATAAATCCATGATAGTGAAATGGTTTTTACCTAGGAACTTACCCAAAATTTCTGATATAGTAGAAGGACTTTCTCAGGAACCATAATGGCATTTAATGTTCAAGCATCTAAACATATTCTAATAGAACCATCTTTCTTCTTTACCATTACTAAAGGGTTAATATAAGGTGGCACCTGTTTTTCAATGACATCTCATTCCATCATCTGTTCTTGACTCTCTACCTCCTTTATATTGGAATGGAATTGAGTAGAACTGACTTTGGAAGTGATTTTCTTCTTTGACTCTAATTCTATGTATATATCTTTCAATAATCTTTGGCTTGTCAGAAAAGACTGGATAGTCTTTCATTAACTTTTCCATTAGAAGTCATTGCTCTTGCAACTCTTTTAGAACAGATTGCTCTACTTTATTCTTTATTTCAATTGCATCCATCACTTTCTGGATACACTGTACCTGGGGTGGTTGATATTTTTTAAACCTTCAAATGGAATCTGGCTTTCTCTACAAACAAAAAGGCATATCATAATCCAGCACACATTTATGTCTATACAAAAAGTTCATTCCAAGTACTACTTTTCATATAAGTCTGGCATTATCAAGGCATAATTCACTTCAATTTCCCCAATTAAAGTTGGATCCATACCTGCTTAGTTTTTATGTTATCTCTCTAACTATTGGCCAGTGTAACCTGCATTTTCATTAGGGTATTGCCCTTTTTTATCTTATGATAAAAGTTACTAGAAAGTAATGACATTGACTTCCTGAATCAATCAGAGATTTTACTGGTGAGGATATGACTATCAAGTCTGGGCATATTCTATCAATGGTCATTCTTCATTGTCTACTACAACCTTGCCTATGGTTCACCTTCCTCTTTAGCCTTTTTAACAGAAGATAATGACTGATTTTTATTATTTTTACTATCTCAGACTCTTCTCAAATGTTTTCCTGATCAATTGCTATCTGCTATTTCTTCTAGAGTTTTTATTATAGCTCAACATCTGTGGATCAACTGATGGCATATTATGTGTTATTATTCTGATGATTTCACCATCAGACAAAAAAAGGTTATTAATGACCTCAGTTTTAAAGCTTCTTTAAAGAAAAATTGAGTGTGTATCTCACCAATGACAGTTGGATATTTCTTTTATGACACTCTATGGAAAATGCCATCTTGTCTCTCTTCACTCCAAATGCTGTACAGGATCACTAAACTACAATCTCTGAAGGCCTGGGATTTTACCTCTAATGTGAGCCATCAATACTTAGCTACTCCATGAGGGTAGTTACTAGCAATTGTGACGTTTTTCCATTTACAAAACTGAAGCAATTCTTTTAGACTTTGCAGGTGGATTAATAAAATTTTCACCAAATTTGCCCCAAACTCTTTCACTTGCATGCTTCTTGATATAATCTAGCTAATTTGGCCTTCTTCTCTTCTAATTTTTCCTCATTGATTTGTATTTGCTCTCAGTATTTTCCATTTTAACCATTCCCTTATTTAATTTTATTCATTAAATCATCTTGATTTTGCATCATTTCTAGCTAATTTTGATTGAATTTTTGCTCCATTTTCTTTTTCAAATACTGCTTATTTTGCATCATCTTTTTGACAAACACTTGCAGTTCTCTGGGTTTGTCTGTGTTTTTTAGAACTTCAGGATTTTTAAAACTAATGGGATTATCTTCTTCCCATCCTGTCTTTTCAGATATTATCTGATCATATTTACGTTCAGTTTCCATGTTTAAGAAAACAATAGACATCAGACTTACTTGTATTTTAACACTAAAATTTTTTATTCTACAATCAGTTCAAAAGTTTTTCTTTTTTTTCTTTTTTTTAAAAAAAAAAAATAATAATTTTCTTTTATTAATCAATTTTTTGTTAAATCATTTTTTTTTTTAAAAAAATTCTACTTCAAATATATACACTTCTACTTATAACTTTGTTATCTTTATATAACCATTTTTCTAACAAACCATTAATTGAATGACAAACTCCCTCACCAAACAAAAACCTATTTATTTCCTTACTAAAGCAAAATATTTACTGACCAACTACCAAAATAGTCTATCAATTGGTTATAAATCTCATTGTGAAATTTATAGTGAGGTCACACATTGCAGATACCATTTAAATAAAATATCTTAAATACCAGATAGCCATCCATATTGTAATGGTATGCATTCTCTCAACAAGAGAAGTAAAGGCAGTCACATCTCACTAGAGTCAGATTTAAGGTCTTCATATAGGATACCACGAATGATGTGATTTAATTTTGATATAAAACTATATCTGTTCCCAACGAATAACTTATTATTAATAAATTATTATATCTAAACCACATCAAATCAATTATGCTCAGATTTTGAACTCAGGGAAGTTTAACAATTTACTCTCTTCAGGGGTTTCTATCAATATTTTAAAGTAATATTAATAACAAATCTCACTAACTCTTCAAATTAAATAAAACAAAATTGAAGACTTCATTTAATTTAATATAAAAAACATAATAATTATTTATTTAATAAATAAATAACTTAAATTTTACAATATATAAAAATTATTTATATATCTACTTCCTTATATTAAAAAAATATAAATATTCTATTTACTTACGGTAGATATATTTTCTAACTTATAACACTTCATGATTTTATAATGTATATAAAATATAAGTATCCAAATATTAAGATTTCTACATTAATACTATTATATATTAATTAGATTATACAAATAATAATCTAATTATTTATATATAATGTTTTCATTCGTTAAAATGATTGTACGTAATTTATGTTTATTAATATAAAAATTTCAATGTTAATCATTTATCCACATCATACATTATGGTTATTAGAGTATTTGGATTAGTATAAACAATGTAATGTCATGTCATAGAAAATAATAGTATGTGAATTTAAAAATAACAAACCTCCAAGTTCACTTTATCTCTCTATATTTTTACATGCCTTTCCCATATTAATATTCCTTAACCTATATCTAAATCTTTAATAATCATAAATAAAAATAAAAATATTTTAAATTATTAATTCTCTCTTATTATTCATTTCTTTAATGAAATGAATACGATAATAAAGGAAATGAAATTAATCTTTCCCAATTATAATTTTCAAAAAACTTAAATGGGATTTATAAAAGTTAATACAATAGTCTCAGATGTTCCTGGAATTCGCGAATGAAAATCCTTCGAAGATGCAATTTTTAATTCCTTCATTGTTAGACATTAACGAAAATAATAGGATATCCTAAATTGATGTTTAGTTTCCTCTTTGTATGTAGATTTCATCTTCATTAATACACAGTTTCTTTCTTAACAATTATAATTCCATTTTGAAGATCTAACTTTTATATAACTTTAAGGCATTCAGCAAAAGATGTTATTCACACACACACACACATATATATATATATATATATGACTAGGCAAGTGCATTTTATATATCCCATGATAACTTGGTGTTCTACTCGCTTTGCATTTTTCTTATAATGTAAAGTACATTAAATTTAGTTGAAGTTTTTATAAACTATGTTCTTTTTAAAATGAAGTTTACAATTAGAATTCTGATTAGAATGATTTTTTATCAAACATGAAAATATGTTCTAACCAAGTAATTTAGAAATTACTTTCTTTAAAAAAATATTAGAAATTTCTTCTAATAAGTATTAAATCATTCAAAATATAGATTTTATACTATACACTGTTCTTTTAAATCGAATACAGTATAAGTTTTTATGAGGATATAGCTGCAAGAATAGAATCCTTAATCTTCTAATAAAAATAGAATTATTTTTTTATATCTCGCACCATCAGCCTGCTGAAGCATATCACATTCTACATTGTTACAATACAATTCGACATTAAAACATTAAGTTAACTTCATTTCCTTTAATTCAATAAACTGTATATGAACCCAGATGTCATTCATTATCTTGTCAACCATCTTTTCTCAACAACATTTTTTTTTTCATTTTAAAGAATGAAAAATTATAAATTATATATTTATTTTCATAAATATAATAAGAATACAAATATAATGTATACATATTGATTATATGTATTAACACGCAAATAGACAATACAGGTTAGTAATTACACAACGTTTCGAGTAATATTATTCTCCACTCTTCTTCAGATGTTGCTGGCCTATATGCACAGTGACAATATTCGCTTAGAAGTTGAACTTGCACTTTTAGATTCTTGTATATTGAATTTAAGGCAAACACTCTACCAACTGAGCTATTCTGTCAAAGGCAACATATAGTAGAAATTTGATATATTTATATATAATGGTTGGTTCAAATTCTCTTGAGTCCTTCAATTTTTTTTTTACTTTTTCCTAAGAGCAAGATTAATTAGAGGCTTCCACCCATTGTGTATTGCCATACTGGATTGACTTATAGGATTATTTACCATTGTCATATGAGCAGCTTTCTTGAATTTTTTTTCTATGCATTTTTTTTCTCTTTATCCAATATCTTTGTATTTTCCCACTTAAGCACATGGTCATTAGTACATATATGACCTGCTATGGTAGACACATCTATTTTTCTCTTTTAACCATTAATTTGTGTTCCTTCAATCATTGTTCAACCAGGCAACAGGTCTCACCAATGTATTTCCTTCCACATTCACATGGTATTTAATAGATGCAGTTTTTGTTCTTCAACATTTCCAGTTTAGGCTTAGTAGAATTAAGCATTCCTTGAAGTGTGGTAAGGCTTTGGAAAGCAGTCATAATATTATATTGACTGCAGATTTTCTTTAGTTTGTCTGCCATTCCTGGTATATATGGATACACTACTGTACCAATAACTGTTTTCTCTTTTGGTGTCTCTTTGTGTTGTCTATTGAAGGTTTTTTTGATGACTGCTGATGGATAACCATTCTTCATAAGCATTTGTTCTATGTGAATCTTTTCTTTTTCCAAGTCACTGGATTCTGAACAAACCTCCTTTGCTCTGTTCCATAATGACAGTACAATTCCTTGTTTAGTGATTCTTGTATGATTGGATGTATATGCCAAGTATTTGCCAGTGTGTGTCGGTTTCCTATACACTGTTGTTTTTACTTTGCCCTGAGGGAGTCTTGTCACAAGAACATCCAAGAATGTCAAATTTTGTTCTTGTTCTGATTTCATCATGAATTTAATTGTAGGAGATATGTTGTTAATGTGCATCCAGAAAGACTGTAATTTTTCCTTGCCATGTGGCCATACTACAAATGTATCATCAACATATCAAAGCCACACTTTAGGTGGACATGGAGTAGTATTTATGGCTGTGGCTTCAAGTTCTTCCATGTAAATGTTGCTGAGCAAGGGTGACAGTGATGATCCCATGGCCATCCCTTGATTTTGTTGGAAGAATTCTGAGTTATATTGAAAGTATGTTGTTGTTACACAGAATGTTAACAATTCCATTATACTATCAATAGGTAGAGCTGTTCTAGTTTGTAGACTGTTATCATCATTTAACCTTTTCCTTACAATAGACAATGCTTCATCACATGGTACATTTGTAAACAGACTTTCCACATCAAAGCTTACCAATATGTCAATTCTTTCCATTTTTATGTTCCTGACTAATTCCACAAAGTGCTTAGAATCCCTGATGAAAGATGATATCCTATATGCCAATGGACTAAGAACTTCGAGAAGAAATCTTGACAGGGTGAATTTCTAGAACTAACAATAGGTCTTAATGGAACATTGTCTTTCTGAATTTTTGGCAGTCCATACAGGTGAAGAATATTGCTGAAATATGAAGTTAATTTTCTTTTTTCTGAATCACTGAAATACCTGTGGTGCTTCCAGAGTAATGCTTGTAGTTTTACCTCTGTATTAGGAATTGGATTTTTTGCTATCTTTTTGTATTGGCCTGCTGTGAGAAGGCCTTGTATTTTGTTATCATAATCAGTTTTATCCATTACAACTGTAGTGTTACCTTTGTCAGCAGAAAGAATGATTATAGATGTATCCTGTTTGAGAGATGTAATAGCTTTCCTCTCATCACTTGAAATGTTTGACTTCTGCTTGTGCACTTGATGTCTTTCCAGTGTTCTTTTTAATCTCCAGCGTAACTCTGCTGTTTCCTCTAGATTCAAATTTTGGGTCACCTCATCAGTGGCGGCCATTATATCCAATATGGTACAGTAGATGGTGTAATGGAAAAATTCAAACCTTTTCCAAGAACTGCTAATTCACAATTGGTAAGTTGTTTAGAACTAAGATTTTTCACTGATCATGAAGATAGACTAGTTGCATTATTACATTTGACTTGCCCATGTAGATTGACAAGCTTCTTCTTCTGAAGGTCTTTTATACTCCTATGTAACTTACAATATGATCTGTTCACTGCTTGACAAATTCTTGAGAAATCTTCATCTGTAACTTTGTTTTGTAGTAACGATTCCACACTTCTAATAGATCACAATGTTTGATACTTGGTAAACCACTGAACCTTTATACTTTCTCTCAATAAGGCCTCATTTGCTCTCTGAATAATTTTCTCAGCTCTCTTGGAGGAAATAGGAGGTTTTAACTGCAAACCCTTAGGGATAATCCCTTCTGATTTACATTTACATAAGAAAGTTAAATGATTTTCTACTTTAGTCAGTTTTGGACATAATTTTTCATAATGTCTAAATTTCAACATAGCATCGAGTCCACACCGAGTACTTAGTATTTGTCTGAAGGTTTGTAATGATGGTATATTATAAGATGTGATATGTTGGATTATTTCCATCATTTATGAGTGAATGTTGAATGTATAGAAAACTTTTAAACTTTATTTAAACTTTTCAAATACAAACAACTTGTTAGTAATAACACACAAATAGACAATGCAGGTTTGTAATTACACAATGTTTGGAGTAGTATTATTCTCCACTCTTCTTCAGGTGTTGCTGGCCTATATGCACAGTGACAATATTCACTTAGAAGTTGAACTCGCACCTTTAGATTCTTGTATATTGAATTTAAGGCAAACGCTCTACCAACTGAGCTATTCTGTCAAAGGCAACATATAGTAGAAATTTGATATATTTATATATGAGGGTTGGTTCAAATCCTCCTGAGTCCTTCAATTTTTTATTTTTTTTTATTTTTACTTTTTCCTAAGAGCACGATTAATTAGAGGCTTTCATACATTGTCTATTGCCACACTGGGTTGACTTATAGGATTATTTACCATTGTCATATGAGCAGCTTCCTTGAATTTTCTTCTATGCATTTTTTCCTCTTTATCCAATATCTTTGTATTTTCCCACTTAAGCACATGGTCATTAGTACATACATGACCTGCTATGGTAGACACATCTATTTTTCTCTTTTAACCATTAATTTGTGTTCCTTCAATCGTTGTTCAACTGGGCGACAGGTCTCACCAATGTATTTCCTTCCACATTCACATGGTATTTCATAGATGCAGTTTTTGTTCTTCAACATTTCCAGTTTAGGCTTAGTAGAAGTAAGCATTCCTCAAAGTGTGGTAAGGCTTTGGAAAGCAGTCCTAATATTATATTGACTGCAGATTTTCTTTAGTTTGTCTGCCATTCCTAGTATGTATGGATACACCACTGTACCAATAACTGTTTTCTCTTTTGGTGTCTCTTTGTGTTGTCTATTGAAGGTTTTTCTGATGACTGCTGATGGATAATCATTCTTCATAAGCATTTGTTCTATGTGAATCTTTTCTTTTTTCCAAGTCACTGGATTCTGAACAAACCTCCTTTGCTCTGTTCCATAATGATAGTACAATTCCTTGTTTAGTGTTTCTTGTATGATTGGATGTATATGCCAAGTATTTGCCAGTGTGTGTCGGTTTCCTGTACGCTGTTGTTTTTACTTTGCCCTGAGGGAGTCTTGTCACAAGAACATCCAAGAATGCCAAATTTTGTTCTTGTTTTGATTCCATCATGAATTTAATTGTAGGAGATATGATGTTAATGTGCATCCAGAAAGACTGTAATTTTTCTTTGCCATGTGGCCATACCACAAATCCAATTCCTAATATAGAGGTAAAGCTACAAGCATTACTCCAGAATCATCGCAGGTATTTCAGTGATTCAGAAGAAAGAAAATTAACTTCATATTTCAGCAAGATTCCTCACCTGTATGGACTGCCAAAAATTCATAAAGACAATGTTCCATTAAGACCTATTGTTAGTTCTACAAATTCACCCTGTCAAAATTTGTCAAGATTTCTTCTCGAAGTTCTTAGTCCATTGGCATATAGGACATCATCTTTCGTCAGGGATTCTAAGAACTTGGTGGAATTAGTCAGGAACATAAAAATGGAAAGAATTGACATATTGGTAAGCTTTGATGTGGAAAGTCTGTTTACAAATGTACCATGTGATGAAGCATTGTCTATTGTAAGGAAAAGGTTAAATGATGATAATAGTCTACAAACTAGAACAGCTCTACCTATTGATAGTATAATGGAATTATTAACATTCTGTGTAACAACAACATACTTTCAATATAACTCAGAATTCTTCCAACAAAATCAAGGGATGGCCATGGGATCATCACTGTCACCCTTGCTCAGCAACATTTACATGGAAGAACTTGAAGCCACAGCCATAAATACTACTCCATGTCCACCTAAAGTGTGGCTTCGATATGTTGATGATACATTTGTGGTATGGCCACATGGCAAGGAAAAATTACAGTCTTTCTGGATGCACATTAACAACATATCTCCTACAATTAAATTCATGATGGAATCAGAACAAGAACAAAATTTGGCATTCTTGGATGTTCTTGGCATTCTTGGATGTTTTTGTGACAAGACTCCCTCAGGGCAAAGTAAAAACAACAGTGTATAGGAAACCGACACACACTGGCAAATACTTGGCATATACATCCAATCATACAAGAAGCACTAAACAAGGAATTGTACTATCATTATGGAACAGAGCAAAGGAGATTTGTTCAGAATCCAGTGACTTGGAAAAAGAAAAGATTCACATAGAACAAATGCTTATGAAGAATGGTTATCCATCAGCAGTCATCAGAAAAACCTTCAATAGACAACACAGAGAGACACCAAAAGAGAAAACAGTTATTGGTACAGTGGTGTATCCATACATACCAGGAATGGCAGACAAACTAAAGAAAATCTGTAGTCAATATAATATTAGGACTGCTTTCCAAAGCCTTACCACACTTTGAGGAATGCTTACTTCTACTAAGCCTAAACTGGAAATGTTGAAGAACAAAAACTGCATCTATGAAATACCATGTGAATGTGGAAGAAAATACATTGGTGAGACCTGTCGCCCGGTTGAACAATGATTGAAGGAACACAAATTAATGATTAAAAGAGAAAAAATAGATGTGTCTACCATAGCAGGTCATGTATGTACTAATGACCATGTGCTTAAGTGGGAAAATACAAAGATATTGGATAAAGAGAAAAAAATGCATAAAAGAAAATTCAAGGAAGCTGCTCATATGACAATGGTAAATAATCTTATAAGTCAACCCAGTGTGGCAATATACAATATATGTAAGCCTCTAATTAATCTTGCTCTCAGGAAAAAGTAAAAAAAAAATTGAAGGAATCAGGAGAATTTGAACCAACCCTCATATATAAATATATCAGATTTCTCCTATATGTTGCCTTTGACAGAATAGCTCAGTTGGTAGAGCATTTGCCTTAAATTCAATATACAAGAATCTAAAGGTGTGAGTTCAACTTCTAAGCAAATATTGTCACTGTGCATATAGGCCAGCAACACCTGAAGAAGAGTGGAGAATAATACTACTCAAAACGTTGTGTGATTATATGTATGTATGAGTATATATATACTCCTACAATATATTCAACACTGAAGGGCACCACTAGGTTTTAACATAATCTGAATAAATTTATTTTTGTGCCTGAATAATGTTAATCATGATTGTCCTGATTTACCTTTATCACTTAAACAATCATTAGGCTAGCTCATCTTAGAGAAAGGGATTATTATTTAATAAAAAACTGATTGATAGACAACAGCCAACAAATGCTAGGCAAATTTAAATATTATTAAGTACTAAATGAAAGCACATAAAATAAAATATGTAAAGATAAAATGAAATAACTTCAATTATGGATGGTTTAATTGATAGACAACAGCAAACAAATGCTAGGCAAATTTAAATATTATTAAGTACTAAATGAAAGCACATAAAATAAAATATGTAAATATAAAATGAAATAACTTCAATTATGGATGGTTTTAATTAAATAACTAATGAAGATAGTTTATTCTTGTTCATTTTAAATTAAGACTTTTACTCTTCTTACACTAAATAATTCTTTCATGAAATATGTACAATTACTTTAACCTTAAAATATTTACATGTTGTATCGTTTTTTAAAGCTTGACTTAAACCCATATCACAAAACATTCTCATAATCAATTATAAGCTTAAAAAAGGCTATATCTAATGAAGAGGTTGACAGAGGCTCCAAACTTTACTAATTATATATATATATAGTGGTAATAAAAAAATGCCCTGGAAGCTATATCAAAGCCTTGCTAAAGTTAAGTTAACCAAACCTCCTATTAACAAATAAACAGATACACAAATTAAATAATATTTATAGTGATTTGAATAGAAATAGTGGTAGCCAACGATTAGATATAAAGAAGGCTCTAATAGCTCATGACATTTTAAAGAGCCACAACCCACAAACATACACACTGATAATGATGTGCATTTATTATATTGTATAGCAGAATAATACAATTAGGTTTCAAATAATTTAAAAGAGTTAACATCTATTATACATATGGATAATAAAATAATTAAAGTTTCTTTTTATTTTAATTTAAAAGCTATTTATAAATGAATATTATAAAAGAATAATTTACTTTCTAACCATCTTAATAATCTGGAGAAGAAAATTATCTATAGTGAATTATAATGCTTTCAATGATGAAATTTGTTAAATCTTCTACTAATGATTTTAAATTTGTTTTAAATCAATATTATTTAGTTGTTAACTTAATGAAATACTTGTATTCTTGAGATATGATAAAAAAACTTAACTCATCCATACAAGGAAATTAATTATAACTATAAAAATATTAATATTAAATGATATCAATTATCAAAAAGTCATCTAATATGTAAATCCAATAACAATTATTTTATGATAAGCATAATATCTTTAAACATAAAATTGAATAATGCCTGGCTTACTGAATATGATTATATTTCTCATATATTACTGTAAATCTTTTGTGCTGCAGACTTTTGTATTTAATGGTCTAATTAAATAAGTACATGTTTGTTTGAAGATTCATGTTGTTTGCATTTGTGATTAGGGTAAGAGAGATATTTCAGTGGGGAAGTTGTTGACTGGCAATATCAAAAGGTCAGTCTTGTTAGTGACTTATTTTATGCTGATGAATGGAGTTACGATTGAAGATAGGAGTTCATCATCATTGGGTAAATGACTTAGCCACACATACTAACAGATATAGTTACTGAAATCATCGAACCTTTCATTTGTGATTTTAGTTAATTAGCAGCATTTCACATTATAGCAGTAAGGAACCATTCCAGCTTCTTATTTTTAGTGAGTTGAATATTGATGAGTGGTGAAGTAGTTGGAAGTTTATAATATCATGAAAGAGTGTCCTCATAAGTCAATACATAAGTAACTAATAATGAATTTGGTGGTGTTTATATGGGTACAGTCTCTTTGGGTTTTCAAGAAACTTCAAGAACTACACATTAATCAGATAACTCCAGGTAAAGCATTTATAATCATTAATTAAATTCCATGCTAATTGCTTTGTGGAATTTTACTTTGACAATGCACAGTGTAAGAAAATTACTTATTTTTTTAATTAAAACAATGAAACATTCCTTACAACAAGCATTGTCTGAAATGTGGAAAAAAATAATATTATACTATGATGAGCTACTTTTCTCTTTAAAGTTCACTGTCTCTTTTTTTTAAATTAAAGTTATAACATTAACTTACATTATTAATATATCTGTGTATTATATACATTACATCTCACTCACTAATATACAAGCTGAATAGACATGTAAATTAATTCCAATTTTAATCTTTTATTAAACTGTGATATTTGCAACCTTATATATATATATATATATAATAAAAATATAAAAAAAAATAAAAATGAGATCTGTCAAAGCATCTCCATATAAATTAATTACAATTTTAATCTTTTATTGAACTAAGTCATATTTGTAACCTTATATATATATATATATATATATATATATATATATATATATATATATATATATATATATATATATTGTAACCTAGTGTTATTGACACTTGGTTTATTTAGCATTATTTCCACAGGAAAACAATGCAATCCTTTTCTAGGAAATAAAAAGTAAAATAATAGTGATATTAAGTGATTAATAAAGTATGCTATTTACTCACTGTAACGTGTTTTAAGCAAATAACTAATAAATTTGGTAATCCAATGTAATTTTGAAGAAGAGCATAAATAATTTAATAAAAATATTAACCATAAAAGCAATTTAATATAGTATAAAAGCACATTTCATAAACAGTAATTGATTTTGGATGGGTAGAGGGGAGAGTAGATGAATGTCTTATCATAAAGCACAGTAACTTCTGATAATTTTTTTTAAATTATTTAAATAATAATGTATACAGAATTATACATAACTAATAAGCATTATTAGTTAAAGATATTTATTATTTTTCATTATTTGTCAAATTATCTTGTAATCCATTTAAATCATACAGAAATATATAACTGTAATAAGTTTTTCTTTTTTCCCTTTTCTTTTGTTTATGTATAATTAAATAACGATTTTTCTGTCAGAGATCGCTAAAAGAAGACCGCGAAACTTTGTAGAAAATCTAGTCTGACATAAGTTTTACAAGTGGAAGCAGTGCTGAAATTCGGTAACAAATTTTTATATTTTTTTATTGCAGAAATAAATATAATTCAAGTAACATTTTAACAACATCATGTCTAGCTAAAATATTTTGATAAGACATCCATAAGCGTCTATTGATCTACCTTTTTTAAAGCTTTTTATACTCAAAATGTGCTATCTTATGCTAAAGTTCGAGATCACCGTATTGACTACAGCGATCACGGAAAATATCATTATCATTAAACTAAGCAATATAAATAATTTCCAAGAAATAATTAATTATTTGTTAACTTTACCTTATTTAATAATCTTTTCATGGTATAAAAGAAAAACTAGAATTAAAAGACATATTATAAAAGCCAAGGAAAGTTAACCAAAATTTCGCGCTTTTTCTAACAGAAATTGTCTGCTTTAGAAAATAATGCAAGTTCCCCATGTTAAAATCTGTTTTATTCACTGAAAATTATCTAGAAATAATATAAATAATAAATGATATTTACTTATGCACCTGCATATTTTTTAAAAAGAAATATAAATTTTCTCAAGGCAAATATCGGAAAATTTGTAGGTGTGTATTTACGGAGAATTCCATAGTAAAGAAAAATTATAATTCCTAGAGTAGGAATAAAAACTATAAACATTAGTGACCTAATTATAACCATAAAAAAAAAATATGTTATATTATACATGAATTGGAGTCATTAAAACTTTATATCCACGTAAGTCAGCTGCAGTCAATAAAAATAATATTTTGGAAAAATTCGCACATTCTTTTATTCATAAGCCAGCTAGCTAAAAATGATACGTATCGCCAATAGTAAAAAGAAAAGAATTGTATATATGTGTGTTATCGTTTAGAATAAAATATTCGTCTACGTTAAAATATGTATTGTTTTCTTGGATCCCAAAATTATAGCAGTTAATTCAAGAAAGAATTAAAATCCACGCTGCTACGTTTTCTTTTGCCTACTATTAAGTGCACCAGAAGGAAGGCAACTTTTTATAAATGAAATAATAAAATGTGTTTCTTGTTTAAATTTACTTCGTGAACTACAAATAGATCAAGTTCTTCATCTGGATAAAGTGCCCAACGGAAAACATTTTTTTTAGTGATATTATAAGCACTTGTTAAGTAATGATTTTTTTTTACTAATTTGTAAAATTATGTGTATTTTTTTTTTATATCAGCAGGTTAAAAGATGTATATTCCAGTAATATTCAAATGACCTTGTAATCATAAAGGTATGTTTTCATGTAATTATTCTAGGTTAAATTTATATTTGACATGAAAAAAAATATTTTTTTTTATAAAATGTGTTTACTTATGACATGCAGTTATGAGTATAAATTTAAATATTAGATGCGTAAAAGTAGAAAAATTTAGATACTCAATAGGCAAAATATCTAGTTAAAATTATCAGAAGTAATTAAAGAGAAGTGCTATACAAAATATTACTTATTGAAAGTATGAAACAAATTTATACTATGTTAATTAAGGAACTTATTCCCAATTATTCTTTATTAACGCATTCACTTGGTTTAGTTCAAAATACTATACTTCCTATTATTTGTTGAATGTTTCTTTGGCAAAAGTGAAAATTATTATTGTATTCTGTGGTATCCATTGATATCAGACGCTGATCTAAGTATACCCCGGAACATAAATTTAGTGTAATTAGTGTATTTGCTTGTCTTGCCCCGATATAGCATCGGTATAGGCTTAATATGCGCCTAAGTAATAATTGTAATGTATCTATTTTGTGGGATAGAAAATAATCTCCCCAAAAGCTTTATTTTCCATGAGGGGAATAGATAAATCTTGTATTCGGGTATGTTCATAACCCAATTGATCGCTTCTCAGAGTAGGACGATCAATACTTTATATAGTATTTAGGGTATTTCATTCGTTAAAATCCCAGGAGAGGATTATATTTGGTGTGTGCTCCTATTATGCCCAATTAAGAGGCAAGGACCCACCAAACTATTTTAATATAGTAGTTAACTCTACAGCCCTTCGGTGTTATTCCTTATTCCTCATGAGAAAATAGAGATAATTCCACCACGGAAGGTGTTGAATATTATGTTTGTTTAGAAAGTTATGGCAAGATAACGGGTATATGGGAGGTTAATTCCTCAAGCTCCATTTAGTATTAATAGCGTGCTAGTATATATGATCAATGTCTGAATTGTGCGACGGAATAGTACTGGTAATCCACACATAAGTCAATGGATAGAGTAAGTTTTAAAATTGTGTGATTGAAAAATTTTCATTTGCCAATAGAGGGTTCAAATACTAGGTTTAATTCAGGTTAATGATTAAGTAGCACTCACAATATAACTTATACTGAGAAAAACAGTGTGTATAACAACTTCAGTTGTTATTAAGGTAAACATTAAAAGAATAAGTGTAACTTCTGATACGTAACCCATAAATTATAATAAGTTATCAAAATAAAAACTATTATTTAATTAAAGATATGACAATAAAAATCGTTTGTACGCATTGCCTAAAATTAGATTATTTTTGTTTTTAAAACAGATCGTTAGTCAATAAATTTAAGTAACCGTTCATATAGGATACACTAAACGAATGAGTTGTTGTATCGATAATACTATTTATTTTGTTATATTCAATTTACATAAATGTAAAAAAATAAGATGAAGAAGTAGTTCGAATCCAAGTCTAAAAGTATAGACGAATTAATATTAGTTATATTTTGTTTTATCCATATGGGATCGAATAAATTGTATATGTTAGTTTATTATGTTAATCATAAAAGATATTTTTGTTAAACCATAATAAAAAATTAGAAGTTTGTTATAAGTTAATAATAAATTATCGTCTTGTTACAAGTTGTTTTGAGTCATTTTTCTTATGTGCTAAATAAAAGTGTATTGGCATAATACTTGCAATACTTTCTTGAGTCCAAAATCATTTATGAAATCTTAAATCCAAAACACCAGATAGACAATTGTAAGCAGATCAAAATATTTCATTATATTATGTTTTAATAAGAATTATTTGTGGAATTGAAAACTTCAGACCAAGACATTTTATTTTATTTTATATGTGTGTAAAATCACTTTATTCCCAAACTACTAGTTTTGGTGGCACATTGTTGAATACCCATTTAAGGAAGTATCTAAGTAATAAATCTTATTTAAATTATTGTGTTGTCATGGATAATGGAAGGACACAAAAGCACCCTTGTCTTTTCATCATTCCGACTGAGATTCTGGATAAAAAAGGGCTATATTATTCCAAATTATGCGTTGTTATTGAATTGGTGATCATCTCATTAAATATTATAATAATTAATATGTGGATGAAGACACCTAGAATTTAAATAAGGTAAATGTTTCCTATAGCCGACCAGAATGTCAGTCATATGCAACAACACAATACTGCCGAGCAATTTTATTAAATATAACAGAGAACCCTGAGATTAGTGTCATTATTATAAGTGCTCTTAAATTAATAATTGATCAAATTCAGATCAATATTACAAGCGTGGCATGGCTTAAGAGATTGAAACATCTAGTTGTATAATAACAAAAATATTGAGATCATATTGGAAAATTAATGAATATTTTGTTTTAGTCAGTAATATTAACAATGACATGAAAAATCATCATCATCATTGTCGAACAGTGCACGTACTTACAGCTCAGAGAATGTGTTTTGGATAGAGAAAGAATGGTAGTTTATTAATAATTTTCTTTTTGAATTTATTTTATTAATGATATTTTTTTTTTGAATTCTATCTCTGTCTGAACTGCATATTGCTGTAGCTGAATTATTAGAACTAACCTAATGTAGAGCTATTATTATTAAGCAAAGTAAAGTTTACTACCCAGACTATACGAAGAGTAGACGGAAGTTTGAGGCCTTCCGAAGGGATTTGATTTTAATTAGAAATCCTTATCAATTAATTAGGTTAGAATATATATATTGAGATCTGTCAAAGCATCTCAATATATATATATATATATATATATATATATATATATATATATATTATAGATATATATATATATATATATATATTGTGCCAGGCATTATCAAATGGCCTTGCACAAAGTATGTATTAAGCACAACAAATATATAAATGTGCTATATTAATAATGGAAATTCGGTCTGAGCATTAAAATACCCACACACACCAATTTAAATAATATGAAATTGACATAGAAAATATTTTAGAGTAAACTCATGTATTTTTTTGTTTTATATTTCCATTTTGTATATGTTTTATGATATGTTATTTTATGTATTTGGCTTTTCTCTGAAAAATTCAAATAGAGAAAAGCAATTGTTCCAATGTAATTGTACATATTTTTTTAATTACTTTTCTAAAAACGAATTTTATTCTGTAAACTAAGAATGTTAATTGCTTTTGCAAAATGTTTGATAATGCTATAATTAAACTGTTATCTTTTTAAAAATTCTTTTGAATTGATTTTGTAAGCAAGTGGTCGGAGTAATCAATATGGAAACGAGTCATTGTATCAAACTTAAAATGTAGAATTTAATTGGAAAAATTGTAAGGAATGTTATAATCTAAATGATAAGATAAATTGAAAGGATTGGCTGATTCATACTTCTCAGGGGCTAGTGGGATTGATATAGTAGTCAGTGCTGTGAGATTCATTCTTTCGTAGGCATTCAAGTCGTTCATTACTTGGGCTCCAGAATTCTCCAAGCACCCAGCTACTTAGAGATTAATTTATGAACAAGACTACTGCTGACACTTTCTAAGAAATCCATTATACAGTTCTTTTAAGAACTAATGATTTCTTAAAGATTTAATGAACCAGTCAAATTAGCAAATGAACATTTGATAAAAATTATTATCATATACACACAGAGGAAAATATGAAGCAATCTACCAGAGAGTCCAGTAAAATGACCATGGGGTAGACAACCAGCCAGTGCACCGCACTTTCTCTATCCCAAGCTGCCAAGATGTGACCATGCCAATTCCAACCGCCCAGGAGGATGGCCAGTGCCGCCTTACTAAATGGAAGAAATCGTCACCACACAGCCAGTTAACTTGAAGCCCACTCAGCCCAGAGGAGAAGAATGAAGACGCAGATATAAGTTTATTTTAAGATATTTATTAACATTGAAATAATTAACTTTTCTATTTCCGATTAGATATATTTTTTTTGTTATTATTATTTATCATCTAAAAATGAGAGAGTCTCTCGCATATGTATAAATTTATGGTTATTGCGGTCATAAATGGTAAAGCTTTTACTTAAATCCTTTGAGTGAATTTTTCTATTTCAAATTAGTATTTTCAGCAAAGATCGCAATGAGATTTTTTTTGTTGTTGTTGCTATTCGTTTTGCTGTTGTTGTTATTCCTGAAATTCGTCAAATATAAATATGCATGTAGATATATGTATGCGTACATACGCTTATTATATTCGGTAAATATGATATCTCATGCTGAATATCTAAAAATGTATTTAACCGGATATCCTTTTTAAGTTATTTTTTTTTGTGACTGCTACACCTCACGATGAGTGTAAGAAGGGATTGATTTATTATAGGTTCCCTGGAAGCAAGTACTCTAATAACTTTATATTTAAAATAATAGTAAGTGTATAATTTGGCTGCACGTATATACATGTATAGAAATTTATCTTTGGCAAAACGGAAATAGATACAGTACCTTATGGTGAGTACGATATGGTATCTGAGCCAATGCAACATATTGACTTGTTGAAAATATGAAATTAGTGATATATTTCATTGTGCAAATATGCATAGTTTTCATTATTATATTTCCTATCAATAAAAAGGTTTTAAAGTTATCAGTAAAAGCGTATGCCTGTATGACCGAAAATCTCATATCTGTATATCAAATCACACAAATTAAAATTTATTTCTATTGGGTAAAAAGAGCTCAGACCACTTCCATTACTTATAAACATTGTAAATAGCTTTAGGGATTTATTATTTTTCTTATTTAAAATTGTATTTTATCTATTTCAACACCTCGAATATATATATAGTTTGGGGTAATTAATTATTTAGTATTTTGTTATTATATTATCATTAGTATGAAACGGTGGTGGGTCTTAGGGATTAAATAAATATTTAATCATAATATTAAACTTTTTTCATTTTCGTATCATTATTTATATTGATAAAAATGTGTTCTTTCCTTATCAACCACATACCTGTAATAATCATTTAACTTACCCATTTGAAGACCCTAGATGTAGAGTGACTTGAGCTAGCCACATGGGATATCGCTCTACCGGGATGTTAAATCTTATTCTTATGCTCCGCTGAACATATGGTATTGCACACCCTTCTAGGAGGGTGAAAAATTCATTTTTTGATTCTTTTCTAGAAGTGGCGCGCAAAAGTCTATTTTGTAAATAGATTTTTCAAAGGTGTGTACTTGCCATTGTTCTAAATATTCGGGCATTAAAATAAGATATCAACTAAAGGGTGTTTTAACTGGAAGATTCCTGTCAATCCACTCTTTCTATCAGTTTAGCTGGAAGTACTGATATGTATGAGTATAGAAATCGGCTAAATTGATATCCATTTCTTTACCTGTTAAATCTTGGTCACTTCATGCTCAGTGCAAGATTAGGAAAAGAATTCCGCAGGGAGTATGGTCCGGTACAATATATATATATATATATGCATGGTGACATTTGTGCACATACTAAATGAATTATAAGTTTATGTATTGTAGATTAAAAATTATATTCAGTTACATTTTTAATGTGCATTAATATGTAAAAAAAGTCTTAGCCTTGATTGGCTAACTAAAATAATATTTCAATATGTAGGTATAAATGATTCCTTTATAAATGATAGTTTACATTACTATGACGCAATCTAAAGTTAGTAATAGTATTAAAAGAATGCAGCTTCCATGGACTGTTATATGCTCTGGGTAAAAACTAGACTTTGATACATGGCATGTTTATACCCTATATAAAAGAGACTTTATTTGCTTAGTAAGTGACTTATGATTTATTTTATTACATCATATATTTTTCCATGTGAGATTATATATTTTATTTTCATAATAAATTAAATTATTTGGCTTGATTCATACAAATAAATGTTACAAAAAATAAATTGTCTTACTACAGCTATTAATAGTATTTTTTAATATCAAACTTTTGTTAATAAAGCACTAATTATAAACTGTCTGAAAACTAACTTGTTAAAGAATAGAAATAAATGTCTTTATATCATAATAGATTTTAATCCTGTTTCTTTTTCGAACTTATATTGAATAAATCAAAACTTTGTGCTTAAACATAACAGTCTCCCAAATAGTAAAAAAATACAATTAAAAAGAAACTGATTTCAGTAATGAAAACTGAAGCATATTACAGCTGTATTGTTTATTATTGCAGTTACTACATGTAACATTCATTTAACCAACCTAGATTAACCTGGAAGATATTTTTCTATCTACTCAATATCCATTTGCCAACCAATATACGATTTCTAATTGAATTAGCTATTAAGCGGCTGTCTCAAAGAAAAATCTTTAGTCTGGCTGTAATATGGAAAAAATTTCAAGTTATATCAGACCTGAACTTACATTCTAGGTTATGAATGTCGCAAGTGAGTGTATCAAAGAAAATAAATACAGTAAATTTTATTGACACATTTAATTTTTTTTCAAATGGTCAGTTATTAAAAAGTTCTTCGTATTTATTTATTTACCATATTTTTAAAATTTTGAAATACAGTTAAATACTTTTTGTCAAAGTTTAAAAAATTAAAAATCACCAACTACAAGAAGTAATATATTAGAAGGGAAAGTAATACATTTTCTTAAAAAATGCATTTAAAAACTTGATTATATATAAAAATATTTTTATAAAGAAAGAAAATTAAATATATACATTTTTAAAAATGTTTTTCCTCCCCATATATACACAAGGCGTTTGATAATGCAGCAATCGGTCATACCTATTCAGATTGGTCATGTGTAAAGATAAATATTTTTCTTTTAGTTGTTGATGGAGTTGATTCAAATTGAAGAAAAAGCAAAACACTATTTATATCAAATTTAATTTTTTTTCTCCTTAGAGTGAAACGATTTTGTTATTGAAATGAAAAATCTTCAAGCATAAAAAGATTTCTATCTTTTCAATGAAACGATGACTTATCAATTAGAATAAAAAACACTTTCATACGGTTTAGTTTACACTTTTATAACTCCACGCTATTTTTCTGAAAGCAAATTTTAAATTTGGAAGCAAAGGGGAAGAGAAGAAGAAATCTTTATAATTCAAAATAAGGCTTTTAAAATAACGTTTTTTTTAATTAAATGTTTCTAAACTTTATATATATATAGGTGAGAAGACAAAATATAATTGCCATAACTAATCACGACTCTTTTCAAAATGTTTATTGTCGTGGACAAATCACACGCACTTTTACTTTCATATAAATTTTAGAATCACAATATTTTGATGATGATTTTAGACACAAATATTTTTGTGTGTTAGTAAATAATTTTGCGTATGATTAAAATGAATTTTTTTTTTTTAAAAAAAAAGAGATCTAGAACGAGGAAATGAGAAAGAAATATGAGAAAAAATGCTGCATATTAAGAATTAAAAAAGTTCATATAAAAAAATTAAAATATGTAGTTAAAGGTAATTGGTAATAATGATGGATTTTAATACATATACATCTTGAAAAGTAACAACTATAAAGAATAATCAAATGAAGACCAAAATTTAAAAAGCTATACCTGAATACATTGTGAAATAATAAAGATTAAATATGAAAAAAAAAAAATTTAAATGTTTAGTTCAAAATAAAGTATTCTCAAAATTAGAAGTATAAACAAGATAATTAAAAGAGAGAGTGTGAGAAAGAGAAAGATATAATTTTCATGGAAGAGAAGAAACATAGTAATAATTATTTAGATAAAAACAAAACAAAACAGTTTTAAAATTAACACTCAAAGCAATTGATCAGAAAAGGATCATTGAAGAAAATTAAAATATTACCTGAAATAAGTTTTTTATTAATATAATTTAAATGTTCATAAAGTGAAGACTTTGACAAGTTGGTCCATATTTCCAAAAATTTCATAACTGCTTTATAAGAAATATTTTTTATAATAAAATGGAAGCTAAGAAAATAAAAATATTTTGCAAATCGTATGATTGATTATGAAAAAAATAATGCAGAGCTTCAGGAAAGGGTATGAGAGCTCTTAAATAAAAGTACAAGTTAGACTCAAAACAAAGAGTGAAAGACTAAAAAAATAATGTTTAGTGGATTTTCTCAGAAGATGATGATAACAAGTGATAATTATGAATTAGAATAAATTAACAGCTACAAATACTTTGATTGTATTATTAATAAAGGTTGAAATAAATAGATGAAATTAATTATAGAATTAAATTCAGATAGATTGCTTTTGGTTGAAATAACATTAAAAGAAAGAATTGAGAATGGTGTAATAAAAATTACTCTACAAAAATATTATTCATTATTGGATAATTTCTATTTTAATGAATGACTAATAAAAATATGAAATAAACCTATATGTTTGGAAAGAAGATTTTTAATAGTTGTATTTTAACAAGTCACATTTACAGATTCCAGAATTAGATACTTAACAGAAAATAATATAAAAACTTTGAATGACCTATAAAAGTATGGAGAGACATATATTGTGAGTAATGAGAGGTCAAAATGAACATCTTGGATGAGAGAACAAACTGATATCATTGATATTGTTTCTAGAAGAGTGGATTGCAAAAAAAAAAAACAGACATAGAAACAGACAATATACAAATAAATGGTTGAAATAATTTATAAGTGTGATGAGGTGGAGAAAGATGATAAATTGAAGTAAATGGATTAAACTTGGAAAGACCTTCAACATGCATTCGATTGATAATAATTGAAAATGATAAATAAATCATGTTTAAAACTTAAAAGTTTTATCTAAAGCAAATAAAATTTGAAAAAATTTCTGGAGATTGGTAAAATTAATAATGAGAATTTAGCAATTTGTAGAAAAAACAATATTTGATATATTTGTTTTACTGCATGGATTACAAATATATATTTAACCAAAACTGTCAAAAAATAGAGATAATAAAAAATATGCAAATCTAAAAAAATAAGTTTTCAATATAAATGTAAAAAAATGTAAGAGAGAAGTTATTAACGTTACAAAAAGTCAAAATTATAAATTGGAAATAGGATTGACATTTGATAGACTGAAACCAAACTGTCTCCAAAATTAAGATTCTGTTGCAGTAAAAAAGTTGAGGAAGAAATATTATTAGATGGATAAATGGAAAAAAATATATTCAAATTAAAAATAGTATTGATTGCTAAAAGAGAAGTAAAATGGAAATCTTGTTTCCAAAAATAGGCCAATAATGACTAAACGTTGACATTGAATCATATTAAGCATGAGTGCAATTTGTGCTGAAAGAATAGAAAACAAAAAGGACAAAGATAGCTCTCATAATATTCTATTGCTATCAGAGCAAACAGTCAAGTAAATCAATATGATAGTAGATCACTATGAATAAGTAAGGATTTATGATCCTTAGTTTGTGTAGTTGTTTATTGCTTGTTATTCTGTTAAAACCACTTTACTTTAGTATCTTAAAATTAAACCCTGGTGCTACTTGATTACTTTATTTTATAATTTTACAAAATATAATTATTGTAGGTACTGGTGACAAAACCTGACTTATTCAATGATGAAAGCCGCAAAAATCTACGAAGTACCATCATAGAATTACTTCGTCTTAATATCCTGCCAATTGTAAATGCTAATGATGCTGTGGCACCACCTGCTGATGTTGAAAAAGACTTGGCTGGGGTAAGTACTGTAGTTTATATTTTTAAAATCGTATTTGATATATATATTATTTTACAGAGAAAAAATAAATGTAACTGTTTGAAATAACAAAATGATTAAAATCATTTATTGCCAATATTTTTATCTTTATATAAGTACTCCCATGACATAAAAACGATCTTTAAAAAAAATCTTTATGTTGGCCCAGTGATTGATGGATCTGCCCACTACAACTATGAATTCACAAATAGCTATCTTAAAATTTTTATTTTCAGTTACCTACTTAGCTATCAAGTTAGAAGAAAGGAAACAAATCTCACTAACTATTGATTTACTGATTTTCTCCAGAGAAGTGCTGGGTTTTTACTCTTTGTAATGATCTATTTAATAAAAGGCTATTTTACAGCTATGATAGAATTGATTAAAAAAATTGGGGAAAAAATTAGTGAATAAAATATACAAATTCAATCTCTACAACTTTGATTAAACTAATGAAGCATAAATCCCAAACCGAGTATAGAATAGATCATTCTGGAAAAATTGCATTGATTTGATTATTAAAAAATGATACAGACTTGAGTTCATATTCGATGTATTGTAAAATAATATTAATTGTAAGAATTAATTTTAGTTTAAAATTATTAAATAGTACTGATTTGATGCTGATTGTAGTCGGTACAAGATTGTTTTTTTTTTTTTTTTTTTAATAAAACATGTCAAAAAAAAAAAAAAAAAGGAAAAAAGAAGATATTAATATTAAACTGAAATAAGTAATAACAATATTATTCAGTTTCTTGAATGCTGAGATTAAATGAATTATCCTAAAACTACATGTGTTTCTTTTCTTCCTACTTCACTTATTCTGCTTATGAAAACAATTTAATAAATAAGCTAACGAAGATACACATTGTTACAAGCTACGCCCAGTATTAAGTAATTTAAAAGATGTTAAAGATTAATCAAAAAGAAGTTTTTTTTCTTCAAGATTTCTTTGTCCTCATTCAATGTCCTAATTATTTTCTTCATATTCTTTATCCATAATATTTTCCTCTAATTTGTTCACCAGCTTTTTTATCCATAATTTTTTTGATCTTGTTCTTTTTTTCCTTCCCTCTACTTTCCAACAAATTCTCAATATTGGTATTTTATTTTTATCGATTCTTTTAACATGATCATGTCATCTCAACTTTTTCTATTCAATAATTGTTATTATACATTTCCTCACTCCTACTATTTCTCTCATCTTCTGATTTGTTTTTTTTTTTTCTATTCTTTATTTTTTTGTTAATTTACTTCAAAAATCCATTATTTGATCAACAGTACCTGTTAATATTTTTTGTCATTGTCTTATTTATGCCCATATATTATTTATTTTCAACAACTAATCCCAAATATTAAACACTATTTATATTCATATTTTTTTATCAATGATTCCAATGAATAATTTTCTTTGATCATCAAACATTCTATATTTTTAGAATTGATATTTGCTTTCCATTTGATCTATTTTTTCCAAGAATTTTTTTGATATTTTCTATATATACATAATTAAATTTCATAAATCTAATTGCTCTTATGCTTATTTCTCTAAATCTAAAGCAAACATTAGCATAATATTAAACTGCAGAATTATATTTATAATAAAGCTAAAATAAGAGTTATGGTATCATCAGTGTCCTTGGAAGATGAAAAGTTGTTTAGTCATGTTTTTAATCTTAGAAAAGTTGCGATGCTTTGCATTGAACAAAATGACAAAAAAATGTATAATTGGATATGCATATGATTTGAAATATGCACACTAGAACTGGTTTACATTTCTGTTTGTAAATGGATAAAATGTAGCATATCTGGTTTTGATAATAAAGTGATCTCTTATGCTGGATGCTGAAATTGCATTAAGGTTTCATTTGGTATCTTCAAAGTTTTCTCTGAGTACACATTGTTATACTGACATTAATATATTACATTTCTGTGATGGAGTATTTTTTTTAGATATATTTAAAATGTAATTTTTAGTAATATTTCAAAAATTTAGACAATTTTGTACATCATATGAAATTATTTGACACTGAACAAAAATATTAACATCTTTTCTTGTTCATATCCACATATGAAAAGCCTTTATATGAGGGTTCACCATAATGACTTTCAAAAGAAAATTCTAACTTTTTTAAAATAAATATTCATTATTTTTTAAAATAATGGCCATTTTCTAATATTATTATTATCATAGGGTACTTACACTATGAAGAAATATCATTCTTGATAAATAAATGCAATATTCATCCCATTTTCCTAAAAAAAAAAAAAACCCTGTATAAAATTTATTTATAATAAATGAAAATGATTTTTCAGTATCTTCATATTATAATTTATTATAAGATTGCTGTCACCCTGAAAACAAAGAAGCTTTTTATCACAAATGTAAATAATCTATCTCTTGAAAACAATTGAATATTTTATTTATTACAAAATTAAAAATGAACTTGCATTATATGCAGAATTAAACTGCAAATTAAAAGAATGTTATATATTCATAGTTTTAGCTATACATTCCTTTTGAGTGTAAAAGAGATTTTTGCAATATTTAATAAACAAAAAAAATCAATAATTTATTGAACATATTGCAAATTGAATATTTAGCAAGATGCACTATACATTGCAATACTTATTCAACTTGGATGAATGCTCAAACTTGTCTATATATCATAGCTAGAAATAAGCAAAAAATCCAAGTAGCAGTACAGGATATTATCATTAATCCTCTTTGGGAACTATATACAATGCTTTATTATTATTAAATAAAATTTAAGTATAATTTTTAGATTAGTACATAGATAATTAGTCAAAAAAAAAATCTTTTGATTATATATTCAAATATATCTTAAAGTAAAAATTAGAGATGTGATAAAAATGTGTGTTAATTAGAGTAACTAATGCCTCAGACTAGACATTCCAAGCTTTCCGGTACTTTTTTTTAAACAAACACTCCTGATTATATATCTACATATACTAAAACACAATAAAAATATTCAATGTTTTAAATTATTCTATTTTAAATTGCATTTAAAAAATCTTTAATTTATCCCTTTCACATTACAATAAAACATTTTTTTTGAAAATAGTTTGTAACCTTTTCTATACCTCCCTCTACACATCTTTTTAGAAAAGTTTATTTAAATTATGAATTTAATAATATTTATATTGGAAAAATATATATTTATAAATAATATCATCACAGAAATTTAAGAAATATCTATTATTTCATTATTTTAATTATATATATATATATATATCTGCAATTTGTAAACTTTCTTATATCTATACATCCATCTATTAATATACAGGTGCACATAAAACTATGAGCAATTTAGTTCCAGAATCAATATTTAGTTTAATTTCCTTATATATTAAGCTTCTCTAATTTTCATTTCAATTTCATTTTTACTAAAATATATCATTTTGATATCATTTTCACTAAAAGTATGTTCTGTGTTTTTCATGTTTATATCGAGATAACATATTTTTATTTTTATATTGTCTACATCTTGTTATAAGTTAATAAAATTCTTTGTCACCACCATATTTTCTTGTTTACATTTATCACATTTTATTTCATAAATATCATTTAAATCTTTTTTACTTTTATTATAAAAATACTTATTATTCAATATATCTATCACATTATTTCATTTTTATTAACTATTTTTATGTTTAATTTGTTTGTATTGTTTTTATTTAATTTCTTAATAATTTTATTTATTGTGTTTGTTGTTTTTATATTATTTTTTTTATAATTGTGTATTTAAAATTTACAGTACTCATTTTGTTATTTATTACATTTTATTTCAATTTTTAAAATATTGTTTCTATTATTTTATCTGAATAATTATTAATTTTAAATTCTTTATTTTTTTAAAATCTATTTTTTATGCAAATTTTTATTAGAATAATAATTAATTGCCCTATATATTTTTGTGCTTAAATTATTTATTTTATACTTCATATCTGTATTTGTATACCAGTTTGTAATATTAATTTTATTACTGTATTCCTTTCTATATATGGATGAGTGTAATTTTGTTTTCTAATTATTAACTACTTTTTAATTAAAATGTCCCCAAAATTATTTTTTTATCTTTTCTATTTCTGCTATAAATTTAATATGTTTTCAATTGTATTCATGCTATTTATCAATGTTTTTATTTGTCTTATCTTTATAATAAAAAAATACTAAATAATCATTTATATAAATCTTTTATTTAAAAAAAATGTTTTAAATCTGTGTTTTATTCCATTTTTTCAAAATCATTTATATAAACATTACATGATGTACCATTTAAAGCCCCTTTTATTAATAGATTTTTTATTATATTTAAAAATTTTATTAAATTTAATGTGACTTCTTTCCAACATAATTCTATTAATTTTATAAGAGTATGTATTAACATCTTGTTTTATTTTTATATTATACCATTTACCACTTTTTTAAACATTTTATCAATGCTCTTTATTTATATCAAAACTAACAGTTTCAACTGTCCTGCAGTCATTATCAGAGCTACAATATGCAAATATATAATTATATAATTAATACACCTGTACATGTATACATAATTAAATACACAAAATAAACAAAAATACATTTTAACTTGTTCATTATAAATAATCATTTCCCATTTTATTACTTTACTCTTAAATAAGTCTATCAATATTTATTTTATTTTATTTTTAAAAATTATTATTTATTATAATTATAAACTTTAACACATATTCTACTATTTAATACATATTATTGTCATTTTACTTATAAATCAACTTCTAACCTTTTTTTATTTTCATTAAATATTTTATAATTATCAATTAACTTTTGCTACATTACAAATTACTTTTTTACATTATAAAAATTACCTAACTCTTTACTATCCTATTTCTAAAAATCCAACTGACAAAATTTTCAAAATTGTTACACTTGTTTAACACCTCCCTCTATTGTAATTTTCTTCAACTTTATTTTTTTAACCTTTTTCAAATTTAAACTATTATTAATAATTGCTTATAAAATTATTGTCTTTACCCAAAATCTCTATTATAATTTGGTTTCATACTGTTAATCAATATTGCCTCTTTAATTTTTCTATACCTTTTATTATTTGCATAATTAATCATTTTTGTACTATCTTTCTCAAACCTATGACCTGTTTCTAATGAATGCAAATAAATAGGTGATTTCTTATCATATTTATGGTGAATTAATCTTGCATAAATTGAATCCTTTGTTTCTCTCACATAATTAGTTTTTATATTTTTACTTTTACATGATCTGCATTCAATTTTATATACTCCATTTATGCATTTGTTTTATTTGTTTTATTTCTATTTTTATATATATATGTGTTCATGGATTTTTATACATCACTATTTGTGCACATTAACTTTAATTTTTTTATATTATATTTATTTATTGTTTTATTAGGTTCCCTCAATAATTATTTTAATATTTATTGTTAAATATTTTTAATAATTACCTAATGGAACTTGTTAAAAGAAGTTATGTTTTGTGTTTGATTTCTAAATTATGCTAATTATATGTTTGTATTTGTATATTAGATGCAGTTGTATTTTTTATATATTGAATAATTGTAATACATTTGTTTTTTTTTAGATTTGAAGAAGTCAATCAAAAGCATTATATATTGAATAACGTTTTATAAAATGTATATTATGAGCAGTGTAGTTGTAAAGATATACATATATTCTAAAGGATATTGATAATTTTATGTAATATATGAACATATAGAAAAAAAAAACAAATATTAAAACTTATTTCAAATTTGAATTTTAATGATGGAGGCCTTTTTTTGTTGTTGTTTATAAGCAGACTTTGGATTTTTTTTAAAGATAATTATGTTATAACTAAACTAATACAGCCATTAATATTGATAAAATGATTATATAGCTATTATTAGCTTGAAGTTACTCTGGATTTATCACTAAAATGTGATTTTGGTGGGAGAGATGACTATTTTTACAGTTGTTGAGTGATTAATTCCCCATCAGTATTAAAGAAAATGGAAAGTTCTTGGAAATAAGTAATTTACTAAAATAAAATGATAGGTTGTTTGGATGATCATGAAATGTTTATAAATATATTGTTTTTAATTGGATAAAGAAGAAACTGAAAATGTAAATAAAAAGCAGAAATGATTGATGACAATATTATGTTAAAAAAGTAGAAAACTAACAAATACAACTCAGAATAGGTCTGACTTGTAAGGGAGCTATAAATAATAAAGTTAAAATAAAAATTTATATAAAAATTGAGAAATGAAATTAAATTTAACAATGTACTGCATTGTAATGAAAACTTGAAAGAAGTATATAAATGTTTGCTAAAGAAAACTGTATAGTTGTTTAAAAAAATTGTCTGAATATTTTTTTTGTTTCATTTGTTGTTTTTTTTTTGTTATAATATATTATTTCTAATATGATTATTGTACAGTTGAGATATTGATTACAAGTGTAAATTAAGTATAAAATATATTTAAAACTGCTTTGAGAAAGAAATAATAGACTATTATTAAACTATATGTAAAATATATAAATAGTAAAAATAATAATAATAATAATAATAATAATAATAATAATAATAATAATAATAATAATAATAATAATAATAATAATAATAATAATAATAATAATAACAACAACAACAACAATAACAACAACAATAACAATATTGATAAGATAATAATCATTATTAAACTACATATAAAATATGTAAATAGTAATAATAAAAAAAGTAATAACAACAATATTTATAATGATAATAATAATAGTATGAAAAAAATGTAGGAATTTAAGGGATATAACTTGATAATAAAACTACAATTAAAAAAAAACAAACAAACTAGGAACAGAAAAAACAATGAAACTTATATTTGAAAATCAAATTGTAAATTTGGAACTAAATGGGAAAAAATATTAATGGGAGAGAATATACAAATACAAAAAGAAATGAAAATTAGAACATTTAGTACATCATATTGTTTATATGAAGAGATGAAATAAAAGCATTCTATTTATGCAAAAAAAGCTATGAGGAATAATGATTAAAAAAACTGTAAAAACTAAAGAAATAATGTGCAACATCAAATAACTGAATAATAAAAAGATAAAGGTTAAGCAGAAGAATGGTTTGCTACTTAGAAGATTATATGATATGTCAATATTAAAAGTAATAAGTCGAATGTTGATACAGGATTTTTAATTCTTGAATTCATCACTTGACCACCATGCTGGACAATGCAATAAGGCTATTGCTATTTAAAGAAAATGAAAAAGAAATTTAAAAATGTTTAAACCTATGACTGTTTTGTAAATTTATATAGAAAATTAAAGATAATGTTAATACTATATAGCATAGTTAGAGAAAAATATGCATCATCAAAAACTTATTTAGATTGCATTTAGTATTTTTAATATTTTATCTGAATATACAGTATTGATATTGTCTTTAATTCAATCACATTAATTTTTATTTAATGTAGTTACTAAAATTATTAAAATCATATCAAGCAAAGAAAAAAAAGTAAGAATTAGAAGTGGTTTTGCCATTGTAAAATATATACAAATATTAAAAAAAATGTAGAAAGGATCAATGAATGGGAGTTGGCATTTTGCATTAATTTATAAATGAAGTTTTGAAACATCATACACTTAAATTCAGAACATTATCAAATTTTGAGGGTTATTAAAATGCAACAGCATTGATTAAATTACAAGAAAACACAGAGGTAGGTCATAGGATTTTATTTTTATAAATTTTTAGTGTAGTTTTATGGTGAACATTTTGTTTATTACAATAAAAAGCAAAGAGAGTTGAAATAAGTTTATTTGTTATCTAGATGTTTTAGATGTTACCGTTTTTGCAAATAAACTTCACATATAGAAATATTATAAAAGCTATCATATAGAAGTAAAAAGGTAAAACTAAAGGCAAATGTAATAAAGTATACTGGCTTTTCAAAAAAAAAAAAGAAGAAAATAAATAGTGTTACTAATAAATTAGAAGTCAATAAATATAAATTTCTTATTTCAAATTATTAATAAATTATTATAATTTGTTTTACAAAAGTCAAATTTCCTACACTTATATCTTTGCCATTAAACACTTTAGAGAAATACATTACTGAGTATTTCTAATCTAAATATTAACTTTAAATCCATATATTATCCTTTTTAATTATACTTAAAACTTTCATTTTTCTACATTATTAATAAATATAAATAATAATGTGATATAGAAAATTAATCATAGAATTAAATTTTAATGAGTTCATTAAAATGAAATATGTTTGTATATTTAAAATACATTATGAAAATGCTTAGCTTTAAAGTTTGAGACTTGGATATTTGCTAGAAGAACATTTCAGATACTTCCAACCATATGTAAAGTTGTATTAAGATTAATAAGAAAGAATTAGAATGTAAAATATATGTATAAAAAGAACAAGAAGATAACTATAATATTATTGAAAAAATTAAGAGGTTGAAATGTACTTGGATGGATATATTTCTGACAAAATGTCAGTATGCAGAAAAGTACATTTCTAAATTGAATCTCATTTTGATGATGAGAGAATAAAGTTTGTTGAAATGATGTTTAAAAGAGATGCAGCTAAAAATTATAAAAATATGATTAATGTCAAGAGACAATTTTATCCTGCATTGTTAAGTTGGGTGATAATGAAATATCAATTTTAAATTTATATAACATGACCACACATTGCTGTGTCATTTGAAATAATAAACATAATCTAAAAAATAATTTAAATTTATATTCTTGATGATAATCAAATCATTTTCAATATTAAGTAATTTGTAGCTAAGTTCTTTTATAGATTATTGATTACATTTCCTGATCATTATCTCACTTTAAAAATAACCTATTTTTTGAAAACATTTAATCTGTTATGGATAGTTTTAATTTATTGAGATTTATGGTGCTGTTTAGACATCTAGATTTAAATCTCTCCACATTTCATTAATTTTTTACCATTGTAACTCTAAATTCTAGTTTATTAAAGAAAAGACCTTTAATCATGACATCACACATATTAACTAATTTATTAATTACTCTAAAAAACATTATTGAATGCATAAATGAAACTCATATGATAAATAATAGGCTAAATTTAAACTTAAGACCTTATTTACTAAACATAGCATATAAATAAGAAAAAGCAGATCAATAATTACACAATGGCCAAATTTTAATACTGATCGAAATATGGAATCAGGACTCTGATCATATTACTTTTTGGATAGGTTATTGTTATTCTAATTCTCATTCAATTTTACTATGGGGGGGGGTAAAGTTAAAACATCTATTACATTAAAAAATAAAAAATAAAAATATTTACAAATATAAATACTAAAACTATTATTAATAAGCATTTATTTTATATAGTGTCTGTATACAATTGTATTTACATTCGAATATCAGCCTTTCAAGCTAATTGTGCAAACGCTTTGCGAGTGTTAATAATTAATGAATACTTTCTCACCAATACAAGATATAGTATTTATGCAAGAATAAAAGGAGTCCTCCTATCCCTACAACTCAAATATTTATATATGAGCAAATCTGAAGTACTGGCAAAGAAAGCATGATGATAGAACAGTCACTTTAACTGTTCTATCATCACACTTTCTTTGCCAGTACTTCACATTTGCTCATATATAAATATTTGAGTTATAGGAATAAGAGGATTTCTTTTATTCCTGCATAAATACTATATCTTGTATTGGTGAGAAAGTATTCATTTATTATTAACACTCGCAAAGCATTTGCACAATTAGCTTGAAAGGCTGATATTCGAATGTAAATAAAACTATTATTATTTTTTAAGGCTTTTTAATACAGTAGAATTTTACAAAATTCTTGATAATATTAATCATATTATATATCCACATATATATCTTAATATCCAAGTACTTGAATAATCAAATATTTATTTGAATCTTCTTTTTTCTATAGAATAAGCAAATTTCTTTCCAGATTTAATAGATATTGCCTATGTGATTTCTTGAGTTGTAATTTTTAAAACAAGGGTAATTTATAGTTTTCTTTAATATTTGAGTGCTTGTTAATTTATACTGTTTATCATTTTCCACCTTCATTGAGATAGGCAACACTTTGGTGGTTAAGCAAATTGTTTCTGAGTCAGGCTAACATATTTTCTAATGAAGCATGTGAAATGCTACACTTTACTTCATTCTAAGAACAAAACAGACAATTCTTTTCCTCTAAGCCCTACATAGATGAATGATAACAATTACACATTTTAATAGCTTCAACCAGACATATATTGACTGAGATAAAACCACAAACATGGTTTAGCATTGCATCAATATTATACTAAAAGCCCTTTTATACTGATTTTTAGCTGCTATTACTTCAGTAATAATCAAGTCCATTGCATTAAACAGACAATATATGATATTGAAATCATTCCCTTTTTTTCTGACTTCTTCTGAAGAGGTTGGACTTGACTTTAAAAACAGTTAAAATTTAGTTTGCTTTGGCTCCCAGAACTAATCTAGTCTAGCCTGATATTATTTTCACTGTACCACCATTAATTGTTTTCTCTCATTCTGCTTTTCATATTTTTTGAAAAATATATTTTTTAAAATTCAGATATTAATTTGATAATCTACCTAATATGTTATTTCAAAACATATTTAAAACAGATAATCCATCTATTAATCAGATTTCAATTATTTTTGGTTATTCTGAAAGCAAAAACTACTTTTCTAATTGTAAAACTATCATTCAATAGTATTAGTCAATGATACATTAAATACTCTGGTCTAGAATGATTAGAACAAATCACTGCTTTAAATACAAAAAATATGCATGTGTATTTATTAAACCTATTTATTAATATTTCCCAGATGAGTGTGAATAAAGCTATGTTTCACTATATTATGCATCTCAATGCATTGTCTCCTTTAAGGGTCTATTTTTTAAATATAAAAAGTTTAGGTATGAATCATATTCATCTGGACAGTGCATTGAGAAAGCTACTTGCAAATTAATATATTTAACATTAAGCATGCTTCAAATAAAAAGATAAAGGTAAATACAGCAATGAAGACCATATGTCACAATAACATGTTTTGTTTTATAGTCAGTGCAATGACATCTGTATGACTAAGCCAGATAAATCAGAACATTACATCTATTTAAAAACCTTAATTAGTTGATTTGGATATGGGACATTGAAGTTTTTAAGAATTTATTTCAGCCATGATTAAAAACTTAGACCATTCTTAAGGCAGGTAGAAATGCTAACAATTTGTATGCATTAGATAACTATATTTTGTTTGAATTCTTTGAAAGAGAATCACATTTGAAATACACTGATAGTAACTTGCAAAGTCGATATCCAATGAATTTTTGTTTTATTAAATTTTAGTTTTAAAATTTTAATTTAATCAATCAAGCTGCTATTAAAAACTGAACTTTTACTTTAGTGGATATTAGTAGTTCTATTGATATTTTATAAGAGGAAAATATAGACAAAGTAGATGAAGGAGAGAGAAGAAAGGAATGCAAAAGAAGAGAAAGAGGGAATGAGGAGATAGGATGAGAGAGAATTTTTACTGTTAAAATTATATGTTTTGTACTTCAAGAATATAGCTATAAACCTTAGGAAAATCTACTCTGTCTCCTAAAATTTCATCTGATAGGTTATGTCATTTATGTAAATATTTATAACAATATTTTGCACTTAAAAATGCTGAAATTATATTTTAATTAAATGTGCTGAGTTGTTAAAAATTACATCTTAAAATTTATAATATGAATATTTTTTTAATATAAAAAAACATGGTTATTATTACATAATTGTAAGAAAATTGTTCAGAAGGTCATATGTTATTTGAGAACTCTAATGTGAGATTGAACACTTGATAGTTTTATTCAGTAAATCGAATAGAGCTCTTTCTTTTAATTATTTTGCTCAACTAGAAATTAATGCAGAAATCTTTAATTCAGAAATCTTCAACTCAGAATAAATTATAAGTAATAAAACGTATAGTTTTTCATAGACGAGAGTGAGATATGACTTTGAAATCATAGTTATGGCTGCTCATAGCGGTTTATTTTAATACTTTATTGTAGTTGTAATAGGAGCTTAGTGATATTAAATATATATATTGCTCTATTTGTTTAATTGCAATATCTGTTTTAAGATTGTTGTATGTGCTTTTTTTTGCCAACTATTGCAGTTTTTCCCTCACTTTAATTATTTGCTTATTTTAAAGATTATGCCTAATGCTATTTGTCTTTTAATGCCTTTTTTTAAAGCAATAAAATCTACCCTTCTTTTCAAAATTTAGTTAATCTTTTTAATTTTTTTGTGTATTAGGTTGTTTCCATTCTTAAATGCATCATGTACAGTGAATAATTAGTGATTTTTTTTTTTTTTTAAAAAGCTTTGTTGATTTTAAAATCTTTTCGCATTAGTCATTATACCCAAGCAATGCACAAACAATTAATTTGTCATTATGAAATTATATTATGACTAAGGTGAAAAGAGAAACCCTTTATGACTAATTATAACCAGTCCGTACAATATAACGCATTAGGAGAGACTAACATTAACAGTGTTAAAAATAAAATACACACACATGCATTTCTATAACTTGTTTTTTAAATCTTTCTGTATTCTATGCCATATTTGATAATTATTAACTGAAAGTTTCCTTTTTTTGTTTTTTTAAAGAATTTTTTTTACTAAATGATTTTAAAAATAATTAATTAGTTAGTGATACTTCGAAAAAAAAAAACAAATTCCCAAAAGTTTAATTAAATTGCTTTAAGATTATAAACATATGTTAAATAGTGAACGGTATTAGTTAATTTAAAATGTACACTATGTAATTAAAATATTATAAACTTAACTTCATTTGACATCAACCATGAAATGTATTCATTAAAAAACACCATATATATATATTTAAATGCTTACCATAAATGAGATTAGTAGTAGAAAAGATGAATATGTCAGTAGAATATGTTTAAGAAAAAATGGTTAATCATATTTTAAAACTTAAAACAGTATCAAATATATAAATAAATTTTAAAAAATGTTCTTATTTACATAAATGTACAAAAAATAAAAAATAAAAAATTTTCCTCAATTTTTATGGTGACCAAAATAAAACTCTAGCCCTCATATTTAAAAATATTCTTAGGCTATTCGAATTTTGGTTACATAATATCTAGAATGCTGTAAAATATGTAACTTTATGTGAATAAAAATATTTTTTAAAGATATTTTTTATTTTCTACTTTTTAGTTTTATAACTTTTTTTTTAAAAGTAGCAACAAAATGCAAAATTACTGATAATTTAAAACAGGTTTTAATTGTCAAAGTAACTTTTTAAATACATCTATTTAATAAACATATATAAAACCTTTTTGTTCACTGAAGTAAAATTAATAAAAAATAAATTTAATTTATAGGGTCAAAAATGTTTTCATAATTCATAAACTTAGAATGGCATCTTTTGAGTTCTAGTTTAACTGGGCAATTTCTAAATCATATTATGCTACATTTAATGGCCCTATAATGACAATGGAAAAAATTATGAAATCACAATAAAGTTGAGAATTTAAAAAATAAAGTAGAATATATGCATTTATTTAAAGGTTTATAATGATGGCATTTCAATAGTAATTATATGTTGGAATAATTCCATCATGTAGTATTAAATATTGAATGTCCTTAAAAAATTTAAACTTTCTTTAAACTTTTTAAATACATTCTACTGTTAGTTATAGCACACAGAACTTGTATAAAACTTAATATTTCAGGAAGTATTATTCTCTTCTTATCTTCACATGTTGCTGGTTTGAGCAGAGATAATACTAGCATGGAAATGGAACCTGGGTGTTTATATTTGTTAATATTGAATTTAAGGTGACTAAGAATATAGAGCATGGTTGGAAAGATAGACATTTAATTTTGAATTTATGTAATTGTCAAATATAGAAGTAGTTTTAAATAGTTGTAAAACTAACGCTGCTAACACAAGAAGAGGTATTTGATAAGACTGATCATTCTTGCCTTATTTATTTAATTTATTTATGGAAAAAAAATAAGGATTATAAAAAAAAACTAAAGGAATTAAAATTAATGGTAAGTATAATCATTGTATTCATTATGCAGATGATATAGCATTATTTACAGACTTGGAAAAAAAAGAATAAAATGCTTAAGATATTGAATATGCTTATAGTCTTTTAAATTAAAGATGCATGTTAATAAAATTAGAATGATGATTGTAGACAGATAGAAGGTAAAAAGACTGATTGATGTACAGATAAATAAGATACACTTAGATCAAGTTATTGAATTTTGTTATCTGGAAAATATAATTTGTATTGCCAATGAGAGTTTTATGGGGATTAAAAGAATAATGTTAGAAAAACAAGATTTTAAAACTAAAAAAGACTTTACTCCTACATAAAAAAATTGATACAAAAATAGAATAAAATGAATTAAAATTTTTGTTTGGGATATACTGACATATGGTTGTGAAATGTGGTTCTTGGAAAAACAAAATAAAAATATTGGAAACAATAGAAATGTAGCTTTGGGAAAGATTAATTAGAATGAGTTGGATGAAGAAGAAAATTAATGATGAAATATTAAGAGAACTTGAAATAAAAAAGAGTACTATTGAATAAGATAAAAAATGAGAAATATTAAGTTTTGGGGTCATATTTTAAGACATAATAGATTTTTACAAACTATTTTAGAAAGCAAAATTTTAGGAAGAATATCGAGGAGCAGTCCAAGAGTATAAAAGTGTGATCAATGTTTTTCATATGCAGATATGAAATGAATTACTGAAGACATGGCTGCAATAATAAGGTATTGCCAAACTGTTGATGAGTAATACTGCTAAATGGCAGTATCTTAAATAATATTAAATCCCTTATAAAAATAAAAATTTAAATTTTTCACTGTTTTTGTTTTGTGTTAAAATTATTTGTAAACTTTATTTAACAAAATATATTTTGATCAAGAATACATATGTATGCAAAGTTTCAGCTAAATTGAACATTGTGAAGTAAGTAAGAATTGAATTACATTGGACAGAAAGATGACAGATTAAAAAAACAAAGTAATTTAAATAAAAGCTTATAAATAAAACAATTCTCTCCTCATCTAAATATAAGTTTTAAAAAATTATTAAAAAAGCTCCATTCTATTCTATTTCAGAGCCATTTATTGTAAATTTGAATAACAATGGAAATTAGGTGATAGTTCTATATACAAATTTCTAGGCTCTTATCTGATTGGCCATTTCAAAAAGAATCATCATATTTGCATTCACACATCCAACAGCAATTATCATTTTTTAATACCATTTAAGCTTATAATTTAAGAACAAGTTAAAGCTTTGATCCAACTCAATTTATTTAATTAGTAATTTAGATCTATGTTAGATGCAAAAAATATGCAGAGAAAGTCATATGATGCATTGTTTATTTATGTTCTGGTAACTTCTGTTTGTAGTTCAAATATTATAATCTCCCAGAAATCAATATATAATGGCAGATGGATGACTAATTGCTAAAAAATTATGAAACCACTCTATTAGATTATTAATATATAATTAATTTTTTTTTACAGGTACATTTTTCAAAACAAATACAGATCTTTATTTGTAAATGGTAACAAATTTTGGACTCTCTGAATTTAAATACCATTTATAATTAAGATAATAGGTCAACCATATGCTGAATACTTATACATTTCTGAGCAGTGATCAAGGTGCACCACATTGCAATTGAATGTATGATTTTGGTGTCATTGTATTAACACTCTTACAGCAAACTCAGATAACCTGGAAGATTTATTCTCTAGAAAACAATGGCTAAATCTCCATTTGTTGGCCAATATTGGTTGGCTGGATAGAGTGTCTATCTGATAAAAATCTTAAGTGTATTAATTCAAGATTAGAATATAGTTTACGAGCATGAGATAATTGCCTACCATAGGACTTTTCTTTATATAAAGATAATTATTTTATTTATTTTTAAGATTTTATTATGAATTTTTTTTTAGGATAGGAGTAAGAATTTGAATAAAAATATTTCTGTAAATTGTTTATTATTCAATTGCAACATTTGTCAATTTTAAATATTGTTATGAGATAGAGTGGTGAGTGGTGGGTCGTGTGAAAGTCTGTGCTCATATACCCTATATTTACATATATAGACAAAGTTTTATATATATATATAAGCCTTATATATATATATAAGCCTGTGTGTTTCACTTGTTTGTTTAAACAACTGTGTTAATGTTAACCTAAAAATAATATCAGTTTTTAGTTGGCCACTATAAATTATCTTATAAATTTATCATTTTTTTTAATACTAATTATGAACACTTTTAACTCACATTCAAAAATAATGAGAAGTTTCCAGGTAAAATAAATGTTAAAAATAATCTCTACATTACAGAAATAAAACACCAGTTGTATATCAGAAATTAAATAATTCAGATATATAAATTATGGAATATTTCAAACTACTAGAATTGAAACTGTTATGTGATTGGGACAAATGCCTGAATTATGAATGCACATATAATTATTTAATTAATTTACCAACTTGTGCATTTTATATATCTGTGCATTTTTTTTATCAATTTAAATAAATTTTATTTATTGTTTTTTTTTATATTTTCATTTAAGAGTGTTGTAATGACATATATGTATACCATTACAGTACAGACCGCAGTTAAATGCCAATACTAGCAATACATTTTAAATAAATCTTCCTTTACTACTGTAGAATATTAATTTTGAAGTAAATGATAATATAATAACTTTCAGATGAAAAAGTAAACCAATAATTTTAATTCCAAGTCTTAGGAAATATTTTTTTATCTCTAGTCTGAAATAAATACAAGACTAAAATTTTCACAAGTGAATTTTTTCACTCTGCTGCTAAGATAATAAATACTTTTAAAATACAAATGAATAATTTATTAAATTTCATTTTTCAATAAATTCAAATAGTCTATAGTCTATTCATAGAAAGATGAACCATTCTGAAGAAAACTATTATTTAAATATATGACAATATAAAAATAAATATATTTTAAATATATATTGTCAAAGAATAAGTGTTTTAACATTTTTTAACAGAACTTTTTATTCTTTTCAGCATCTTATAATATTTAAGCTAACACATTTTAAAACTATTAAGAACTGGTAGAAAATACCAACAGAGCATATAGTATTTAAAAATCTTAATATTATTGCATAAAGAATGCTGAACCGATAATACAGACTATTATAAATGAAAAAAGAAGAATCAATAAAAGTTCTTATATAAGCATGGTAAGCCATGTTGAAAAATAATTATTTAAACTTCCCATCATATTTAAAAACAATACAGATTTCAGCCTTTTTAATAAACATTACCTTAGAGTTTTAGGACCTGGGTAAAAATTAAATTAGCAAATTAAGTAAAATAAAAATTTGTTAAAAGCAATTAAACTGAATAAAATTAATTATTAAATAAATTTCTCCCAGTAAAAGTTATTAAAGTAAGAAGTAACAAGAAACTAAGCATTAAGGAAAAAATAAGCAAACATGGGTAGGTCTTTATCTTTTGTACTCCTCAACGTGTAATTGATTTTGATGATTAAAAACTGATTTAAATCACCCTCCTATTTGACTCAATTTATTACTGTTCAAAAATTTATTAGTCTCTTGGGAAAGAAAGCTGAAAATAAACTCATTTATATAACTATCTAGACTATTTAATTAATATATTACATTTTAAGATAATTATTTATAAATTAAAAAAACATTACAATAGAAATAAAATATTGTATATTAAATCACATTATTTATTAAATAAAACATTAATTATTCTTTCTAACAATACTACACACTATTTAATAATTGTAAAGTTTTTCGGAATACTTTTTAAAGACTTTTAAATAAAGAAATTTAAGAATAATTCTTTAATGTTGCAAACAAAAAAGTGAAGGATAAAATTTACATTTAAGCACACTTACACACATTGACTAATGATTGTTTATTCAAAATTAATAGTTTTTAATAGTAATAATAATTTAATTGTTTTAACTATCTTAAAACTTATTTAACTAAATTAATCTTTATTATAATTAGCATTAATAAAATATTCTCTTTATTGGCAAATGATTTAAATAAAAAATGCATTTTAATAAGCAAGAAATTTAAATATTAATATTCAGCATTTTAGTTACTCATGTTTAATTTTAACATTGACTTTTAACATACTAGAATCTCTATTAAAATAGTTTAGTTTTTATTGTCTACTGTTATACAGGTAAAAATATCTCCAACTAAGCAATTTGAAATCATTTACAATTACAGATGGGTTTAAAGCACTATAGTAAAATTATAAAAATAAATTTTAATACAACTAAGACTTATAAAAGTTATTAAAAATGACTTAAAGAATAAATTAACATTGAAATATCAAATCCTAATAAATTGGCTTACAGTATAAATATTTAAATAGATGTATATTGTCTATACTAAATTTAATGTAATTATAAGGAACTTGAAATCAGACTTTCAAACTCACCACAGCTATCCAATTCATCTTATATATATATATTTAAATAATTAGATGGCTGATAATTTAGCTCTACTGACAAAGTTAAAACTAACTAACAATACTTATTATCTTACATTTTCTTTAATAGGGGAAATGGTTGATTGACAGTTCTAGATAGACTGAGAATGAAGCTAATGAATTTTGCATTAGAACATAGGTGATCAAATCAGTGGGAAAAATAATTTGTTACAGTTTATATGGTGGTTAGAAAACCATTTACAGGATCACATACTTAAAATATTTCCAAGTATTAATAAGAATAAGATTCAAATTTCTACATAAGTTCATGAAGCTAAAATTGTAAACAGAAGTGTTTGCAAAGTTTTATGGAACAGTGCACTTGTTAAAGTGAATGATTGCAGAAAGTTATAGAAGTATTTTTAATAGATGACAACACTTGTTAAGAATTAAAAAAATACATTCAGAAGATATCAAGACAACTTTTTATAAAATGATTAACAACAATCAGGTAAATAATATAAGAATTTCCAGCCCAAACTGATTAGATTAAATTTGAAGAGGTGCGAAATATAGGATCATATTAGAATAGAAGCATTATATAAGATGATTGTGTCAGATGTATATAATAGCATACATTGAGCAAGATGAAAAATAGAGAAATCATCTGTAGATTTCTCGGATGAATTAGCACAATAGTATGAAAGGAAATGTCAAAACCTATAGAGCAGATAATAATAGAAATAACAGAAGTAATAATATTAAAAATGGAAATATCAAACATGTAAAAGAAGATAAAAATAGAGATTACTGACAGACCATAATAACAAATTATGAAAACATGTTAATGTCAAGCAAATATATGAATCTTAAGAACATATAGTAGCAATGATTGATTAGATTCAAAAATGGATAGAAAGTGCTAAGGAAACTGAAAAAAAAATCTAATTCCATAGCAATAAAAGTATTGGCTAGAGAATTAAAAACATTTTAACTAAGTGTATCTATAGAAAAATTAAGATCCTATGCAATAACCATAATTAAAATTATTTTAGTTATTAATTCAGGTTTCACCTGCTCTTGCATACCTTACTTTACTCTTTGGCTGACCATATGTGGCTATGTATGTTTTTTTCATGGATATGTTAAAGAGTAGGAATTACTATTGTCATGATTTGACAGATAGAGTCACAGACAATTAGGATACAGATAGACAGTTGAGGATAAAGATATCATTAAAAGTAGTGTTATTTAACTGATGGTATTCAAAATTAGGGCAATTAGTGATAAAAAACATAGCTAAGAAAATAATTATAAATAATCAGTTCAATAAGAATAAAATGAATTTACTGAAATCATTTATGCCTTCATACTTTGGAAATGCATAAAGTGCATTAAAATTATGGTTTTAGATCATAAGTTATGTGATCAGATTTAATCTTGAAAATATAATGTAGACTTCTGAATATATCTTTTATTATAATATAAATCAGTAGAGATGATAAATTATTTTTATACATTAAGCTATTATCAACAATTCAAAAATAAGTGCTCCGTAATTTAGTTTATATGTTATTATTTAAAAGATTCTGACCCTAAACACTTTTTATTTGTTCTGGTAAATTAAAAAATTATTAGTTGAAACATATCCAGTGAAAAATAAATAGGATATATTAGTTAAATGTACTTTTGTTTAATTTTGGAATGTAATTTATATTTTGTTTTGTCACCATAACATGTTTTACATTTGGCCAATTACATGTTTGTTTATTTTTAAACTGTCTTTTATTTAGTTCTGAAAAAATGATGAATGAGTCTTTTTGTAAATTGTGTCAAAATAAAAAGGCTGAAACCTATCAACATCTTTATTTATTCAAAGTCTACTCTATGTTTTCTCTTTTTCTTTTATTACAAAAATGAAACGTTGATTATGTTCGCTGTATGTAACCAAACCCGCCATGTGTTCTTTGATAACTCCACAGAGAAAGAAAATAGTTAGTGACAAGGAGCCATGATATTTCAATTTTTTTCTGAATGAAATTTTAAATATTGAGGGGAGTTTGATTTTTTCCCAGTATTTTTCAATATGTTTCATTCTTTCAATTATTACAGGACTTAGCAAAACATGTCATTATTAAACATGTCAGAAGTTTGAGTCAGAAGAACTTTTGAAATAGCAGGAAATAATTATTTTAACTTTTACTAGTTTAAAAATTAAGATATGTGCTTTCAATTTAAAAAAAAAAAGGAACTATAAGATCACAAAATGTATCAATATTTCTATCTTCACCTTGTATGATCACGTGCACGTACACACACATATATAGTTGTCTCATGATCAAAATAATTGTCACTTTATTGTTTGAAAATTTTCTCAGAATGATAAGCCATTAATGTGATGACAGACAACAACGGATCAATTCAATTGGCAATAGTGAATTTTTTTTTCAACTTTCTTCAATTGAGATTTTATCAAGGAACTTCAGCTTTATAATTCCGTTACTCCATAGAAAGTTTTACCATAATAAAGCTTTAAAAGATTCGAAATGTACGGGGGAATGAATAATAATAATAAAATTAATAATCAAAATGAGAGTTGTATTTTTTTAATTATCTCTCTTTTTATAATAATGTTTTCAGTTTGTTTCATAGCATTATCTTTGTCTTTTCTATGCTTTTGCTTCACCAGACATCCTTTATTTCCAAATTTAAGTAATCTATTCTATTTTTATTCATCATTCATAGATTGGTCCATATTTTATACTTTCTAATGTTATTCTATCATTTTTAAATCTTTATTGTTGATATTTGGAACATCTATTTTCATTAGAAATTTTTTTATTTATGCAATAACTTTTTAAACAACATTTTTTTTAAAACAATGCTAACTCAGCAATAGATTGGCAGTTCAAAAACTAAAGACATCTCTGTATCAGTCCTCAGATTAGTAAAGTAAAATACAAAGAAATAGTTCAGTTAACCAAATGGAACTAACTCTTATACTCAACTTGAACATCATATGGCATTCTGAACAATAAATAATATATTTTTTTCATTTAAAATTTCTTGCCATCATTTATTAGGAAGAATATTAATATATATGTCTATTAAAACGCTTTCAATCTACCATTAATATATTAAAAACTAGTCTGATGATGTAAATAGTTGAAGTACGTTGTAAGAATTCTTAAGGAAATGGTTTCGTTTATTTATTCTCTGCAGTCATTAATTGTAATTTCTAAAAGTATAAAATCATTCTACATGAATAGGAGAAGATAAAAGATAAAAGATGTATGTTATTAAGTGCCTATATAAAGAATAATATAAAAATATTTAAACTGTATTAAATTTAAAATCTAAGTTATTATTAAGTGAAATATAATTATTTCTAACTTAATAAAGAATGATTAATAACAATTTTATGTCTTGATTGAAATATATTTTAGTCATTTATAAATGAATTAGAACACATCAATTTCAGACAGATAAAAAGTACTAAAAACATTAATTTTTTTTTTATAGAAAAGGTGTTTCTATTTAAAAAATGCAAATAGGATTGCACAAATACATGATACCATTGTTACAATTAGTACCAAGAAATTATTAAAAACATAAAAATTTCACATTATAATCTATTATGAGTAAGTGTTTGTGAAAATGTATCCCACTTATAGAGTACATTTGTGTAATATATAGATATATATGTTAAGTTATTTTATCCAAAAGTCAATATGTGATATTAACACAGACACAATAAGGTATTATGAACATATTATAATTCTTGATCATTATTGGTTGATTATTAAATACCAGTAAATTTTATCATTTTTTTTATTCATACAGAAGTAATAAAATATTATAATAAATGATTAACTGATAATTCTTTATAAACCACAAATGTAACTATTAATGCTAAAAAAAAATAAGAATTATTTTATTTTCTTACAGGGTTCTGTGATAGGCAGCTTCTATATTAACGTAAGTAAATTTTGAATACTTTTAGTGAAATTGTCCTAGTCTTTTGAATCCTTGAGAATTTTAAAGCTTTAATGGATTCTTTGAAACAGAATCAATTCTTTTTTTTAAAAAATTTCTACATAGTTGTTTGTTTTAAATAAAATATTTATTTTATATGTATTTAGATTGCAAAATTATATGTATTGTAATTTTACAAACTAATAATAACACCCAAAAGTAGCAACTAGTTATTAGGGTTATTATAATTAAACAATTACATGCTTAAAAAGTTATATGATATTCAAACATCTCTATTCAAAAACTTTAATTCTTAAGTCCATCTATGTATCACTATGTTAAACTGTATAGGATATTATAAGTTTTGGTGATGAAGCAACTAGGAGAAAGAATACTTTTCTTAACAACATTAACTTTCCTTTTCCTACTCCTGAGGAGCCCCAAATGGAACTCATACAGCCATCTGTTAAGATCCATTGCTAATTTTTTTGAATTATGAAGTTCATTTATATTTTACTTTGATATTTTAATTTTTAAAAAAATCTAATGATGTCAGGATAATTGAAAATATGGGACTTCAAATATTTTAAAAGCCTGCTTTAATGGTCTGTCTTTGTCATTTGGATTTTCATATACATTATGAGATTACTTCAAAAATATCTTTCAATTGAGTAAAACCTTGATTTTTTTATGATGTTTACTAAAATTCATGATTATTTTTGCATATTTATTATGTAATAATTATTTAAAATTAAAAGTATACATGATTACATATTTTATATATATATATATTATTTTTAAAAAATAAAAGGCAATAATTTTTCAATGTAATATTAATAATGCAAATTATAAAACAAGCATTTACAATGTCTAACACAATATTTTAAAATAATGTGATAGGTTTATCAGGTATTGATATATTTTTGTTCAGATTTTACAGTCAAATGTTAATAAGAAAAGATTTTCTTCTTTTTATAAATCCAGTCTGCATCTCCCATTAGTTGAATGATAAAACCGTTTTTTGATTTTATTCTAAAATTATTTTTTCAATATTTGAAAATTTCAAATATGATTTTTTTTAGAATTTATTGTTTGTAAACATAAAATTATACCAAATCAAGTCCTATTTATTATATTCTTATATAGAATAAAGGTTTAACAAGTGTAAAGCTGAAAAAACCATCACCAGGTAGAATAATTAAATCTGTCACAGTACTAGAGTATTAATCATTCAAAATAGTGGAGTTTCTTAATTTTATAGATTGAATCCATTTGGCAGCATAATTTTTAAAAAAAGTAATGATGAATACATGATTACATATAGTATATTATAAAATCTTTGAATGTAAAATAATTAGAAGTCACATCATTATCTTACATTGCCTTTTTGTAGTTTATCTCAATTAGAATGACACCATAATGTTTAATGGATCCTATTTCAAAGTCCAGATGTTAAAAATAAATAAAATTTTAATTGGTTGAATTAGAGGGTTGCTTTTTAGTGCTCAAAAACCATAAAATATCTTAAGAACAGACCATTTGTTTATTGTTATTATTATTTTTATAATTATTATTGGTGATTTATATATTAAGAATATTTTTTAGTAATAAATATTTCAGCTAACTTTTAGTATTTTTAGTGCATTAAATTTATATTGTTATCAGAAGTTCATATTTATATCCTGGAAACCATTTAGCTCAAGGAATCAGATTAAAGATTTTCTCCAAAATGTTTTTTTTTTAAAACCAGGCTTAAAATACTTAATTTTCAAGTATTTGTCAGATTTATTTAAAATCTGAAAACATTAGTCACTTTTGTTAAAAAATTATGATCATAAATTGTACCTAAATTGAGGCTAAATTAATTGAGGAAAATCTTTGTTAACATTATATTATGAAGGAGATTAAAAAAAAATCTTTATTGAAATAGAAAAATGTGTAGGAATTTTATTATTTTATAAATGAAGTAAGAAGATGAGAATGAGACAAATGAAAATGTTATTATTACATCTTCAACTTGTTCAGTAATGAAAAGTTAAATTTTGTTGTAAATTGTAATGAGATATCATTAGGTCATTAGTAAAAAAATGGATTTGGGTGTTAAATAGATTAATAAACTTTTGATTCTGTTATTGTGGCAATAATTTGACTTTTTTAAAAATAAAAATAGAACTTACTTTATGACATGAAAATTATAATCTAGAAGTGATATTAATAAAAGAAAATGTGAAAAATTGCTGCTATAGTTGTCCATTATTCATTGACTGTTGTCAATTGATAAATTAAATTGAGGTAAGCCAATTAAAAGTCAAAAATATCCTTAAGGTGACACTTATTAGGGATTGAAATTTTTTCATGAAATTTTATCTTAATTTAGTTTTTTTTTACTATAAAAGCAATAACTTATTAGTTAAATTTTTGAAAATTATAAGATTATTAAACTAAGCAAATACTCTTTCTGTGCAACAAAAGTAAAATATATAAGACTTTTACTAATTTTTATTGTCGTGATATTTTGGAAAAGTAACAAAATTGTGGATGTAAGGGCTAAATATTAGTGAACTGATTCTCAGCTCAGTAAAGTAAAAATAAAACTCAATTTGAATAATTGAATGAAACTATTGTGCTCATACTGTCACATCTAAATGCACGGGTTTTCACGTGACTTAAAAAAAACTAACTCTTATTATTATATTATTGATTATTAATATTATTTAATTAATGAACAATATAGATAATGGATAATAGAAAAGCAAGCTGAGAGAAATATTTTCTCATTATAATAAATTCTTTTGAAAATCTAATATTATTCTGCATAAAGATTTTGCAGAAATGATTTTAACAAATTTCCATTTAATTTTTATTTCTAGGACATAATCAGATTTGAAAACCATTAGTAAAATATAGGGGTTTAAAAGATCAGATTGTCTTGAGAATTGAATCACTTCTTGTACTGACAATGCCTATGGGAAGCTTTTTTTTTTTTACTGAATAATAAACTATTTAATTTGTCCTAAGCAGTTTAGAGAAATAATAGAGTGACAAACTCAAAAGCAAAGATTAACCAGCTACTTCTAATGCTAATAAAAGACTCAAGAACTAAATAACTTTTACTTTAAGTGCTCAGAGCATTGATAAAATGGTCGATTCAAGAGCTAAAAAATTGTCACTTCTGATGCACAAAAGTACACAATATTCTGAATAATTAATCATTTAATTATTACTTTGTATTATAATATTTGGCTTTAGTTTTCTATCCATTTTATAATATCTTTCTCAGATATACATTTGCAGTGCAACATAATGAGGTTTCCATTTATATTTTATCTCCACTGACATGCTTTTTATAAATAAAAATATTTTTTTCAGGTTTGATGCTATTCATTTTTAATCCATCATCATTAGTTGTCATACATATATAATTACAGATAGTTATTAATATACTTTATGTTTGGTGTTATGCTTTTAATTCTTACAATTTATTGCTGCAAAATCAATTCAGATTTGATTGATAGCTTTTTTACATTATGTAGTGATTATAGTTTTCTATTAATCACATCCTACAACCTTGCTTTTTGTATTCCTGACTTATTATCTTTTTAAGTAATATGAGAAAAAACAATAACATTATTATTGTAATAGTTAATTGTTGTGTATAGTTTTCAATATCTAAAGTTTTATATCTGAGTTTTTTAATAATCATTAAAATTAGTTATATGTTTAGATGATCTGAAAATCTAGTAAAGGCCATTTTTGTTTTGAAATGAAAATGCTAGAGATGATTAGATGTATAGATATATCTGGCTTATGACTATAAAAAGCCTTCAAAGTGAAAATTAATACTTGATGCAGCTTTTTATACATTGTTACAGAAGTTAAAATCAAGTTTATGTAACCTGCTTTAAGTCAGCAGTCTTAACATCCTCATATCTTGTAGAAGACAGTGAAGAAAAAAAAATCTTTATTAGGATAAGCAATTGTCAGATAATGAGGTTTTATATATTTTTATTGTTGTTTTATATATTAGTTAAGAATAGCAAGATAGTAATTTCCTAATCAATATTGGATAATATGGTTTTGGCAATTTTTTAAAAGAAAATATTCCATAAGGATTTTAAAACTTTAGTTAATATGTATGAATACATTCTGTACATCTGTATTTGATTTGTTTTAGTAAATTTAACAAAATAGTCTTATTAATCAGATAAATCAACAATTTCCACAATATTTTTTTTCTGTGTTTTATTATTACATTACTTATTTTTCCAATATAGTGAACTCTTGATCCATTATTTTTCAAGGGACCAAAGAAAATAATACAATAATGATAGAATTGAATCCTGTTAAAAATAAACAAGAACAATGTAATGCATTAACATATATATATATAATCAAAATATTCTAGAATAATGTAATGCATTAACATATATATATATAATCAAAATATTCTAGAATAACACTACATATGCCTATATAAATTAAAAATAAAATCTTTGCTATAGCCAACTTATAACATTATATGCAATCTTACTACTCAAGATGGCATAAAATACTGTAAGCTAAATATAGTGAAGTCTTTATTTTAAATTTTATGTCAGCATGTTCAATTTTGTAGTGTTATTTTGGAATATTTTGATTAAGATATGTATTTCATTTGACATTATATATATATTTTCAAATATTTATTTTCAAATATTTATTTATAAATTTATGTATATTATTTTAAAGAAATACAGACATCGATTTGTAATATTATAATATATATATATATCAAAATACAGTACAATTTATATAAATTATATTCTTTTAGAAGTACTTTCGACTATACACTTTGTAGTCTTTATAAACTATATAACATTGAATAATCAAAACGAGACAACCCTTAACAATACCCATAGTTCAATTCAGATTTCCTACAATTCTGTTATCTTAACATTTGATGACTGGCGATTCATTAACATTTGATGATTTCTTGAAATCAACATAGCCTCTTTTATTTTACGTTTATCATGACAACGTTCAATTTGAATAATTTTCATATTTTTATAATCAAATTTAAATCCATATTGACAAGATTTATTATGATCAAATATAACAGATGATGAAGGTTTATTTACACCTGTTCCATATTGATTCTCTTTTTGAATTCTATTATATAAAAGCATATGTTCTTTTATTCTCTTCTCAAATGTACACTTAGATTCACCAATGTATTGTACACCGCATCCACATATCAATCTATATATATAATAGAATTTTGATTAAACTTTGAATTTTGAATTTTAGAATTATTAAGCAATCTATTTATGTTATTTGTAGAGAAAAAAGCAATATGACACAAGCCATTATAAATTTTCCTAATAAATTTGACCTGCTCATCTGATATAAATGGCATTGAAATCCATTTCATTTTGATATTTTTATTTTTAATTTTATTATAGTGTTGATTTCTTTTAAATCCTTTAATAATATTAGCAATAGCATTTTTATAATAGCCAATTTTTATTTTTAATAAAATTAAAAATAAAAATATCAAAATGAAATGGATTTCAATGCCATTTATATCAGATGAGCAGGTCAAATTTATTAGGAAAATTTATAATGGTTTGTGTCATATTGCTTTTTTCTCTACAAATAACATAAATAGATTGCTTAATAATTCTAAAATTCAAAATTCAAAGTTTAATCAAAATTCTATTATATATAGATTGATATGTGGATGCGGCGTACAATACATTGGTGAATCTAAGTGTACATTTGAGAAGAGAATAAAAGAACATATGCTTTTATATAATAGAATTCAAAAAGAGAATCAATATGGAACAGAGGTAAATAAACCTTCATCATCTGTTATATTTGATCATAATAAATCTTGTCAATATGGATTTAAATTTGTTTATAAAAATATGAAAATTATTCAAATTGAACGTTGTCATAATAAACATAAAATAAAAGAGGCTATGTTGATTTCAAGAAATCGTCAAATGTTAATGAATTGCCAGTCATCAAATGTTAAGATAACAGAATTGTGGGAAATCTGAATTGAACTATGGGTATTGTTAAGGGTTGTCTCGTTTTGATTATTCAACGTTATATAGTTGATAAAGACTACAAAGTGTATAGTCGAAAGTACTTCTAAAAGAATATAATTTATATAAATTGTACTGTATTTTGATATATATAAATTGATTTGTATATTACATATATTGTGAAACGAATACAGATATCAAACTTTATTTATTATATATATATATATTACTAGATGGAGCTTTACCAATAGCCCATGATCAAGCTTAGTTTACATAAACACTGAGAGAGATAGAATTCAATATCTCTTTCAAATTGTCTCCAACCTTTACACCATGGTTTCAAGCTAGTTGGCCCATGCCAATAATGGGAAGGAAGACCAGAAACTAGATCTAAACTCTACTAAACAGTATTTATGAAACTCTTTCATATCGGTTTGGAAGCATGAATTTTTCAGATATGTAAATATCTTCAAATCCAGTCAAACAAACTAGATAGCTATATGGGTCTGAGTTCAGTTTAGTTTTACCATATAGTAAAAGCCTCTGCAATCTATATCATTGCAAAAACCTTCAAGGGTGCATTTATGATAAACAAAACAAGTTATACATTATCATAAATGCACCCTTGAAGGTTTTTGCAATGATATAGATTGCAGAGGTTTTTACTATATGGTGAAACTGAACTGAATTCAGACCCATATAGCTATCTAGTTTGTTTGACTGGATTTGAAGATATTTACATATCTGAAAGAGTTGTTCTTTCAAACTGATAGAAAAGAGTTTCATAAATGCTGTTTAGTAGAGTTGGAGTTTAGATCTAGTTTCTGGTCTTCCTGATCTTTACTGACGTGAGCCAACTAGCTCGAAACCATGGTTTAAAGGTTGGAGACAATTTGAAAGAGATATTGAATTCTATCTCTCTCAGTGTTTATGTAAACTAAGCTTGATCTTGGGCTATTGGTAAGCTCCATCTAGTGAACATAAAATGCAAGCTATAGCAAGTTACGAAATGTATAACTTGTTTTGTTTATCATATATATATTGTGCCCTTTTGTATGGGTCTCCATAAATTGTTATATCAATTTGTTAAAAAATTTTAAATTTAAGATATATTATAGCTATATGATGTTGATTTTGTTTTTTAATAATCTTTCAAGAGTTTAATTAAAGTAAACTATGAATATTTGATATGTGAAATTGTGCTAATATTTGAGGGAGACGTTTCAGTGAAAAAATGATAATATTATATGGTTGGGAAAACTGACCATGATCAATACTGCATTAATAAGTTTTGTAAATAAATGTTTAAAGCTAAAGGTTTTAAAAAAAGACAAGTTAAAATTAAATGCATATATATTTATTATTGATAAAGATTAATATTTATTAATCTGAATATAAATATTATGTTATTAATAGTATATAAGAGAAGATTAATATTTGATTTTATAATATCGAATTATTATTTTAAAGTTGTTATAGTATATTATTTGTTTTAAAAAATTATTTATTTTCTAAAATTGAATTGTTAGTTTATTTTTAGATAATTACAAGCGTTTATATCTGTGTTGTAAGTCAGGTGACAGATAGACATATGTACACATATGCTTGTAAGTTTTTAGTAAAGTTGCAAAACTGTTTTAAAATTCTATTATAAAATTTATAAATATTATATTGGCTATCACGAGATAAAAATAAAAATAATTAGTGTGAAATATTAAATCTGATTTTTAAAATACTGTTTAAAAAATATAATAAATAAAAATTGACTTAATTTGTTTAGAAAAATAGTCTTATAAAAGTTAAAAGTGAAATAAAGTAAAACATATATTTTTAAAAAATGCTTAATGGATTTAAATAAATGATAAAAATTAATTTAAGAATTAAATAATGTAATAAATAATAAATATTAAATGTCATTATTTATTTTTAATTTCGTATTGTTGGTAAGATATGTAAATAGGCTAGCAAGGTGATTGTTTAATTTACCAATCAACTGGGTAATTTATTCCGGTATAAAAACCGAGGTTCAATTGTTCAAGGGGGTGATTGTAATTTCTTTTAAGTAAAGTGAGCTATTAAATATAGCTAAGTAAAAAATTATAAATGCTCTTGTAATAGTTTTTTAATTTATAAGAGAGTAGTTTTAAATAATTTTATAAAAGTTTACCGTTTAATATGCAGTGTTAATTTATTTATAGTTCCCTATTGATCGTCTCTATCAAGGCTCAATTTTACTATCAAATAATCATGAAAATATCGTATATCGATAAAATGTGTTGGAAACCTTATGTTAAAAATATAGTGAACGCTGGATTAACTAAGAGAATTACTAGTTGGATAAAAATAATATATTGGACATTATATGAATTTAAAAGTTGATTATAATTAATTTTTTTATAAACAAATATTTAAAGAAAGATAAATACTTCTTTATGAAGAAAGTATTTTAAAATTATATATTTTAATATATCTTTTGGTAAAGATATGGAAGTTAATAATAATTGCAGAAATACTTGCCTTATTAAGTCTTTGTTATTTAAAAGACTAGAGGTTGATAGATTTTTAAAAAAACTGATAATTCGGAAATTTAATTGATAAATAAATACCTATAAAAAACGTTATAATATTTAAATTCTATATGCTGGTTATATAGAAAATTTTAAAAAAATGTTTTGCTGAATATTTAAAGAAATGCGCACAGAAGTATATGAGGATATTCAAGTCAATTTTTATAAAAACTTAAATTAAACATTTAACTATTGATTAATCCTAGGAAGACAATAACTTTTAAATAAATCCGGATCCTATAAACTGTTTTAATTATTATTTTGTTTCTTTATGGTGGAACTTATTTTATCTTATTTTTTTTTTTTAAAAAAAAAAAACGTTTTCCATTTATTTCATAAAAACTGTTTAAACACGTGATGTACTGGAAAAGGATGTGATGTTGGTAAAATGTTGTGCCTAGGAAAAAAAGAACAATTATGGGAGGAAAGAAGACACCGTTGGATTTTATGTAACATATTTTGTTTTCTTAACTAACATAGATATTTAATTATTTATTGATCTATCAAAGATAAGAGAGGTACATTTTAAAAGTAATTACACATTAATATAACACTTAATTTCATAAAGTTTATTTTTTTTATATATAATTTTACAACACGTAATATTTTAAGAATAATTGTTAAGTATAAATGTGATATTATTTTGTAAAACTATAATCCTGGAGGACATCGTTTGGCTGATTATAAATTGGAGTATCATTTATGGTAATAATTATATAATATTAATAACTTAATGTATTTTGCTTTGTTTTCTTTAGATAAACCAAATATTATTTGATTGTTGAGTGAATGTATAGATATTTAAAGAACATACACGCATAATATCATTAATAATAGTCTTATTTTGATATGCATACTTTATTTTATAATATAAATTTATTACAACGTAATAAGAGTTATCCAGAAATAATTATATGATTCTTTTGTGAATACACTTTAAATGTTTTTTTGTTACAATATTAGGAATTTGATTTATTATATTAGTATGAGTCATTTATATTTATTTTCAAGTTAGTAAGAAGTAAAAAAAAATATATCTATATTTTTTTATTTTTATTAGACAAGTTAAATTAATTTTATATAGAAAGTTATATTTTGTTTGAAGGGTTTATCAGATATAGATGATGAGATATAATAGAGTTTGTATAGTCAATTTTTTTTTTAAAATTTGGTAAGCTAATACTGAAGTTAAATAAGATTAGAATGATATTTGAAGATAGGGTTTTATTAAGAGGGAATAGGAATAACAAGTAGAGAAGAATAATAGTTTAAATGGAAAAGAATCATAGAATTTTATTTTAATATAATAACTTTATAAAATTGGTAATTTATAAATAAAAATTTTATCTTCACAAAATTGTTGAATAATTTTAAAATATTATTTTAAGAAAAGAACATATATGTATTGCATATTTTGGTAGGACATATATTATGAAATTACATCAGAATGAAGTAAATAATTATGTAATCAATAAAAGTCACATAATGTTACAAAGTTATATCAATCTATACATTAGTTGATATTTAGTTAATGCTAATAGTAAATGTAATACATAATAGTTACATTATAATAGAAATAGCTATAATACTTAAATAGAGTAGCATTTTAATTATTAAAGTTTGTTTATTTTACATGTGCTATATAAGTGATATTTTACATAAAAGCCTTCTATTGTACTAAGTGATTATAAATGATATCTAGTAAAATATAAGTTCATAGACTCAATTAAATGTTACTGATAAAACATTTAAAAAATGTATGGATTATTTATTTTGGATTATGGAAATAACAATGTAAGAATCTTGTATTATTATTATTTTTCTTATTTTTTTTTTTTCTTGATTTCCACTTGTAATGTAAATAATGTATATAAGTTGTTTATTAAAGTTGATGTAAATAAATTTGTTTAAGTTGTTTTAAAAGTGTGTCAAATTCATTATTTTGCACCACAGCATTTGACAACAGATAATTTGACTAAAACATAATATTTGCACAATATGAATTAAATTATTATTTTTTTTAAAAAAAAGAAATACAGTATTTTCTTAATATAATTTATAAAAATTCATTAACATTAACATATTATATTATAATGGTCATGAAATAATTATAATGCATAATATAAGAATATAATATTATTTATTGCCACATATTATTAAATTATAAGATTTTATTATATTCTCAATTAAGATACTATATGAAGATGAAAAACATGTAGATGATTTACTTGTTTTTTTCTTAATAATTAGTAGTATAATAAAATAGATAAGGTTAACTTATACACTGGAGATTATTATTTTAATTATTTATTATTATTATAAGTTAGGTGTAGTTAGGTTTGATATTAAATCCCTTATCATGCCTATCTGCAAGAAGTATTATTACTTTAAGATAATTAAAAGAACCTGAGATTATTTAGTTATATTTCTTGGATAAAAAGATTGAGATTTATTTATTATTATTATTGAAGTTAGTTAATTTTTATAAAAGACATAGGAATGCTATAGATGTATTAGTGAGATAATAAAGAGGTAATAGTATTCTTATGCCATTGAGATAATATCTTGGAAGATATGACCTCAATGTAAATTCATATTACCACTTGTAACTTCACTTCATAGTCTCATGATTTAATAAATACTTATTTAATTAGTGCATGATATTAAACTATATTAATTTTATGTTAGTTGTACTAAATCTGATAAGATATAGTATTATAAAAATATATTAATAATGGTTATACATATTTTAGTCAAACATAACAATTTAATTGAGCTAGTCATATTTTAAGTTATATTATATTTCTGGAAGTGAGGGTACAATATATTATGAAAAGTAATATTTTTTTTTATCTTAATATTATAAAAAATAGTATTTATTTTGTTTTGAATACATTTTATATTTTAATTGAATAAAATGTGGGATTTATTTAAAAGAAGTCAAAAGTTTACATGGACAAACAGACAATAAAAAAGATCCTTCTTTTAAAGGAAAGTATGATAAAGTTAACTATTTTTAAAATATTACCAATTCATGAAAAGTAAATGTTATTTCTGAATTTTAAATTTTAAAAGAGAGAGAAAAGATATAATTGTTATTTTTTTCTAAATACAAGAATACAAAAATGTAATTTGCCTTTCAAAGTGTTTTTTGCTCAACACACCATTATGTTTTTTAGTTATATTTTTTTAACAAAATCTTAGTGAAAAATGAAATAACAATTTGGCAAATAAAAATAAAGATTAATAAACAGAATAAATAAGAAAAACAAAAGATTTTGTTTTAGCATTCAAACTAAAAAGTACATATTTTAACATGATAAAAATATTCCCCCAAAAATCAATTTATTTAAGCCACATTTTATTAAAACATAAGTTTAAATAATGACAATATATTTTAAATATTAAAATTCAACCTTAATTACAAAAAATAATGAAAATAGTATGAATATTATTGACAGGAGATCTTTTATTTTATATATTTATACATTTTTATTTGATTAATTTTCTGATAAATGTTTAATATATCCAAATAAAATCTAAGTGTAAATAGTCTATATTCATTGAGATAATAAATATTTAATAATTTTACCAAAAATAAATAAAAAAAATGAACAGATTAAGTGTAAACTTTTTTGTTTGTTTTTACAATGTGAAAAAAATTCTGTTTACACAGGTGCAAAAGTGAACATTCAACTCTGCAGAGACTCTCTCTGTTGTCTTTATAGTTTCTTGATTGTTTTTTGAACCTGATAGTTATTGACATTTATTTAGTTTAATTAAAACTAAAATCTAACTGTTTGTGCAAAGTCGTTTTTATTAAAATTTACACTGAAATGAATTCCTACCAATTAAGACTATTTATGATTATTTGTAGTATCAACAAAAGACTATAAAATAATTTAGGAGGTTAAAATTAAAAGAGAGTAACCATGCAAAAATGTTGCACTGAGATTGTAATTGGTTAAAAAAAAATTATTTGAAAAATAATGGTGCTATAAAAAATAACATTTATTTCAATTGTGCTGATTTTTGGAACAAAAATGAAAATATAAAAGATGAATTGAGAATATTCTTCATTTGAGTATATACAACAAAGTACTTGCACACTTTTCAAATCAATTGACTTTTTATCGTTTATTCTTAATTGAAATACTGCTAATGAATATTTAATATGTGATAATTTTTTTAATTGAAACAAAACATTTTTTGTATATGAATTAGGTTTGTTATTTCACATTTTTGATGATTAACCACACTAAATTAAGACTGAAAATATTTTATTTTTTAATATATATAACCTTCAGTTTGAATAAAATATATAGTAAAATTAATTTATTTTCTATAATAATTATTATTTTAACTGATTCTGAATTTATTTAAGAATGAAATAAATTTAAATGTTACGAAAATATTTAATTTTTTGAGAAAAAAAAAATATATATATTTGAGCCTTCAACTATAGTCAAAAAGTTTTTTGGCTTAATCTAAATGGTCATTTTAGCACATAAATTTATTTTCATTAATAAAAATATTGAAATAAACAAAAATATGTTTGAAAGAAAAAAGCAGGCTTTCAAATTAAATTGGAATCTACTTTTAATCTTGATAAACAGTAAAAACTCTCATTGCATTGTGCAAAAAGTGAATCAATTCAGAATTTTATTTATTTTCTGATTAGATCTGAAGACTAAAAACAAAAATGAAAATTAAATTATAGATTCATTATTATTAAAAATAAATCATTCGCTAAAAAAATCCAGGCTGAATCAGTTATTATTAAAAATAATATCAGTATAAACCAGCATGATTGTAAATGAAATGAATTAGATAATTCCACTTCAATTAGCACCAGAAATTAAATATTAAAGGTTTAATCTTTTCATTTTATTAAATATTAAACAAGTTTACATAAAGATGACACAATTTCATGCTCTGAAAATCTAATAATGTATTATCCTCACTTTCTATTTCACACAACATATGATAAAAAGAGTCAATAACTACTCTAATATTATCTATGGTAAATTGGAATAATTAGTATTTATCAAATATTAATGCATTTAAATCATCATTTCCAGACCAGTTTTTGGTTTGTACCTTTACCTTTAAAGCGTAGAATTCAAAGCTGGAAGTAATACAGTTATGCTTCTAGTATTTACAGCCTTTAACTTCATTTGTGACTCAAGCTAAAATCCTGAAATTCAAAATGCCGTAAAATTTTGAACACAAGTCAATCTATCCAAACAGTTATTTATATTTGACTTCAAGTCAACAGCTGTATATTTTAGAATTATTATTTTTTTATTAAGTGTAGACATCTTTTTTTTTCTGACTAGAAGAGTCACTTATAACAATGAACCATTTATCTTTCCAGTTTACACAATGTATAAAAGAAAAGTAACTCTCTAATTTAATGTCAACTATAGTAAGCTTGAATAATTAAAAATTAACAAATGTTAATTGCATTTAAATTTTCATCTACAGACTAGATCTTCAAGCTTGATTAAAAAATCTTTAATAATGAAGCTTTAAATACACTAATATCTGATAATTACTAAGTACTTCAGTAATACTTGTCTTATCAAATATTATGAGTTCAGAAGAGTTGAATGATTTGATGTTATTATTAATTTTATGTGGCCAAATTCTATAATTAAAATAAGATCAACTTGGCAAAATTTAATATTTCATAAATGTGATTTTCAGTGTGGCAAATGTTTTTGACCTTATATACTAGGGATGGCCAAGATGTTGAACACAGTTGACCAGTTTACTGCAAGACCTTTAGAAATCAACTGTGAACTTGATGTGAACATTGAAAAATTATAGTGATAAATACAGAGCTGATTTGAATATAAAAAATAATAAAAATAAAAAAAAAGTAAAAATTCAAAATTATTCTAATTTAAAAATAGTTAAATTTAAAATAAGACTTGTTGTCATTGTCAATATCAATAATAAACCCAGGTTGGAAGAAGCAGAAAAGAATTAAATTATTTTTGTGTAACACTAGAGATAAAATTCTTAGAAATATTTAATTGCCATTTTTCCAAGGAGAAATAAAAATAATTTGTCCTGGAGAAATAAGAATTTTAATGAACTGATTTTAAAATAAAAATGTTGTGAACTTTTAAAAACACTTTTTATAGTAATTTAATAATATGTAATTTAACATTTACCTCATTCAAAATCTCTATTGGCTGAGTGAATTAAAGTTCTAAATTTTTGAGTGGTCAGATTATTAAAGTAAACAAAAGTTTTTTCAAAAATAAATTTCTATTTATAATTGATAAAAATATTCTATAATGGACAACATAAAACATACTTTTTGTAATCTATTACAAAATGCACCTATGTCAATGATTTCTTTCTCAATTTACTTTTATCTAAAAGTAAATAAATTTTCATACATATTGTATGAAAATAATAATGAATATGTAAAAAAATATTTTAACACATACATTTTCATTCTGAAAATTCAAACAAAAAATTTACAATTGTCAAAATTGTTGACAAGCACTCCCTTTTGTGGAGAATGTAAAACAACTACTCAGCGTCTTGGAAGGCAGACCTTATCTCATTGTCATAACTTTAAATATAAATATTATTGATTTTTTAATTGTAAAATAATTATGAAGAGAATAGTATAGCAGTTTGAGAGTGAGTTAAAGCAATATATGAATATCCTCATGAAGAATAATCTATTATTAAATATTTTATAAAGTGATATGGGCAAATTTCAATACTAGAGGAAGCTGAGGTAATTTAATAGTAGTCATATAAAATGTTTTCAACAGTTTGTATCTTATTGAAAAAAAAATCATCAGTTCATATCTTCTAAAAATGTCATCAATATTTCTGAGTACCTAAAAATCCTTTATTTAAAAAAAACACCAATTTGGAAGTACATTCTAAAAAAAACCAGGACTTTGAACCATTATTTTTTTCCATTCCAGTTTTCATTCCAGAAAAAATAGCATATTTTTTTCTGGTTTAAAGCCCTGAAAAAACAGTCACCCTCAGGTACAATGAGAACTACAACTCTTTCCGTCTATTAATAAAAATAAAAAACAAACTTTATAATCATTATTTATCATTTTGAAGATATTTTAAGTAAGACTGTAAGAGATGTAGTCACATACAGAGCATTCAAATGACATCTGAGATACCAATATATGTAAAATGGACATTTCATATTGTCAGAGAAAGAAGTTGATCATTGAAAGTACTTTTAAGTAAACCAAGTGAGAGAATTAGACCTTAATTATAAAAAAAACTGAAGATTGTTAGTTAGTCAAACTTTAGTAATATTAATAAATATATAGATGTTATATGTTATGTATATGAGTATATATATATATATGCGTGTGTACATATATACAAAATATTCAAACAATATTCAAAGGTTTTTAAAAGTTTTAGTAAAATTTATTTTAAATATCTATTTTTTTTTAAAGTAAAATAATGTTTTTTTTTGGATTCTGAAAAAAGAATTTGAAGTAATACAGATGAAAGTATTAATCTGGTTAAATTAAAAATAATACGTGCTTACGGAAGTCTGAACTAATTATTGGATTAAAGAAATTAATTTCTTTATTGACATCATATTAAACAGATTACTATGTCAATAAAAAGACTATTGTTGATTTATTTTGGTCAAGTTTTATAAGATAAAATATGCCTCTAAATTGTACTTATCTTTTAATAAATAAATATATACATAAAAGATTAGAATAATCCACACTTTAGTTAATAGATGAAATAGAAATATTTTATGAAAAAAGATAATTAATTTTTTAAAAAAAAAAAAGTATAATAGGAATAAAACTGAAAAAAAAAAAATTTTAAGTTTGTGTCTGTGCACATTAACTGCAGTTAGTTTAACATGTTCAGTGAGTTGTTACAGGATTTCCACAGTACTGAGAACTAACATTATTATTAGAATGTTATCATAGATAGTTTTTTTTTTTGTATTAAACTCCAAATGAAAAAAAAAAGGTTCAACCATTGATTATGACTTCATCATCAAATATGACTTATAAACATAATGAAACTTCCTGCTTGAACAAAACGATGATTGAATGTTTAATTATCTGACCAGAGTTATGAAAAAAAAAAAGAAATTTCATTATATTAAAAAAAATTATATTTTTATTCATATTATATGAAAATGTAGGTTTTATTAGTTTATTAAGAAACACTGGTTTAATTTTATCATAATGTAGAATTTGTATGAGTGAATATGTATTAGCAGAACAATAGTTAGATTTGATGACTCATGTGTAACCTAATTCAAAGTTAGATGTAGAGAAGGTTTACTGTAGTGTTTGTAAGTGTTTAGAAATGATGTATAGAATATTTTCGCAGAATAAGTAGATGTGATGTGATGTATTATGGCTTCTTCTTAAACGAAGTCAAGAATATCTCAGCAATTATGCCCAGATAAACCTGTTAGCCACTTTATTTTACATTCCCCACTCTAAATTTACCCATAATCTGCTCTATCTCATTTCTACTACATAATCTTTGTCAACTCTATAATCTTTATATCTAAATCCCCCTTATCTTTTCCCAAACCCAGCATAAAAACCAATAATTCACTTTCTGTATAATCACTTTTCATATTTATTTTTCCACAACTTCATTATATGTACCCTTTCTGTTTTCAAACATTTACATTCAATTAACAAATGCCTAATATTTTCAATTCTTTCCTTACATAATTTACAAAATAAATCACCCATATTTTTCCATTTACATGTATATTCTTTTGTAGCTAAAGATCCCATTCGAGCCTTAAACAATAAACTACTTTCCTTACTATTATCATATATTAACTCACACCTAATATTCTGTTTATTTCTATATATATATTTAAACTCTTTTTACTCTCCATACTATTTCTCCATCTCTCTAACTCCCTAGTCTTTATTAATAAATTTATTCTTTTATCCCATTTCTTACTACTATAACACTCAATAATCCTCTTAACACAATCATCCCATCTTTTGTACAAATATACTGATATAAATTCTTTATCCAAATCTTTTGCATACCGCGTTACCTTTCTCACCCATCTTGTTACTTGCCCTTTACTCATAACCCAATTAAATACTATTTTAGCTATTCTTTTATTATCCATAAACTGCAATACCAAACATTTTCATTTTGCTTTTTGCATCTCTCATATGAAAACTTGACCATCCCATTTCTCCTTGAATTGCCTCCCTTGCTGTCCATACTTCTGCATGCAATGCATGTCTTCCTACTTCCCTTTGAGCTTTTTCTAAGTAATCTAATATCTTTTTACTAACATATAATGCATCATTACCATATGTTAACCCTGCTACTGCAACTCCTTTCCATATAATTGTAGCTACATCATATTTATTATATGAAAATACTGTTAATTTCTTTACCAATCCCTTTTTTTTCTTTGCTTCATTTATCATTTTTTTCTCCCATTCATCCAAATAATTTTTCTGATTACTTAAAATAATTCCCAAATAACTATATCTATTCACCACACTTAACTTAATATCTCCCAATAAAAATTTTACATCTTCGCTTTCCCCAGTATTAACCATCATTATATTTGGTTTTTCTTCATTAAATTTAATCCCCTTTTCTTTACCCACCCTTGCATATGTCCTCAACATAACTTCCATATCTTTTCTTCTTTCTGCACACAAAAATATATCCACAAAAAAAGATCTGACAAAATATATACTCCCTTACTACCTATTAACAGTATCTCTATCCCTCTTCCTAATCTTTCTATTGCTCTTTCCATTTTACTCAAATACAACACAAACAAAATAGGTGACATAGGGCATTCTTGACTTAGTCCCACACCATTTTTTTAATAGTCTAAGTTTCTGAATCTAGCGCTACCTGGTGAGCAGTCTAGTCATTTCTGTCTCTTCATAAACCGATAATTATCATATATAAAAATATCAATAGATATTGATTCTTTATATACATGTGCAGAGATGATTTATGTATATATTTTTAAGTGTATAATATATGTGTACAGTAATTTAAAAGATATTAAAAATAGTAAGCAGTCACAAATATTATTATTATCGAATGGCAGCCTGAATCCAAAAATGTAAGGATTTTTAACAAACTCTGCCTTCAATGACAAATTGGCGCCTTTACTAATGGCTTTACATCTTCTAAGGAATAAAATCTGTTCAGATTGATTGTCTATCATAAATATTGATTGAATTTATAAATTTGTGCTTTGTATACTTTGGTGTAATGGTGAAGCAGCAGATTCTGGATCTGAAGGTCCATATTTCAGGGCCTATTTCTGCCACTTCTGGTGCTAATTTTTTTATAAACTTTAAGAAATAATCTATTTTCTTATTTTTATTGTATTGACATTATAAATATATATTATAAATTGTAAATGTAATTTTTTTCTCACGTATCAAACCATCAACCAGGAAGTGAACCCACAAACCCAGGACAACTGCTTGAAAGGCAGCTGTTCTCCACTCAACTCCAATGTAATTTGACAGTATTTATCACAATCTTTATGCAGATTTTATATAAGATGTGAGTAAAGCTTAATTTAATAATTTTATATCCATCAATATATGGGCTACTTCATTTTAAACACCAACATAAGGACAATTTTGCTGCCCTTAAAACTCTACTATTAAAATTAAAAGCATGACTTTACCAACAGACATTATTGGTAAATTCAGAAGAAAAACATAGAATACATTTCATTATTGCTTATTTATTGTCTCAGTTTAAAGAAATTTGTGTTAACATACACATATAATGTTCTCCTTAAAAGTATGTAATAATATATAGTTAAAAATGTGAATATTAAGATAACATATTCCAACTTGTAATTTCAGAAGTGCACTGTGACTGGGGAGCAAAATTTACAGGTCAATAAATGACTAATAAAAAATAATCTAAAACTTAGTCACTCATTAGGTGAAGTGACATTTAAGTAATTGAAGTCTTCATAAAGATTCCGTACTTTCTGATATATCCTATTATAACACCCAGTAGTCCTCACTAATTACTTATCACTTTACTTTAGCAGTTTTGGGAACAGAAGTAATCCTAACAGTATTTTACTATATTAATTTTTAAATTCACACATCAATACAGTATTATGAGGGCAATAGCTGGAGCAGTGATTACAAAATGATACTATGCTAAAAACTGAATGACAAGAAAATGGCTAGTGCTATGATTAACTATGGATAAAATTGATTTTTAAACAATTTTCTATATTAATACTTTTTGTCTAATTGCAGATTATTAAATGAGTAGGTTTTGAGACATACAATTCTGCAGGCAAATTACAGCTCTAAAATTGAGATATTGGAATGAATTAATTTTAAAAGTGTAATACCAATATTATAAATTGTTAGCACTTGATTGAATTATTACTCTGGTGCTTAGTTAATCCAGGTTTTGGACAGAGAATATAGAGTATATACTATTAATTAGAAGGGATTTGAACTCAGACTTTCAAATTCTTTTCAGTCATCCACACTATCTTATATAACCAATACACATGACCAGATGCATGTGAAAAAGATAAATGTTTTCCAATATAGATATATTATGCTAAACCAATACTTATCAGTTGATCTGGATCATTATCTCTCATACACATATATAATCAGTGTTCAGTTTATGTTAAAATAACAAATCTTCAAACTTTAATGAACAAACTTCAATCATTTCTACTCTCCAACTCTTCAGCCATCCATGTCATTAAAATCTGATGATAGCATGTTCAAATCATGGGTATGACAAAAAATTGAAGCTTGACCATTAAAGTTTGAAGATTTGCTATCTTAATATAAATGAAGCACTGATTATACATGTCTGAGTGATGATGATCAGCACAAAATACGATATTGGAGATTATTTATCTTTTTCGCATGTATGCGGTCATGTGTACCGGTTGGATAACTGAAGGGAGCGTGAAAGTCTGGGTTCAAATCGCCTTTAATTACATCTAGCTTAAGTATACATACTATACTTATATTTAACTATTCCATATATACTATTATAAATAAAAGTTATAAAGATTTAATTATATTTTTAAATCAAATTATACAGACACGTTATTTTTAGTTTTTGCTAAAACTCTTACTTTTCGTTTACTATTTGTAATTCAGTATCAAACATTTTGGAAAAAAATAACGACTCTTTCTAATAAAATTATTATTTTAGATAATGAAACTGATAATTATAATAAAAGTGTTATGTATAAACGAACAAAAAAAAAAAAAAAAACGCATTTTTTGTTTTTAGTCGACTAAATAAATTTTACAATTTAATTATTTTAATTATATTTAAAATTTCAAGTTCGTCAGATTTTTTTGAATATTAACACTTATTATTTAGTATTAATTAAATCAGATTATATAAACAGGATCCATTTTCACAAAAACGTTTTCTTATAGATAGTTTTTTTTTTCAATTTGCTTACGCGCAATGTTTTACGGTTTCAAAATAATTTGTTTCACTTAAGAGGAATATTTTCAATTATCGTTATTCCATGCACTCCTGCCATCTATAAACAGTTATTAGAAACAATTTTTTTTTTGATTAGTTTTCTTTTAGCAGTTTGATTTTAATAAATCAACATTTTTTCAAAAAAATATGTAAAATCTATAGTTTTAAACAATCAATTTTGAATGTAAATTAATTAAGTGAAATGAAAACAGATAAAATAAATATTGTAAATTATGGTATTTATAATAACAATAAAACTATGATTGCTCTTTGTATTAAAATAATTTTATATAGATACAATACTGCTAAAATTTCACATTTGGTTCCTTAGCCTACTCAATTTAATAATTTTTATTAGATTTATGATCCATCCATATGAATTCAAGCAATAACCATCTTACTATCTTATTATAAACTTTCTATTATTAAAGCATTTATATTTTTCAGGAAACTTAAACAAATATTAAATGTAAATATTGATAAAATATTGTAAATATATTTTTATTAAACATTTATTTTAATATGTGTATAATAATTTAATGCTTTAATATTACACATAAGTAATAAATAATAGCAATACAAGATTTACTAAAATAGTTGTCTGAATACTAATATTTGTTTTTTATTTTTTGCCTTATTTTATAGTAAATATACGGACTAATTTCTTTTCTCTTCTGTGGTTACTAAAAGTTTTGCCGTTACTTTTTCCAGGTAGTGCTGTAAAATTTAGCAATTAAAGTTAATTGCTGTTCTTTTGCAGTAAGGTTTTTTATTAGCTTTCTAAAAATATTTGTTATGCAATATAATATCCAATCAAACTAAATGTCTTTAACTTGCAATATTCTGGGAAAAGATAGAAATCACAAATTATAGAGAGCAATTCTAAGAAAAACAAAATACAAAAATTGTGCATTAATTTTCAGATAATTAAAAATATATATATTAATATTTTATTTCAAAATAAATATGAATTTGTTTATTTATTGTCTGCTTTTTAGTTTTGCAAAGATGCAATTCAAGCTAAAATAATAAACGTTAGTCACCATGGAAATTTAAAACTATTCATAACTTTTTCTGGAATTAATAAGTTTTTGAAAAAAAAAAAAACAGTTGTCAGATTATTACAGTATCACAACTGAAATGTAAATTCAAATAAATAATTGTAGTGATTGATAATAACGATTAGTTGCTCAGGAGATCATTTGACATTTGAGCTTTTAAAATGCTATATTGGGCTAAATCAGGAAATTAGCTTTTAATTCATTACTATATTATGAATAAATAATCGTTCTTGATTTATTATGTATATAATTTTACAAATGAAAAACATCCTCACAAATAATATTTGAATTTTTGCAAATATAGAAAAAAAAAACAACTGAAATATATATTCATAATATATTCAAATCAATATATTCTTTTTATTGGACGATTGTTACAATGCCAATAAACAAATAAAATTTCAAAATGTTTATCTATTGAACTTTATTTGTTAATCCTGAACAAATCATAACGCTATGAAAGTCTATTTAAAAAATTTTAAGTTGTTATAATTATCAAAATGTCACCAAAGTACTGCATTACAATATGTATGAAAGTCTTAATAATCATGGTTTTGTTGTTATTATAACATATTTTTTTAATTTGCAATTTAAAAAATGAAACATACTCAGATAAAATATTAGTGTAATCTTGAATATCTTTGTTTTTTAAATAATTACTATATAAACACATTTGTAAAAATAATCATAAGTATTTAAATAAACTATGGAAATATGCAATTTTTCACCCAATAAGTGATAATTTGAAGTAGACCACCAAATAATCTCAAAGCAGAAACAAAAAAACTTTCAATCGGTAGATAATAGTATCTCTGTAGAAACATATTTTTTAAAATTAATCTAGTTCCAGTTTTTACTGTTGAATGAATGCAAAACCAGCAAAATAGTTTTATATAGATTAAAGTGTGAAAAAAAGCATGAAAGACAACAGCATTATTAATTACAATGAGTCATAAATTATTTATAAAAAGTATATTCAGTAAAACTGCATACTACACTGTATCAATATACATGGCATCAAACAAACATACAAAAACATTAACATTCATAAATTTAATTCAATTCACAATATGTTAGCAGACATTTTCTCATCTCTAAGTATGATCACATTATGTATATAAAAAGGAGATAAATGTTACAATATACAAGAGCCATTTTCCATCTTGGAGTATCATACACAATCATGTTTATTTATAAATTTTAATCAGTTTATATTAAAAGCACATATATTTTATTCTTTATTTATTATTTTGTGAATCTGATATACAATATTTTAAATAATAAAATGTTTTCTAAACATAATGCTAAAAGTTTTACATAATTTAAGAACATAATTAAAGTTAATACTGACATAAAAATAACAATACAATTAGAGTGGTTGTAGTTTCTTGGTAATAAGATTATTAAGATAAAAATATAGTAAAACAAAGTTTAGATATTAAAAATTTAGTAAGATTTATCATACTAAATATACTTTCAATGCTTTCACATCATATTCATGGCTAGTCTATTAATATGTTTGTATAAGAAATGCAAGTAATTAAAAAAATATATTACCATAGCATACTTAATTGTAATATCATTTTATTTCTTAATATTATTTTGTCAGTGAATGTGTGAGTGAATGTATAACTAAGTAGATTATATATAAATGTGTGTCCCTTCAATTTATTATTAATAACTATATTTTTATTCATTAAAAATTTTGTTTATATTACAATCTTAATTTTTTTAGGCATAACATACATATGAAAAATGACTGTTATATATATATATATATATGTGTGTGTATGTGTGTGTACTGAAAAGCATTGGGCTGCAGAAAGGAGTTTGCTATTAACTGAAAAGAGACCCTTTGATTCCTCTTGGATGCCTTAAAGGAACCAAGCAGGGCAAAGTCCTAATATCCACTCCATACATTCTTGTCATTGCAGATATTATTACTATGTGATTATTCATATGGTATATGAACATGGATGGGCTGCTCACCAACATGCATTAGCCAGCATGGTGAGTTTATTGGCTTTTTACCTCTGAGATTAAGATCAAGAAACACCATGGTTTTTTTTTTCAGTTGCCCGATAAGGCAGAATGAATGTTTGTATAAATGATAAATATTTTTCCAATAGATATATTCAATTATGACAGACAAAAATAAATCATGGCCCTTATTTACAGGAGGCTATAAAGTCACCAACCAAGGCAGTGGGTGGTAGCTGAAGGTGGAGGGTGCTAAGAATCCCCTGATTGTAAACCCAGGCTGCCATTTGATGATGACTTTTTATTTAGGTACTTATAACTTCAGATAATTTTCAAAAGAAGGAAGATTGCAAGAATTAGATGAATAACTAACTGTCTTATATTAAATGGGATATTATTGGACTTTGTGAAGTTAGAAAAAAAGGTGAAGAGACAATTGATTTAAAAAGTGGATATATACTCTATTATAAAGGCACAAATATTGGAAATACAAGTGGAGTAGGATTCATTATAAATAAAAAGTGGAAGAACAACATTGTGGAGATTGATAGTGTATTGGACAGAGTGGCAATATTAGTTATACAACTTAATAGCAGATACCAAATGCAGATAATTCAGGTTTATGTCCCAACAAATTCTCATAATGTTGAAGTAGTAGAAGATTTTTATATGGATGCACAAAAGGCTTTCGATCAGAGTAAACAACATTTTAAAATTGTTATGGGAGACTTGAATGCTAGAATTGGTAAACAAATGAAAGATGAAAACGGTATAGGTAATTTTGGTTATGGTAGTAGAAATGAGAGAGGACATAGACTTGTGGAGTTTGCAGAAAAAGAAAAACTTTATATTATGAATTCTTTTTTTGAGAAAAATGTTAAAAGGAAATGGACATGGAAGCATCCAAATGAAGGTACAGCAGAATTGGATTATATTTTGACTAACAGAAAATACATATTCCAAGATTGTAATGTTCTTAATAAATTTAACACAGGAAGGGATCATCGATTAGTAAGATGTAAGATATGTGTTAATGCAAAACTAGAGAGACAAAAATTATTAAAAAAAACAATATTTACAGTTGATATTCCTAATCTTCAGAAACATTCTAATGAATTTAAATTAGAACTTACAAATCGGTTTCAAGTATTAGTAGATTTTGAACATGATTCAGATTTGAATGAAATTAATATGAAAATAACTGATACAATTTTAAAAACTGCAACAAAGATAGCTGGTAGAAAAAAGCAGCAATTGACCAATAAAATTTCTACTGAGACTAGAGAATTTATGAAGAAAAGAAGGAATATGAAGATATACAAAAATGATGCATTAAAAAGGATTGAATATCTCGAATTTTGTAAAATGGTGCAGAAAAGAGTTGAAAATGATATAAGAAAGTATAACTGTAAACTAGCAAGGAAAGCTGTAGAAGAAAATAAAAGTCTCAAGAATGTAAAACAACATTTTGGTATTGGTAGGAAATTTATATCTGCAATAAGAAAAAAAGATGGAATTATTACTAAAAAGAGAGATGACATCATGAAATGGGTAGAAGACTTCTATCAAGAATTATATAGTAATAAAGAACAAGTACCTCCTATATCTATTATATCTTTCAAATTGCCCAGAATTTTAAATGAAGAAGTGAGACATGCAATTAAATTTATGAAGAAAGGAAAGGCTCCAGGTAATGATGGAATTATAATTGATATATTAAAAGAAGCAGGTGAAGAAATAGAATTTTTTTTAGCAAAGTTATATACCAAATGTCTAAATGATAAAGATGTACCAGATGATTGGAAGAATGCAATATTAATATTTAAAAAAGGTGATAAAGAAGATATTAGAAATTCAGACCTCTCAGCCTTTTATCAGTTTTATACAAAATTTTTACCAAGATAATTACAATTCGTCTACAGAGAACATTGGATTTCCACCAAACAAGAGAACAAGCTGAATTTAAAAGTGGTTTTAGTTCAGTAGATCATATCCAGGTATTGAGAGAAATTATAGAAAGGACAAATGAATATGAGTTGCCATTATGTTTTGGATTTGTAGATTATGAAAAGGCATTTGATTCTATAAACATTTCTTCAGTGATTAAAGCATTGGATCATCAAGATATAGATCCAGGATATTGTCATATTTTAAAGAATATTTATAAAAATGCAACAGCAACAATTAGATTACATAAGGATATTAGGAAAGTCAACATTAAAAAGGGTGTAAGGGAAGGTGATTCAATATCTCCAAAATTTTTTACAGCAGTGCTGCAAAAAGTATTTTGTGGATTAAAATGGAAAGCTAAAGAAATGAAAGTAAATGGAGATTATTTAAGTCATTTAGATTTTGCAGATGATGTAGTTGTTCTTGAAAATAATGCTTTAGAGCTGCAGGAAATGTTGCAGGAGTTATCAGATGAAAGGAGAAAAGTAGGATTAAAGATAAATGTTAAAAAGACTAAAGTAATATTTAATGAATTTTTTCAAAATTTGAAAATAAAGATTGATTATGATGAGTTAGAAGAAGTTAACAATTACAACTATCTTGGACAGATTATTAATACAGATGTAAATACAATGGATGAAATTAATCATATAATTAAACTTGGTTGGAGTGCTTTTGGTAGAAATAACTTGATACTAAAAGGAAATACGCCTATGCATTTGAAAAGAAAGATTTTTAATAAATGTGTTTTACCAGTTTTTATTTATGGATCTGAGACTTGGACACTTAATAGAAGAGCAATACAGAGACTTCAGACCACTCAAAGAAGTATGGAGAGATGCATATTGGGAGTAACAAGAAGAGATTAAAAACACAATATATGGATAAGAGAACAAATGGGTGATACTGACCTCATTGAAAAAATTAAAAGACTGAAGTGGAGTTGGGCTGGACATATTGCTAGAAGAGAAGATAATAGATGGACAATTGAAATCTTAAACTGGATTCCAAAAGATTGTAAAAGACAAAGAAAGAGACCACATGTGTGATGGATGGATGAAATAAGAAAGTGTGCAGGGGTGATGTGGGGAAGAGAAGCTAAAGATCAGAGGAGATGGATTGCACCTGGAGAGACCTTTATCCTGCAGTGGATTGATAATGGTTGATGATAATGATGATTGAAAAGTATTGAACTCTTAGATTTCGATTAACAATACACAATCTATTCTAATAAAAATTTATCAATAAAATATGAGTTATTATATATGAAGTAAGATATAAAAGGAGGAAGGCCTGTAACAAAATATAGCAGATATAGCAGCTACACTGTAAACTGTATGTAGAAGTCATTTCATGAATAATAAAACTAAATACAGTGAAGTTCACATTCCTTACCTTGAATCATTTTATTCACTAAAATGAAATGCTCCTTTAACCTGCAATGGCTACTATGTGATGTACAAACACCTGAACTCTTAGTGATTTTTAATACCATTTCTGCAAAGGGTATTTATTTTATGTAAATATAATTTGACATTTGACTTTTTTATTATAAGCATTATTTAAAATATATATTAAAATAACTGTATAAAAAAATTAATAAAATATAATCATAAAATCACAGATCTGAAAAAAATACAATTATTTTTGTTTAGCTGGATTCAGCTAATTGCTTTCTTATAATCAGTTATTATAATGAAATAAATTTGCTTTTAATTATTATTACCATTAGTTACACTAAGTTTTATAATATTTGTTTTAAAAATGGTCATTTAAAAAATAAGTAAAAAAAATTACAGCTGTTTAGACTTAGAAATGGTATGAAATTCTGCTAAATCAAGAAGAGGGAGATATAAAATTTAAACTATGCAAGTTTAGTATTTTTCTGATGATTGTGATCATAATATTTTAATTGTATTTGTATATTGGACTACTGCCATCATATAATTTTAAGTATTGAATGTCTTTAGAAAAATATAACTTTATTTGAATCTTCCAATTTGATTCACCTGTTAGTAATAGTACACAGGTTAGCATTTGCATAACATTTTGAGAAGCATAATTCTCCTATCTTCCTTATTTATGTCCTGACCAGTAACAGTACTAGCATAGGTATCAAACCTGGATCCTTAGATCCTTGAATAATAAATTTTAAGGTAATGTTCTAACCAACAACCATGCTTCCAAAAGCAATAATTAATAGAAATTTCATATATTTCTCTATGAGATTCCTCCTGATTTCTTCACTTTTTCTTAAAAGCAAAGTTGATTAGTGGTTTCTAAAAATTATGTATAATCACACTAGGTTGACTTATGAGGTTATTCACCATTGTCATGTGAACAGCTTTTTGGAATTTTTTTGTACCCGTTTCTCTCTGCCAATATTTTTGTATTTTCTCAATTGAACATATGTTCTTTGGTACATACATAGTCTGCTATCTTAGACACATCTATTTTCTCTCTTCTAATAATCAGCTCTTACAATCACTTTTTAATGTGATAACTGGTCTCACCAATATACTTTATTTCACATTCACATGGTATTTCAAAGGTGCAGTTTTTTCTTTTCATCATTTCAAGTTTAGGTTTTGTAGATGTTATAATTTTTCATAATGTAGTATGGCTCTGGAAAGCTGTATGATGTTGTACTGATTGCAAATTTTCCTTAATTTGTCTGCTTTTTTGATATATATATATATATATATACACTACAGGTCTAATAAATACTTTTTTTTTATGGTTCTTTTTGTTGTCTATTTAAGATTTTCTTATTAACAGCTAATGGATAATATTTTTCATAAGTATTTGCTCTCTCTCTATATATATACTTTTTTCAAATCACTGGTTTGTGAACAAACGTCTTTTGGGTTGTTCCTAAAATAAAGTTAAATTTTTCTAAAGAAATTCAATACTTAATATTAGATGGTGAAAATATTCCAATATATTAATATGAAAATTTAAATTCAAATTAATTTGATTTTTTTTTCAAAGCAGAAATATACTTGTCCATTTAAAAAATAATTTGAAAATAAGATAGTTGAAAATTGATAGCATTGTAATGTATTTCTTGAGGCATTACGAATTAATAAAAGTTTTTTCCAAATGTACCAACCATAGTGATTATGAAAATTCTAATATTCTTCACATTTTTTGATGATATTTGTGTAGAATTATTAATGGATCTATAATATTCAAACTTACATTTTATTGTAATATATATTAAAATATATTATATTATAAAACCACATAAAATTTTTAATAGTCAAACCATGTTTGATTTTTTATATTTTATACATAAATACTTTATTATAAATTTCAAGTCAAAGTTTCTTATATATCATTTATAACTTCATAGTAAATTATATATTTTTTTAGTTTCATGCTTTAAAAATATGAAGTTATAATAATGATTTCCAACCATAGATGAGCAGATCAGAATGAAGCAAACTTCCATGTAGTGATAAACATCTCTCATGCCTGAACCACCAATAGCATGGTCAGTTGCTGTAGTGTTTCTATTTAAAATCATGCTATCCGAATAGTAATACCTTTTTTCTCATTCATATTTCAATGGTTTTTCAAAAGATATTATTGCATTGTTTATGCTATTTTTTTTTCAATTAATAGGGAATATAATGAAGATAACTATGTACTTTAGTTTTAATCTTTCGTTCTACTCTTTGATCAAATTATCAGCAGGCATTAATTTAGATTTGGCATTATCTTGTTTATTTTATCTAAGAATGAAATTTATTTTTAAAAATGTTTTAAGAACTCAGGATTGATAAATCATGGTCTTAATTTTAAAGATTAATCCTGGATTGCTTAAAATCTTTTTTTTTTTTGATATCCCACTAAATGTAATGGATTTTTTTCTTTTTATTATGTAAAATATTCCAACCCTCAACATTTTTTAATTATTAAGATTGATTTCAGAAATTTGTTAACTGAAGCTAATTAGTGTTAATTTTTGATTACGTTTGCCAATTTTAAATTTTCCTCTTATAAGATTTTATAATTTTTAATTCTGAATCTATTCTATTTATTACAACACATCCTATTTGTGAAATCAAATCACACGTTTTACAATATTTTAGTATTCATGTAATAAATTCTGTTAAAAACAGAGAAGAATTGATTATCATTTATTACTCTTCCGTACTTTTCTGCCAGAAATTTAATTAAATTATTGAAGTAGAATTTTTTAAAGGCCCTTTTTTCATATTCATAAAATGTTATTCTATAGCATAATATACGATGTTATCTGATTAAACCATTTGGGATTCAACTTTTTTAAATTCTTATTTAAAAGACTATATGACAATTTTAGGCATATTTGCTTTTTTATATTTGATCATAATTTTGTCTATTTATAAAAAAAATATTGAATGAAATGTTTCTGATTTGAATTCCATTTTTACAATGGAAACAAATTATAGTTAAAACATCATAAAAAATGAAAATATGTTTTGAAATTCAACATTCAAATTATTATTATTTTTTCACAAAAAAATTCTTTACTAGCTTTTATGAAAGCAACTTTTGTTATCCAGTAAAATACCTTTCACTTTAACATAACTACACTTTTATTATTTGTCTTCTTATAAACAAATATTTTCAAAGAAAATATAATTATAAGCATGCATTTTTTTTGTTTTATAATAAATAAGTTTAAATATATAAATAATTTTATGAAAATTATAATTTATTTTTTGAAATACTAAAAGAAAAAAAAAATACTCAGGATTGTTTCAGGCCAAATAATCTACCAATCAGTGATGCTATTCATTTCTTAGCATTATGATGCAACCAATCAGGGCACTGCCTTTCTTTCATGTTGAAAATTACATGACATTTGTATGAATTTGTAGATACTGACAACTTTATATTTTTTTAAGGTAATAAGTTTCATTCTGATTTTACATGTATAAACAAAATGTGAACTGGTAAACTAACAATATAGATAAGTACAAAATAGCCAAGAAAAGTTAAAGTAAAAGCACTTTCAAAATAACACACCAATCAAGTTGTTTAATCTTTGATTATGTATATAAGGTTAAAAAATGTTTGAAAATGTCAAAAAATATCTTCATAGGTAGATGTCATTTTCAATTTTTGGATTGTCTTTCAATAGAACTGAAGTTCAAAAGTTATCATATGAAGGCATTTTTATTTAGGGTGTTCCTCAAAAAGATTCCCCACATAAATAGTTCAAGTCTTGTAAATACAATGTGAATTGTTACGCTGATATATGTTGTTGTAGTTATTAATATATTACAACTATGATTGATGTTTAGTTTATTTTCTACAAATTATTCCTTTCAATAATTTTCTATTTATTGTTCAGCTATCAAAAAAGTCAATTATTATTATAATATATAATGAAATTATTATTTTAAATATATTTTTGTTAAAAATTTGCTTCTGATTTTTAATACAAACTGTTGAATACCTTTCAAAATAATATATAAACAAAATATTTTTTTTTATATATCTTTACAAAGTATAAATTAATGATGTTTTCCATAAATACTGTAACTATTTGATTTGAAAGCTAATTACATTAAAGCTCTTCCAAGATGTGACTATTAGAATACTAAGTCATATCTGGGTCCTTTTTATAATTGTTATTGTACACACACTCATTTATTGTTTTATAGGGCCATGTGACATAATAGAAAGAATATTTGCCTGTCATGTTTACCATGTTCATGATGTAGAAATCAGCACTCATCCAGTAGAATTTCAAATTATTTCTGATTACACTTTTTTGAGATAGTTGGTCCATAGTCAATCCAGCTAGTCATTCAATAATTATTGAAAAATGAATATCTAACCATTTTTAGTTAAAAAATAATGTTCTCAGGTTAATCTGAATTGATTAGAGCAATGCCAATGTACCCAATGTAATTATAATATGTTTTGCTGTTTAAAATTTTTTAATGTTTTGGGCCACTACCTTTTTTATTATTCTAGAGCAAAAATGTTGACATAACACCCAGGAAATACCCTTTACATGGGACATTTTTATTAATGTGGATGAGTTCGGTGTAAGTTTAAGAATGGTAGTTTCATTCTATGCTTTCAGTAATTTTTATTACATTCAAATAATTAGAAGACTTTCTCTGGACTTTCTTTTATTTATTTATTTATATCACAAGGCAATTACAGAAAATTGTAATATATAAACTCTAGTATTTATGTAAGTTATCATTATTACATTTATATTACACTAATGCATTTGAATTCAATTTCAATATGTGATGTGATGTCAATTGTCAAAAAAAAATGCTTTGATTTTATTAATGAATATATTAACCTGTGGTGCCTTTTAATATGTTGCTATGACAACAATAATATTGGAGAAAGAAATATTTATTATTAATTCTAGTATAAAAATTTGCAAATTGACTTTATTCATTTTAAAAATGCATGTGTAAACAATAAACTTATGATCTTGATAAAGTTATTATTTTTTCTTCATTACTTATATTTTTATTACTGCATTCACAATTGTAGATTACAAGTAATACATCTAAATATTTAAGTCTCAAGTATATTTATAATTTTATTTGTATAATATTGTTTTGGAAAATATGTTTCCATTGTAATATGAAAGAATGTGATCTAAATCATTTAGTTTATGCTGGAGTGAAATAATATTATTTGTATTTTAGAATGTAAGTATTGCATATTTTATGGGTAGTAATTATAAAATATTTATTTTTATTTGTTATTATTAGAGTGCAATAAGATTTTTATTTATTGGATGCTAGCAGAAATTGACCAAAGAGTTAATTCAGAATGTTACTATAGTTTCTCTGAAATCAATTAAAAAATATTGCAAATAGGACTAAACAATTTAAACTTTCCCTCTCTCATATCTTAGCTTCTATAGAAGCAAATCTAAGTTCCTTCATGTAGTTTTTTATTTTTTTTAAAAAAGTAAATAGTTAACATCACCCATTAATTAGACAGATTTATCAGAAATTTGAGTTAGGTGACAATTTGTCAAAGAATGAAAATAATTCATAGCATTACATTTCTTTGCTTTAAAAAATGAATATTATTTACTTTTCAGGATAAGATATAAATGCTAACAACTAAAAAAAGTACACAAATATTATGGTTACCTACTAATAAAATTCTATGAGATTGAAGATATAGATGGATTCAATTTCCATTGCATTGCCATGGATAAAATTAGCATCTATTCACTTATAATATTTTATGAATTAGATATCTGTTAGAGGAAATGATGCCTATATAACATTATTATAGATATAAATTAGTGTCTAATACACTTAGGATGTCATATTAATCAAATATCTGCTAGATGAGAGAATGATTTAGGATATTTAAAAACTAATAAAATGTGCTTAAATTTAATAGATTTTTGTGATCTGTCTATTTTTCTGGAATAACAAAATATTGTCAGATCGTTCAAAGAAAAAACATTAAAATTCTGGTACTATTTGGGAAATATCACATTTGAGGATAATAAATCAAGGCATTTACTAATATATATTATTATTTTTTTGTTATATATATAATTGTTTAGAATATAAATGGTAGTATAATTTAAATTAAGTAGAAATTTATTTTACATATATATATAAAATATAAGAGAATTATATTTTTCTAAATTCAAATTTATGTTATATAGCTTTGTTGATTATAAATTAGTTTAAATTTCAAAAATCTTACAAGTTTCACTTTTCAGCAAAAAAACTTATTATTGATTACACTTTCGACAGTACCATGCTGTCTTCATAAGATCTAAAAAATTTGAACATCACATAAAAATACAACCATTAAAATACATTATTTTATATAAAATTATTAAATTCCTATCAAACTTTTAAATTTTAATTTTTTTAAAAATATTTCCTAACCTTTTCAATTCATATAATATCTTTAACATATTTACCATCCTATTTTATATTCTTTTAAAATCTTTTCTATCCTCTTTTTTTATAACTTTACCTATACATATAACTTTAATACATATAATATTTACATTATAAAGTAATTTTAATTAGACTACTCCAAAAAAAAGTCACTATCAATATAATCTTTCTTTATCTTTTATTCTAACTAAATACTTATTTCCATTCATATTACCTTCTTAATTATTCCATATAAAATCTTCTTACCTTATTCTATTCTTTCAACTTTCTCTATCCTCCATCTTACTCTAGTAATTCAACTTCCTTTTTAACCTCTCTTGATGTGATGTGATGTATTATGGCTTCTCCTTAAATGAAGTTAAGAATATCTCAGCAATTATGCCCAGATAAACCTGTTAGCCACTTTATTTTACATTCCCCACTCTAAATTTACCCATAATCTGCTCTATCCCATTTCCACAACATAATCTCTTTCATATTCCTATCATACAGCTCCCTCTATTAACTATTTTTATAACTATTAATATTTATTTTCTGTTTTTCTCCCCCCTTTTTTTATTAAAAAAACTATTTCTATCACACCCCCAAAAAACTTCCTTTTATCTTATACTATTATTTCCTTTTATGCTATCATTGTATGTATTTTTGTTTTATTCTTGTAAAACAATGTAAATGAATAGATAGGTTTATCTTTAGTATATATTTTATTTCAATTAACTATTTTTTATATTGATTAATTATGTTCTGAACTCTCTTATATTTTGAAAAGTGCACATATATTACAACCTATTTGTGTTATATGAATATACATTCCAACCTTTGTATTTGATAGGTGAGGTTCAATGTACAATCACCTGCTCAATTTAAAAGAATTAATGCTAATTAAAAACCTATTGCATAAGGCATAATTGAATCATATGTATATATTTTAAATGTTTATGGTGTTTGTGATATATATATAATTTTTATCCATTTGTTAATAAATGTTTAATTAATGTAAAACAAGTAAACTCATTTGGTTTGTATTCAATTCTACAATGCAAATTTATTGGTCAATGGGGTATGGATAGGATACTATTCATGAAATGATTTTATCACAGAATTCATTAAAAGTAGTTACAAAAAGGTCAAAAGTCCAACCACAGAATGAGTAAGAAATTATAATTATATATCTTTTTTTTGTACTGAATTTAATAGCTATTATCTACCAGGTAGCAATAAATTAATTGACTAGATATTCTTAAATATTTAATAAGTAATTAGAAGCTTATTGTAATTATTTTTCTAGTTACAAATAACAGTTATATTAGGGTAGAAATTATATATGAATTGATCCAATAATTGATAAAGGTACAAATACGATAATTATTGAAGATGAATAAAGATGGTTGCAATTAGATGTTCATCTATTTTATTTTAAATCATTATTGATTAAACTGAATATTATATAAAGTCAGTATACAGTTATAAAGGTCATAATCTTATATGATTATAGAGAGTTGGTAATAATAATAAATTTTATCGAATTACAGTGATTTTCTTTAATTATATTTAAAATTTGTTGATGCAAATCATAAATTCAGTTTAGATATTAAATTTTAATATTTATATTTTATTATAATCAACACTAATAATCTTTCATATGTCCTAATAAGTATAGTCTTCAGTTTTAACAACTTAGCTTTATTAAACTGAAGAGTAATTGGATATGATTAGTCCATAGCATTTGAGTAAGCATCAAATAGGAATCTATCATTCATTTTATATATTGATGTTATTGAATACTATAGTATTATAAGTTAATAAAAGTTGAGAGATAGATTAGGTTAATTGATTTTGTGCTATTACTAAGTATTTAATTGGTACTTTAGTATTTTTCTTGCTATGACGTATTACCACAAAGACGTACTACTCTAATCTTCCGATCTTTAAGATAACATCTCCTAGTGATTTCCAGACAATATTAATCAATAAAATGTGTTCAGAAATCATGTGGAGATATTAGAGTAGTATGTCTTCATGGCAATACATCATACCAATGAAAAGCAGTAAAGAAGCAAGCCATCTGGTAAAAATTGGATGCCATGTTTGTTGTTTCAGCAAAAAAAAAATATTAATATAATAAAATGTAATAACATCAATAGACATAGCAATAATAATACTAAAAAGTACATCTAATAGCAAGAATAATACTAAAGAGGCTAATGGGTAAAATAGCAATAATAATACTAAATAGGACATCTAATAGCAAGAATAATATGAAAGAGGACATCTAATAGCAAGAATAATACGAAAGAGGACATCTAATAGCAAGAATAATACTAAAGAGGTCAACCAGTAAAAATAGCAATAATAATACTAAAGAGGACATCTAAGAGCAAGAATAATATGAAAGAGGACATCTAATAGCAAGAATAATACTAAAGAGGTCAACTGGTAAAAATAGCAATAATAATACTAAAGAGGACATCTAAGATCAAGAATAATATGAAAGAGGACATCTAATAGCAAGTATAATACTAAAGAGGTCAACCAGTAAAAATAGCCAGAATAATACTAAGAGGACATCTAAGAGCAAGAATAATACAAAAGAGGACATCCAATAGCAAGAATAATATGAAAGAGGACATCTAATAGCAAGAATAATACTAAAGAGGTCAACTGATAAAAATAGCAAGAATAATACTAAAGAGGTCAACTGGTAAAAATAGCAAGAATAATACTAAGGTAAAAATAGCAAGAATAATACTAAAGAGGACATCTAAGAGCAAAAATAACACAAAAGAGAACATCTAATAGCAAGAATAATATGAAAGAGGACACCTAATAGCAAGAATAATATGAAAGAGGACATCTAATAGCAAGAATAATATGAAAGAGGACATCTAATAGCAAGAATAATATTAAAGAGGTCAACCAGTAAAAATAGCAATAATAATACTAAAGAGGACATCTAAGAGCAAGAATAATATGTAAGAGGACATCTAGTAGCAAGAATAATACGAAAGAGGACATCTAGTAGTAAGAATAATATGAAAGAGGACATCTAATAGCAAGAATAATTCTAAAGAGGACATCTAAGAGCAAGAAATATATATATATGACATTAACTTAAAAATTGATTTAAAGTAAAACTGCAAAAATTAGCACAAAAAAAATAATTTGTCTAAAAGTTCAAAAAATGTTAAATAGGTACTGTCAAAAATATATATATAAGACATTAAGTTAAAAATTGATTTAAAGCAAAACCGCAAAAATTAGCACAAAAAAAAAATGTCTAAAAGACACAAAAATGTTAAATAGGTACTGTCAAAAAATATATATATAAGATATTCACTTAAAAATTGATTTAAAGCAAAACTGCAAAAATTAGCACAAAAAAAAATAATTTGTCTAAAAGACCAAAAAAATGTTAAATAGATACTGTCAAATATATATACTTTCGCTTAGCTTGTCATTCCTCAGGAAAAAAAATTAATTACATGCGCCAAAAAAAAAATACATAAATTAATAGTAATTTACTAAAAATATTATAAATTCAAATTGAATACAAAATAATTTCAAAAAAAAATTATAAAAAAATATTTCTAATTTTAAAATTAAAGACAATAAAAAACACTTTTCCCGATATAGTGCAAATCTGCCATACAGTGAAAATGGTGGTCATAAAACGTATTACATAAAATTATGAAATTAAAAGTGTAGTCTTTTTTTAATGAAAATAAGGATAATATATAAGAAAAAATGGAAAGAAGATGACACAAAAGAAGCAAAATAAAAAATAACTGAAAAGGTAGTACATAAAATTATAAAATTTACAAATTAAAAAATAACCTGCTATGGCAATATATGTCTTAAAAGCTACTATATTTAATTATTAAAAAACAAAATAAAAATTACTTACAAATAACAATGGTGGAAATTACTATAATATCCAATCCACAGTTAAAAATTTAGTAATATAATGTCCATATTAGATATGAAATATATGAAAATATGATCTAAAAAATCACTGTGCTCACGTCGATATCAAAACTGCAAAAGACAGAGAAATGACAAAATTTCCCATAGGTCTTTTGACTTTTTAAATCTCATGGGACACCTCAATCAAAAAATAAGTATTTCCAAGGATTAGTCTTGCCAGTGTTTTTGTTGCCATGACATCGTTTATGTAATCTTTGATGAAATCTTACTGGCAAAAAACATGCTAAGTGTAATACGTCATAGCTCATAAAATCCGAAATTACCATTTAATCTTATTATTATTATTAACTTAATTAATAAGAATATATTGATATTATTGGAATAGCATGGCTGAGTTAGCATTACTTTATTTTATTTAGTTGTAATTGGAAATCAATTATTGAGTTATGTATATTTAGATATCATTCATATTTTGGATTTGTATATAGCAGATTAAATTATTATCATTTAAGTATAAATGACATCAAAGTTTTAGTATAAGTTTGTATCATTATGAATAGTGTTTTGGTTCATAAGGAATATTAAGGTTTATTTGTCTAATTCTTTGTCATTGTTTTTATTCTATTATAAGTGGTTTGTATAATAGATATAGATCACTATTTATAAGATAGTGATATTTGATTTTACTGCTTTATCTTTAATTTATTGCAAATAACACTAATATTTTAAGATAACTTGAAATAATGATTTTCTCGTTTTCTATCCATTGTAAAGGATATTTAAATTTTATGAGATTACAACAAAGATTGTTATCATTGTTTTAGTGGAAAGTGTTAGATTGTTATTCAGTGATTGATATTCACTTTAGTTTATTATTTTCATTCTGCTATAAATGATGCGTTAATTGAAAGGCATTATTTTTTTTAGGATTGCTCTTGCTTGATTCATATTTTTATTCTGTAAGAAAGGATGGTCAATAATTAGGTTATGACTAAGGATACAGTATGACCCATATTTTTATTCTGTTATAAATGGTTACCAATGATTGGTCTATATTTTTATTCAGATTATTTTGAAGTTATCATTTTCCACTGTCATTATTTTTATTCCATTACAAATGATGTCACAATGTTTGGGGCAGTATTAAACCAAGACTATTCTTTCATGGCCTACATTTTTATTCTGTTACAAATGCCACCCAAATCTGTGGGGCTATTAAATAAGAACTTAGCATTATTTTTAATCTGTTACAGTATATATATATATATATATATAATAAAATAATATTTTCAATCTATGATTTCACATAGCCAAATATTTGCAGTGTATATATATTCATTAGAGCTTGTCTTAACATATATATATATATATAAAATACATATTTTGCGGGTTCATCCATGTTAAAAACTTTTAATATTAATATACTGACATTTCGACTTGGTCACACAAGAATTATAAAAGGTAGAAAGACTGTTGTAGAGGCACTACAATCACTGATTTGAATAAAATGTTAAAATTCCACCAATAGCAAAAAATGTTAAATTTAGGAATGTTTTTAAAAAAAATCTTTCCAAATAGGAGGAAGTTTGCATGTATCATCTCACTTATTGATACAATCTGGCTTTTTAAGTATTTCAATAGCTTCTCTAATTTTGCATTGGTAGAGATTATCACATCTGGATATGATCCTGGTACTAGAAAAATCAATTTTATGACCTGAATCTCATGGTGTCTATCAAATCTCATGTAAAAATTGTAAAGCCTCTTACAAAGGGATGAGTAATCATTGCATCAGTGTTAGGAGAGATGAGCATGCTGATGCAGTTAAACAACACTCATCAGCAGCAGCACTCTCACTCCATACTATAGATTCAGGTCATAAAATTGATTTTTCTAGTACCAGGATCATATCCAGATGTGATAATCTCTACCAATGCAAAATTAGAGAAGCCATTGAGATACTTAAAAGGCCAGATTGTATCAATAAGCGAGATGATACATGTAAACTTCCTCCTATTTGGAAATATTTTTTTAAAAAACATTCCTAAATTTAACATTTTTTGCTATTGATGGAATTTTAACATTTTATTCAAATCAGTGATTGTAGAGTCTCTACAACCGTCTTTCTACCTTTTATAACTCTGTGGATGGCTTGTGTGACCAAGTCGAAATGTCAGTATATTAATATTAAAAGTTTTTAACATTGATGAACCTGCAAAATATGTATTTTATATATTTAACCCTTACAAATCTTCATTTTAACATATATATATATATAAGAACAAATAAAAATATAGATAACAAAAAAATATAAATAAATAAATAAAAAATAAATAATAGTAATTAAAATGAAATTCAGAAAATGTTGCATATGTCCATTATTAAATAAAAAAAAAGAGAAGTAAAGCTTTTATGTAGAGAATTTGCCTAATATTCAAGCAATAAATATGTACTCAATTTTAAAGTGTAGGATCATGACAGACTGTTGGTGCTACCATTTGCATTAAAAAATTTTAGTGATCAAAATCCATTTAGACTGCCACTAGTAAAAGCATATTTCAATTTTTTAGTGAATAGAAAAGAAGTAAATTTATTTTTCATTTGTCAATGAGGGTTTTTTTGGTAAAATTATTAAATATTTATTTTTTAATAAATGTAAGATATTCTCATACAGATTTTGCTTAAATATATTTGATTTTTTTGAAGAAAATAAAACCATCAAAAATATATGTAATGTCAGATACAAAATGAGCTGTTAATAATTTTATTGCTGTTTTTAAGTATTGTCCAAACTTAAATTTTTAACAATTCTAAGGTTAAATTTGTTATATGTTTATATGTTGTTAATAAAATTTGACCAAAACATAAAAAATTGATCAAGAATATGTTTTTTTCTCCTAAATATATTTTTAACCTGAATACTGCTATGATATTTTTGAAATGATAAGATATATTGCTATTTTTTTATTTATAAAGTTGATATTTTATTTTTAGTTATATTTATTTATTGCAACACATACTTTTAAAAAAAAATATTTCTAACATATACATTTGATGTAGGATAAGGTTTTTATAATTAAAAAGTACAAGTGAATGAAAAAAGAAAAAGATAAACGATAAAAGTTTGTGAATTTGTTCCAAAATAAAATTCTTAAAAGTCTTACACTCCATCATCATTAGCCACCACTCAAAATAAATATGGTTATTCTAATTTCTGAAATAAAAAATAATAATAAAAGATACATTTAAAATGAGTTTTAAATGACCATACAAATTAATCCATGAAATGAAGTACATCTACATGTAGTTTCTGCTTGCCCTTTTGTTTGTTTGTTTGACATCTATACATGGTTACAGGTATTGTTTGATTTAATGTTCAACATTTCTAATTTCTCTTGTGTATTCCTGCACATTTGCATACTTCTATATTTTTATTGAAAATTCTATTGTTTAATTTTTGTGAGCATCAGAAAGAAATGAGCATTTCTTAATGATACTTCTACTTTAATAAACGAGCAAAGATTTTATTAATCTTCTGTACTGGCTAAGTAGAGCAATCTTAAAGTCTTACTAGTTGATTGTTTATTACTTATGAATATCGTTTTTTTAAACTTTTACAAGTCTCTTTACATAATGTGCATCATTAGTTCAAGATATGTAAGAATTTCTTTTTGACATTGATTTCTTATGAAAAATTATTTTATTCATGTTTTCTTCTTCAGATACATCTTGTTTTGTGAGCTATCCAACATTAGCAGTATTTTTTATTTTTTTTATTTGGGACATTCTGCAAATCCACTAAAAAATATAAATTATTTTCTTGGCAAGTAATTGATATTTGTATTTACCCCCCCCCTCCACCAATTACTCATAAAATTAATCTTATAAATGAATTCTTTTTTCACTAAAGAAATAAATATTTACCCACATTAAATTGTGCAAAGAGGGGGGGGGGTAGTAATAATCACTTATAATCAATTATGTCCAAGTGTATGGGCAGCAAATTCAACGCACCTTTAAACATGAAACTTTGTGTATGTATTTATATATACATATAAGGGATTTAATACGACTGATTTAATTGTTTTTAAATAATCAAAATAAAAAAAGTGAGAATGAAATCAAAGACTATTGCTAGTTTTAGAAATTATAATGCATTAACAGTAATTTTAATACAATCTCCAATAGAGATTCTTTGTGCGAATTATTTTATAATCTTTAATTGGTTTTCAGATTGTTTTTACACTAAACTGCCATCTAGAGGACAATTTATCACTTAAAGATAAAGCATGTAATCATATTCCAACACAGCAAACAGACATGTGTAAATATTCTAAACTTGATTGTTTTAAAATTTATGGATAAATATTTACTCTATATTTAATCATAAGATTAAAAAAATAAAATAAAACTAAGAATAGAAATCTATATATATAAATTCTTCTAGTATGTCAATAACTTTTGAAATATATATTTTCGCTCTTGTTCTAAAAAATTATTTTAGCTATAAAATAAATAAGCTTAATTTTAAACATAAATTTTTGTAAAAAAAATTCTTTGAATACAGTCAATAAAAGTTTAATTTTACCTTACTAATATTTTAGATTCTCCATATTTTATACAGTAATATATCTGGGGCCTGAATAATTATACAATTTGTTTTAAAAAAATAAATACAAAATGTTTAACAACAAATTCAAGAGCTTATTTAATCTGAATAACAATAATAATAATAGAGAGAATTAGTAAATCAACTATCTATTTGCTAGTTGAATACAGGATCAATCTAGATCAAGTAACAGTTCATATCTTTATAGATAATTAATATATAAAAGTCTCTTTACAATGATACTTCTGTACGCACCTTATTGCCCACACACATCTCTTGAGGTAGTCTAATTAGACTATGACTAGACCTCTTCCTCACTGCTAATACTTGTTTATATTTACAGAGTTTTCCAAATCTGTTTTCAGCTTTTGTTTTTTTATTCTGCCTTCACCTTCTTTAGCCACCAGTGATTGAACTGAACTGACAGAACACCATTTGTGTTCTCAAGTACTTTTTTTTTTTATCAATTTTGTTAATTTGCATAAGGTTAGACTTTATTGACGTGTAAATAGGGCTGTTGCTCTATGCAGTAAATTAATTTTCTTTTCAGCATATCATTTATTATTTCAGGAGTGCTCTAACACCGTAAACTGACTAGCTTGTACACATACAACTTTATTAAGTTATATATACACAACCACAACACCTCCTTTCACTCCAGAAATAAACAGAATTTTATTCACAAATAACTTTTATATCATTGCTTTATTTATACTGTAATCTTGTAACTTTGCTGGTTTATTCTGCACTTGAGTAGGTCTTATTGAGATTAATTCTTTTACCTCTTGCTCTGGCTCTATAATAGTATTCTCTTCTTGTTCATTATTCACTTTTATAGCTTCCTCTTGAACTGAAGAGTTATCTGGTGCTTTTAATTCCATGCTAGTAGAAACATTTTTCTGTACTTGAAACAATTATATCCTCTAATATTTCACTTTGTCATCTTTTATGTGGCTAACATGATATTTTAAAATGCTCTCAGCTTCTAACTTTATTTCACATATTTATGCAAACACAATTTTACTCATTATTTCCATTAACCATTTTTTCTTAATTATATTTCTAATCCATATGGTTTGGTTAACTTTAAATCTAATATTTTCCAAATCTCATCTTTTTTTTTTTACATTATCTCTAATTAAAGTAAATGTGTTCCCACATGTCATTTCATTAATAATTCTACAGAAGTTTTCTTTGTAGCAGAACAAACATGTAGTGCTGACATTTTTAACTGGTAGTCTCACTGTCTGTTGGCAAGCTTACAACTTCTTACACTTTTTCCAATGTCCTTGTTTATGTTCAGCCACCAAACATATGAATGAGCTAGTTCCTTCATATATATAATTCCTATGTGTTCTTTGTACAGCAACTATAAATCACATTTTATCCCCTAAGGTGGAATCATTTTGGGATCTTGCATAAGAATACCTCAATGGCAGGTTGATAAGGTTTCCTGAGCATTCCATATTGCCAGAGACAAGTTATCTGGTTGTTTAAATGACTATCTATGTCTTATCCAATTCTTTATGATGCTATATTCTTTATTTATTTTAGTCCACTCTACCATATCTTTGCTATTAACTATTTTGGACTTGAATTTATATAGCAGTAGAAATTTATTTTGGATATTTATTTTTACTATAGCAGTTTTAACATTTCCAATACTTATTTCCTGAAAATTGACATTCTCCACTGCTCCTCTCATTGATTTAGTATTTAATGGTAACTCAATTTTAGTTATTTGACATTTGTTATGGCAAACCTTTACTTTTATTGTTTTAGAATATCATCACTTTTTCCCAATTTCTTCACAGTTGTAAGCTTTTTACATGCTCCTCTGTTGATTCACTTTTTACAAGTAAATTCTCTTTTACATTTGCCCTTCTTTATTGAAGACCTTTGCTAAATGATCTGACATACCACAGGTAAAACATTTATAACTTTTAAAGTAACAAATTTTGTAATATGGATCTTCTTGGACTCTTTTTTTAGAAAACTCATTTGTTGTTTGTGCATTCACAACATTCACATATGTGATTGGTTTAGTTTCTTCATTCATATTTTTAATTTCTTATGAATGTCATAGGATAGCTTTAAATGTTATCTTCAATTCAATAGTGATCTTATATGTTAGTGTAGACTCACTTAGTAGTATCTATCTAAGCTTTATATCTCTGTGCTCTGTAATAACTGGTCCAACATCTTATTGATATGATCCTTGAATTCACAATCCTTCATTAAAGTTCATAGCATTAAATTATATTTATTTACATTTCACTTTGTGATTGCATTCTATGATAGAAAGAAAGACATCCTGTGAATTGCAATGTCATTGGTTTAAAATAGGCATTTCATTTTATTAATAACTCCTCATATGGGAATTCTTTAGATTGCTTTGGATAACAAATGATTTGACAAATTAAGGCAACATGTCCTGACATCCATAACAAACTGGAAATTTTCAATTAATTGTTAATTAATCCATTCATGAAAACTTATCTAGTATATAAACATAATTATAAACATAATAATCCATTCACAAACATGTAATTCTCCATATGATTCAAGTATATCTGCCATTGTCCCACATTTTTTATATCAAAGGTCATTGTTATATTGTTCTGATATTTATTGAATTATTGTAATCACTAATATATACTTTCAGATTGTAAGACTGTGGTGTAATAGCTTTATTACTTGTGTCATATAACATTTCACAGGTTACTCAAATGACATAATATACTTTTGGCTTCACAAGTTATTTCAATGATTATGCCACATAATATATCTTACTTTAAATCATCAGTTGACTGTTCTATTTAATGTATTTGGGGCCAACTATATTCTGGAAGTTGAATAATTATATAATTTGTTCAAAGAAACAAACACAAAAATGTTTATCAATAAATTTATGAGATTATTTATTCTAAATAACAATAATATTAGTAGATAAGTTTAGTAAATCAACTGGAAAATTAGTAGTTTAACAGAATCTCTATAAATAATATTAAAACGTCTTTTTGCAATTGTAGTTCTGTAAGCACCTTACTTTTCAAGAATATCTCTTGAAATAGTCTAATTAGATTATGGATAAAGTTCTTCTTTACTGATAATACTTGTTTACTATACACTTAAGAGTTTTTCTAAACTGCTTTCAGCTCTTGCTTTTTTCCTTTTCTCTTCATATTACTACTTCTCCAGACACCATTCATTGAACTGAACTAACAGAACACCATTTGAAGTTCTGCAGGAATTTTTAACAACTTTGCTAATTTGTATAAAGTTAGACTTTATCTACATGCAAATTAGCCTCTTGCAGTAAACTAATTTTCTTTTCTGCATATGATTTATTATTTTTGGAGTGCTTTAATACTGCCTATATCGACCAGCCTGCAAGAACACATAACATTATTAATAAATCTATATATATATCCATACACAGCCAGTTAGTATACAATATACACATAACATTATTAATAAATCTATATATATATCCATACACAGCCAGTTAGTATACAATATACATTTAATTGCTTGCAGCCACCCCTGTTTAAACTGTAAAAAGTAAATTATTTTTATTCCTGTTATAAAGTGTCATTCTTAAATGCTTGCTTTTTTGCATTTTAGTTTTTAGAAACAATCAAAATATATTTGGCCATGTTAAATTTAGTATTATTTTTTTATTTTGAGTTTAATATTTTAAAATTTTAATCATGGCACACACATTGTAAGTTTATTTAATGCAGTATTTAAAATTTAGAAAATCTTTAACAATTTTAAATAAATAAATCAATAGTCTTTTTTAAAAATTAGTTTAATTGATTTGTTTTTTGAAAAGATCGGATATGCATAAATGACACCTAAAGTAAATAGTTTTCTAAATGTTAACATTTTTTTTACAGCAATAATCTAGGACTCATGTTTAAGATATTTTATTTATGAGAACATTTAGATTTTAGAATAAAAATGTAAAGATAAATTGTGGATCTTACACATGCGTTCTAAATTATTGCTGTAGAAAAATGTTAACATTTACAAAACTATATATTTTAGGTGTCATTTATGCACATCCGATCATTTTATGCTTTTTTTTATTATAGTTATGTTTGATTTATGCTAAAGTAATCAGAGCAGAATTTGGCAAATTGTTAATTCTCAGAGAGATACTTATATGTTCTCATTGTGCTAAATTGCTATAAAGAAACAGGCAAATTCTCTTCTGGATTTAATATTCCTCCACCAGTGATAATACGGCTATCTATAATAGGACCTAATAAATAAATATAAAAGAATGAATATTTGCATTAGGTGAGAGCGATTTTTTACAGTATATATGCAATTAATATTTAGATCTCTAATAACCCCTAAAATATACTGAAAAACCCCTTAATTATATACCTGAAGCAGTACAGATAACTCTTAAGCCAGATTCTTAGTATTTCCCCATAGTAAAATTATTATGTACTATTTCAGAACTGAATAATGGCAGTAGCACTGATAGATGCTCTGTATTTTGCATATTTAATAAATTAAAGTAATTATATTAGATTAGTGGAGTGAACATGATGCTCAATAGTAAAATAATGCTTAGTTTTGTGCTATACTCTCTTTACACAGATGTGTCTGCATCGGGGTTGATTTAATGTCAAACCATGCCCATTAGTTCAGACAGCAAAACCATTTTGTATTTGAGGTTTGAAAGGAACCAAAGAGTCTCATCCTAGAAGTAGCTGTTCAATCATCCAGACTAAAGAAGTCTCCTTTTATTAGTATAGCAAGCAGTTCGGTCCAAGGAATCGGCTACTTGGTAATAAATCTTTATGAGCACACTTTTGAGATACATTCTTTCCACTAGTATATTTGGTATGCCATAGAATCTGAAGTTGTACTGCTCCATAAGTTCTGATCACTTTATTAAATAACCTCGGCTTTTATCCAAGTCAGAATCTGAATTAATTTTATTAATTTGTATCACAAATTAAATGTAAATTTAAGGATAAGTAATATACATCCCAGTTAGTATGATCACCCTCATTTTTGTTAAGTTCTTGGTGTATATCTTGGCATAAATTGCTACATAAACTTTGTCTAATATTTGTTCACCACTATTTAATTAAAGGGAGAAATGACCAATGTAAATGTTAATCTGCCACTGTAACTTTGTTTTTATCATATATAAAAAGCTGAAATAAGAATCCCTTGATAAATATAAACATTCCCCTGTGTGTGAAGGAATTTTATACACTCTGTTTCTTTGCTCTTTAATTTGTATAATAAATTCATCCATATTGTCCATCATAAAGCTAAAATATTACCTTCGTAAAGTAACTTTCACCTGCACATGAATAATTTATATACCTTGGTTTTATAGTCGTACCTTTATACATATTTCCCATTTGTGAAAAGCTCAACTATTAATCTTATTAATATATACATTCACCTGTGTGTGACTGATTTTTATATTTTGTTGTTTTATTATTTATGAATTTATATATTAAATTTTCTAAACTATATCACATCTATGTCTCAGTCCTTGCTCATTGTCTTTATGAATCACTAGTTAAGTCATTTAGTATTAGTTAGGGGGGATAAGTCTCATGCTCTACCATTTGGCTATTGCCGGAATGTAGTCAAGAAAATGTCTAGTGTAGCCTCAGGCAGGTCATTCACTAGGAGAATTTGAAAGCACGGGCAAAAAAGGCATGTATGGTCAGACATAGGGTGTCACCATCCTGACTTGGTCAGCCTGCTTCTCTTTCACCCAGACTCTCAGTTTATTGAGAAAATGTACAAACCTGACTGTTACAATATTTATATATCATTACAAATGATGTTTTGTGTATGTTATGTACTAAGCAAGTAAATTTTTTTTTATAAATTCTTTTTGGCACATAGTGTTGCTATAAAGTGATATATATATATAATTAAAAAAATTCGTTAGGAATTTTTAAATTAAAGATTTTACAAAATTTATTGGACAGATTGTATATATATAAGTATGTGTATGGACAAAATATATTAGGCCTCATTAATTTTAAACTAGTTGAAATAATTTAAAACAAAATATACTATTAATTAATAATTGTAAAGTTATTTTATAATTAGGTGGGTTGAAATGATAATTTTACATAAACAATTAATATTTAGATTAACAGATCAGCTAATTAGGAGATAAATATCATATATTATTTAGTCAAAACATTATTTTTTATTTTGTTACAATCCATTTTCCAGTTAATTTTTGTAAAGTCTGTAATTGGTAAGTATGACACATACCACGATGAACTTTAGGACAAATCTTCAACCAATAGATGGATCAATGAAACTGAACCATGATGAAAACTGATAAGGCAGCTTAATGAAATATAAATAGGGGTCTTGATTCTTTATTACAATTCTTTCATTTATCCTTTCTTGACTGCCAGAAGCAATGTTAAAATCTTATGACAAAATAAAGTAAGTCTACCAGCTGCTCCACTCTGGCCTAGTGGCAGAGTGTAAGCTTAGTTCCATCATGAAGTAGAGAAGTTTCATAATGTAATGAACAACCATTACATTGACAATTTTATCCAAATGTGAACTGTATCACTGTCTAATTTCAAATGTGTCTATAGTTTTGAGATACTATCAGTCATCATTCAGTAAAAGAAAGACCATCAGTTGCTGCTCATTTAATAAAATAAAAATATATCCCAACAAAAACCACTGCAGTCATCAAGGTCAGACATAGCTATATTATATCAACTGTTATACAAAAGTCTACAGGTAACTTACTTCAGACCATGAGCTATTAATGATGAAAATTGTAATTTATATGAACTTTGATTATATATTAATATAACTATTTCTTTAATATTAGGTATATAATCTTCTAGATATGTATATTTCATTTCAGCAGAAAATTTGACATAAATATGTAGGTTTAGAAATTAGAATGGTGAGAGATTGCTTAGTTTTATTAGATACACCACAATTCAAATAGCATAATATATAAAAATATATATATAACAAAAAGTAGCCAGTCATTGCAGACTCTTGCCATTTTCTAAAGACTTCTTTAGTATTAATTAATTATTTTAAAACCAGAGTTAATAATGATCATTTCCACTAGCCTTCAATGTATTAAAATTAATATAATAAAGCATTAATGTAAATAATGCAGATTGATTATCTCTAGATGAGTAAGAGGCTGCATAGACAGATTAAATAAATTAATAAAGATTATTTTTCATAATTATAAAAGTTTACAGTTTTAACCAAAATATCCTCACAGATTTGGGAGAGACAGGTATAGAAAAAGATATTTGAGTGTAATAAATTTTTTTGATCTAATGTTCTATTATTTCCTTGTATGCACATAATTTTATTGCCCCGAAATGAATGTGATGCAGATGCTTTTCCTGCCACTCATATGCAGCCACTTAGTTTGAGCAGTATTTATTTGGTAGGCATACATTTTATCATATGTCTGCATCTTTTTTGATTGTTCATAAATAAATGTTATGCAGATGTTGTTCTTGCCACTTACATTTATTGTATTGTGATTATTTTTATCTATCAGATAGACACCCATTCCTACCAGTTAGTTCATAAGATTCAGTCACCAATTCCAGAATAGATGCTTGATTCCTATCTAGGCATTTGGTAATATTTATTTAGTGATTTTTAAAACAGACCATACAGAGCATCTCACTTACATAATATTTTATTCTCCTTATTTGAATCTCTTAGTATTAGTTTTCCAAGCACTGCAGCCTGAAATGATTTATTCTGGTCTAATTCTTCAAATAGCAGAGTTTATATAAATGATTTTAGCATATTCTAATGAGTGTAATATTGATATCTTAAAACTGGTTTGTGATAAGTTATATTAGTAAGTAACAGTATTCATTGTTAGTCTATGCAGTGAGTCTATCCATCCTGAAATAAAGTGCATTAGGCCATATATTGTCTGGCCATAATGTGGCAGTAAATAGTTATTCATATGAAATTTGTATCCAACTAGGTAGAGCAAATAAAATCCTATGACAATATATCTTTAAGTGTTTTTATACTGAATTCAAACTCCAGGACAAAGACCAATAGACTGATGTTTCCTGAGGATTTTGGTCAATTATATTATTATTTGTGTGGTGATTATGTATACACATAAATACATTTTAATTTTTCATTATCCTAACATTTGTCTTCATTGCAATCAATAATAGTAATTAAAATATGATAAGAAACTCTTGCATCTAACTGAGTTTAGCGGAATATAAAAAATAAAATTTTTGGGCTCATGAAAATGTCAGAATGTGTAATGGCATGCAAATTCCCAAGGGTGATTTTTATGTTAAACTGTACATTTTTTGGCTGTTCCAATATATGCCATTCCCAATAAAAATGTAGCAATCCTTTTTCTTAATTGCTATTTCAGAAAATATAAAGAACTGTCTACCCTTATTAAAATAACACTTGTTTTAGCATTGTAATTTTTAGTTTAATATCATTGTCAGTAATTTTTAAATCAAGTAACTTTATAAATATTTTAAAAAATATTTACTTGCTGTAAAAGTTCATCCTAATTTTTTTTAATTATCATTTATACTTTTAATTTATCATTAACAAATAAAAAAAAGCAAATGATTTATTGCCTTGAATTTATAACGTTTAAACATTAGAAATATCAGAACTCTCCATCAGAGGTCAAAAGTATGGCACTCTACATTATACCAAACTATGCAGGGATCATAAGAAAATCTTTATAAATGAGACAACTTGGGGTGGAGGGGGGAGTGGAGATCATGATGATTATAAAAAAAAACAAAAAAAAAAGAGAAACAATTGAAAACATAATTTTTTACATGTAATTGGAGGACAAAACTAGTGCAGAGAGACCATTGATAGACAAAATACTCACAATAACCAAGATATGCACTATAAGTGACTAAAGCAGCAACATAAAACAGAGAATGAAAAAAAAAGAATAATGAAGATTAATTAAGTATGAAGAGATGTAAATAGAAAGTAACATGAAGGGATAGCAAAATATATATGGGTAAAAAAACAAACATGTCATTATAAAAATTAGATGTTAAAGTGGATCTAGAAAGATTATGTGTGATGTGGATAAATAAAATTTTTATACTGATATGGAAAAAATAATATATGGATCAAAAGAATGGATTGAACTTGGAAAACCCTTCATCCTATAATGTCTGATAATGGTTGAAAATAATAATTATGTATCCAAGCATTAGTATCAATTATAACAGTTGTTAGTAAATTAAAACTAAGGAGATAACTTTTATTTAGTTATTTATCAGATATATTTATTTTTATTGTAAATTTCTATAAATATCATCAATGCTAATTTTTTTATTATTAATATTTGCAAACATTGACATGTTATAATATAAACTGTAACGAACTTTTTAAATTCAATATTAATATCAAAAATGTCTTCAATAAAAACAATTATTAAAAAAAGCAATCAAGTAAATAAAATTAGAGAATTATGCCTTCATTTTATTTTTGTATGAAAAAAAATTAATTTTACAAATACTTTTGATTCTTATATTAATTTTTAGTAATCATACGTCCTTCCAATTTATATAAGTCTTCTTCAAATATCTTCAAAAATAAATCAGTTAATTTTATCAAAACGCTGTTTAAAATTATTGAAATTATTTTCATATCTCTATCAGCAATAAACTTAACTTTTTCTATTTCTAATGTTTTCTAAACTCAAACTGTTATTTTAATATAAACAACTCTAATTTATTATAAAGTAATAATTATAAAAGTTATCACATTTTACATCATTATTTTTTTATAAGAAATATACGATTGTTGAAAATCAAGTCTAATGGCCAATTTCCTAATTTGTAAATTATATTTAAATAGTAATGACGCTTTCTAAAACCTGTCTTCTCCCCAAACTTACTCAGTATTCTAACTGCTATTTTATAAAATATACTTTATTCCATTTCAACTCTTATAAAGCTTTGCCACGTCATTTTTTGTTCTTCCCAATTTATTCTTACTTACTTCTGTTAATAAACAGGCAAAAACTCTCCATATAGTAGTGCCACCTTGTGATGGTGATCATGTAATGTTCTGTTAATACAGATAAAAGCTTATTATTCCTATCATGGCAGACTTGCACGCATTATATAAAAAATGTTGTAGCAATAGATCATTAAATTTATAAAACGAGAATCATTGTTTTTTATGATTTAAGTTATAAAATATAGTTTTTACCATCATGTGCATTAATGTATGTGAAAAGAAAAAAATAATCTATTATTGATATTATATATAATAACTTCATCCAATAAATTTTTTTTTTCTTTCTAAACTTTCTAAATCTAATGATGAATCATGAAGAAATGGAACAGGTAATGCAGTGCAAGTTAATTTTCAATTTAAATAACCTTTCAGAGATATATTATATTTTTTATTTATTATCTTGTTCAGTAACTCCATATTAATTTTAATTCTTGACAACTTCAGTGGTAAATTTTGTTATACATTCAAGTCTTGAAAAACACTTATTGAGCAATGTTCATATAATTCATGAATTTAAAATCACATGATAATAAATCTGACTTATCTCTGCTATCATTTCATCACTTTGATAATAGAACTTTCTTTTACTAAATAATAAATCCATTAATTGCTGTGACCTAGACAGATTATATAAAATAAGCCATTTGTAAACCATGTTTTCTACAATAGGTTTTGTAAACATACTATCTTATCTCGAATACAATTCCAAAGTAACCCATTTTATATTTTATATTATCTATAACAAACAACAGCAGAATATTATCAAATTTATGTATATTTTTTATTATCTAATCTCTACTGTAATACATAAATATACACACAGACATTAGTTCAATTTCTATATTCTTTTCTACAGCTGCATTTAATAAAAATGTCATATTATGTTAAGGCTGCAAGTCATTCTCTTGAGCTTACCAAGATATTAAATTAATTCAAAATAATACTTTGGTAAATTTCAATATTTTTTCACTTTTTATTAGTGTACCTGTAAAGGAAGCGGATGACATTTTGAAAAATATTCAATTGTCTGATTTTGTTGGGAGTTTAATTGAACACTGCTTATTAAGTGCATATTTTGTTTTTGATGGTTAGATATATAAATAAACATTAGGTTTATATATGGGTTTAACATATTCTCCAGCATTGGCTTCTATTTTTATGGAGAACTTGGAAAAGAAATTTTTATATCAGCAGTTAAAAAACATCTGTATGGCTGAGATATGTTGATGATACCTTTGTTATATGGCCTCATGGTAAGCAGACTCTTGATGAATTTTTAATTTTCTTAAATTCTTTTCACAATGACATAAAATCTATATGTAAGTGGAAAATAACAATGAACTTCCATTGGTAGATGTTTTAATTGAAAAAAAAAAGAATGTTTTTTATCCTATGATACATACAAAAAACAAACATACTCTGTGAGATATCTACATTGATTATCTTATCACCATCTAGCATAATAATTTTTTGTGGCAAAGACAGCTAGTTAGAACTAAGAGATTTTCTGATGATAGCTATTTTCACCAAGATATTGAGCTGGTATTTTCTACCATCTCTTAGATATATACACACATATGTTTTTATTTTATTAAAATTGCATATATGTATATATTTTAAAATAGAAATTTTTAAAGTTTTTTATTTATCTCAAAGGAATCAACATTATTTCAGTTTAATTATTTATTTAAATTCATTGAACCAAGATAAAAATAAGATCTTGAGCGTTTTTTTTTTTTTCAGTGCGACCGGCGGCGGGGGGACAACCCCCCCCCCCCCCCCCCCCCCCCCTTGCTGGCAGGGGGGCCCCCCCCCCCCCCCCCAAACAACGCAAACCCCGGAGAGGTTTTTAGTAAATTTTTTTTCTTAATTGGAATTCTTGGAAAGATAAGGGTTGGGGGAAGAAAAAAAGTTTAGATTTTTGTTAGTATTAGCTCTATTGTTGAAACTTCAGATATTGAAAGTATTTGGTAATATATTACACTAATGGATCTAGAATGTTTCCACTAATTGAAAAACAAAGATGATCAAAAACAGACAAAAATTGGATCAGTAAAAATATGTAAAAATAAAATAACAGATCTGAGTTTGGTTTGTGAAAGAAAACAAAATGTATAAATTATGGAGTTTCATTTTGTTTAATTTACTTTTTGACTTGCCATTTGAATTGGCTTGAAGAGAAATTAAAATATAAATTAGCATCAATGAGAAATGTTTTCCAGCTAAGAGACATCAGAACTTTATCCTTGGGGAATTACTTTTCCTATTACCACCTGAAACTAGCTCTGTGAATGTCAACCAAGGGAAATAAGAATGGGCAGAGCTAACCGAGGAGATCAAAAGAAAACCAATGAAACAAACAGTGAATTCATATCAGTCATATCAAGAAAACTCACATGAGAACTTTAACCATCTGGAGAAAGCTGTAACATTGATCAATCAGAGTAATTATGAACATTTTAAAAATAAATGTTCTTTAAATGTTGATGTAATAGATCTAGATTCCATTAACTGTTAAAATGTTTCAACAATAGAGTGTGGGACTATTAATGGGAATTTTTATTTATTTTAACTTAATTGAAATGGATGGGGGGTATGATGATAAATTTTTTAAAATGTATTTATTATTATTTGTTTATATTTTTTATGCATTTTTTTGTTATATTAAAATAAAAACATATGAGATTAGTTTCCCCAAAATGTTCAGCTTGAGCTTAAAAGACAAATGGGGATTAAGGGCATTTAGTTCAGTTAAATGTTCTGATGATAAGAAAAACAGACCTGATGCCAGATCCTGGTGTATGTAAAAAGGATGCCCCAACAGCTGTAAGCAAACAAGAAACACTTATCCTGTCACTTATTAGAAATTTAATTACTTAACATAAAGGGTTAGAGGATTTAAAAGGGTGCTTAATAAAGGTCCATTGGTAACTGTAAGTCAACTAAGGAATACTTATTTGGACAGGTCTCCAGAATAAAATTGGGTCCTGTCATTCATAAAATTTGTGCATTTCATGTTACCTCAAGAAAGCTATAAAACAATAATGAGTAGAATTTAAAATGAAAAATGAATGGAATTAAAATGACATTTGTATTTGTCTTTTATCAAAAGATCTAAGTCATATAAATAAAAAAAAAAAAAAGATCTAAGTCAGTTTAAAATGCTATAAAAAGATTAAGTATTTACGGTGATAAATTAATATAATAAAAGTTTAGAATCATACTTGGGTATCTTTGTTTTAATTTATTTTAGTAATTAAGTATCCATTTGGTACAAATAAAATCTGAGAAAAATTATATCTTAAAATCTATTTGAGTTATGGCCATATGTAAATAAATAATCTATTCTTAGTGGTACCCTTGTATAGCCACCATATTTTTGTAATCTTTGGAAAATTGTAGACAGTGATAAAATGTAGTGGCACATAGGGAAGAGAAAGTGAAAATCAAAAAATGGTCATATGTTGGGGACCATTTTCAAATTTTTTTACCTTTGTATGCTTTTTGATCTTGAAGGGCTTCCAATATGTCTTCCAATTTTTTACACATACATGATATTAATCTCTTGTGTATTTTTTGTCATATTTTTTTTTATGATACTTGTAATATGGAGTTCCAGAATGGAATATTCTATCATATTTTCAATTTTGTCATTTGATTTAAAAAAAAAAATTGTCTATTTAATATCCCCATTTCTTTTCTATACCTTTCAAAACTGGAATATAACAGGAAAAGATACACCATATTCTAACTTTTATTCAGAACTCTCAGTCTAACCCATATGAAAGTGTTATGAAAGAATTGGAGAGATTATTTCATGCACATTTAAAAGGAAACCATAAGCAGTCGCTTAAAGTATTGCCACAGATAATTAAGATCATCAATTGTACAAACCACAAATCTACTGGGCTCTCTCCTGAACAATTGTATAGCCAGGTTGAGTCTTTACTTCTCAAATCTCACATTCCTGTGGAAAACAAAACAGTTATTGTAGCAGAGGATTGATGTTTTGCTAGAAACTGATTAAAAAAGAAAGCCAAACAAAGAAAAAAGATAGGGAATATCTCTCCTGTATATGTTGAGATAGGAGACTTGGATTATGTCAAAATCTAGTGAAGTAGTAAACTGAGTGATAAACAATATAAAAATTTTATTCCTTTATTTGAAGGTCCATACAGAATTATTAAAACATGTGAGCCTAATGCATTCATAGTGCAAGAAAAAATAGGTAAAAGGGGGATCTATAATGCATGGAGCCTAAAACTTTTTTAAAAAAAATGGGAAAAAGACCACAGGGGATAAAGTATTTTTTTCTGATAGGGGGTGAAATGAGCTGTTATTTCCTGCCATCTCATAGATACATACACATATTTTTATTTTATCATGTATATGTTATTTTGAAATAACAATTTTTGAAACATTATTTTGTTTTTTTCTTTATCTCAAAGGAATTAGCATTCTTTCAGTTTAATTATTTATTTAAATTTATTAAATCAAGATAAAAACAAGATATTGAGAAATTTTTAGTAAAAGTTTGTTTTTATTGGAATTCTTGGAAATATATAATTGGGAGAAAGAAAAAAAATTAGATTTTTATTGGCAATTAGCATTATTGTTGAAACTTCAGATATTGAAAATATTTGTTAATCTATTATGCTAATTGATCTAGAATTTTTTCACTAATTAAAAAAAAAAGATGACCAAATATGGACAAAAATTGTATTCGTAAAAATATCTAAAATTAAAATAACAGGTGAGAATCCAGTTGGTGAAAGAAAACAAAATGTATGGAGTTTCCTTTTGCTTAACTTACTTGGCATTTTGATTTGTCATTTGAATTAGCTTGAACTGATACTCATAAAGAGCAATTAAAATATAGATTATCAGTGCCAAGAAAAGGTTTTCTGGCCAAGGGACATCAGAACTTCTCCCTCATAGAAGTACATCTCCTACTACCACTGAAGCTACCCATGTGTATGTCAATCAAAAAAAATAAGGATGTGCAGAGCTATCCAAGGAAGTTATTAGAAAACCAATAGAACAAATGGAGGATTCCTACCAGTCATCTCAAGAAAACTCATATGAGAACTTTAACCATCTGGAGAAAGTTGTAACATTGATCGATAAGGGTAATTATGAACTTTTCTTAAAGAAAATTTCTTTAAATGTTGACACAATAGATTTAAACTCCATTAACTGTTAAATTGTTTCAACAATAGAGTATGGAACTATTAAAGGAAATTTTTATTATTTTAATTTAACTGAAATGGAGGTATGATAGTACATTTCTTAAAATGTATTTATTATTATTTGTGTATATTTTTTATGCATTTCTTTTTGTTATATTAAAACGAAAGTATATGAGATTAGTTGCCTCAAAATATTCTGTTTGATCTTAAACACAAATGGGGAGGGGGGGGTTTAAGGGGTGTTTAGTTCATTTAAATGTAAGCAAACAATGGATACTTATTCTGTCACTTAAGGTTAGAATTTAATTATATAATATAGAGGGTTGAGGATTTAAATTATGTTTAATATAGGCCAATTATTAATTGTAAGTCAACCAAGCCATACCTATTTGGACAGGTCTCCAGAGTAAATCTGAGTCCTGTTACCTTGGCAAAGCTAGAAACATGAGTAGAATTTAAAATAAAAATGGAATGGAATTAAAATTAAGTTTTTATTTGTTTTTATCAAAAGATTTGAGTCAGTTTAGAGTGCTATAAAAAATAGGTATTTAAGGTAAAAAATTAATATAATAAAAGTTTATAACCTTAGTTAACTATCTTTGTTTTAATTTAGTTTATTAGTTTCCTAATTAAGTATCCATTTGATACAAATAAAATCTGGGAAAGATTATATCTTAAAATTTATTTGGTGATGGATATAGATAAATAATCACTATGATTGTTGAACATTCTTTGCAGCTTGGTGCTATACTATATGCCTAGTGGTGCCCTCATATGGCCACTATATTTTTGTAATTTTTGGGATATTGCAGACAATGCCAAAATGAAGTGGTACAATATCTATGCTAATAAAAATGCTTCTTCATTATAGTTTGAATCACAGAATTATTAATAGCGGTTTTTAATATAATAAAAATATTTTGATCCTTTAAAAATTGAGACTGTTCTGCCATATATAAAGGTAGTAACTGATAAAATTGTAATGTTTTAAAAAAAAATAATATCTACACAATTTATATTACATTTCAAAAAAATAATAAAGTATTTCCATGCCCTAAAGACAAAATTACTTTGGAGTGTAATGATGTATATGAAAATTCATGTGGAATTTGTTTACATTCATATACTGGACAGACCAATAGGAATAAACATAAGAAAGGAATAACACATTTTGGCAGTTAGAGAAAAATTTAATTCATCAACCATTTATTCATACATTAAATTCATTAACCATGACATCAATAATTAATAAAACACATTGTGGCAAAAATTGAACAATATGACCTGAGACTGCTAAGGAAAGCTGTAGAGATTTTTAAAAGACCTAAGGGCATAAATATAAAGAGTAATTTAAAAAAAAATTAACAATATTCAGAAAAAACTATTGGAAGATAAAATATTTTTTAAAACTTCTCAACCAATAGAATTTGAAGTAAGGAGAAAATAACAAAAGAAAAAAAATAACAATTTTAAATCTCACCATACATATTTTTATGATTTGAGCAAAAAGAAGCTGTGAGGAAAGTATTTGTTATTGTACTAAAATGCCAGATATTTAGCTATTATATTTTTATTACATGGAAGCTCCCAAAAATTATACTATGAATTCATCATTTATCTATGTGAATATTAGAATTAATATATATATATATTAAAGCAGTTATCTCAAAATGATAATTTAATAAGGTGTAAAATAATACTAAAAAAATGAAAGAAAACAAAATAAGTATTAAACTAATTGGTTAGTTTTTCTTTAGGGATAATTATTCATATAATTTTGTTATAAAGATATAAATAATCGTTTGTTAAAAATAATAGGATATAACTTTTATTTTAACTACAGTTAGCAAACCTGGTTATAAGAAATCTGGGAATGTACATGTTTATTTAGACAGAATGTGAACATACACAATACAATCTATTAATTTGTTTTATTATATAACAAACATATTAATAATATTAATGATTAATCTCAGTAATTAAAAAAAATAAAAATATAATCAGTCTGAATAATAATTTTTTTTAAAAAGAAAAAAATATTACTGTATAAAATTTTATTTATTTAAATTTTTGTTTACGATAATCAGTTTTGTTGAATAGAATGCTATGTTAGAACTCTGGGAGAAAATTGTATATTTAATAGAGTATTATTTAAGGAACACTAAAATAAAATGGAATAATTTAGACTTTTGCAACGAAGGTAGCAGAAAAGTTTTGTCTTCACAATGGATAATAACGACATTTTTATTTGGAATTTATTAACCAAAGACTAGCATGAAATCAGCAATGCCTGGAAACATGTGGCATACATCGTTATTTACATTATCTTTTAAATGAATAATAGACAAAAAAAAAAGAAAATTTCTAAGGAACAGAAGAGATTGACAGCTGCATTAATTTATACCTTATTCATTTTATAATTAATTTTTCTAATTGTTCTATTGTGGAAATAATGCATACAATATTATGAAGATATTAATCCAGGTAACTATTTCAGTCAAAATAATACATGCTACTAAGAACATCACTTTTGGATCCCAAAGGGCCTGATAATACATGCTACTAAGAACATCACTTTTGGATCCCAAAGGGCCTGAAGAATAAAGATATCAGACTTTAGAAAAATAGAGTAAACAATTTTTAATGGTACAATTTATAAAACAGTTAATTAATATTATTGTATTATTATTATTTTTTTTTATCTATTTCAAATTAATGGTAATGTTAAACTTACTATTCTTCAGAGAATAGGGTTTGAGAGTAGTATTTCATATTTTTTTAATGATTATTAATTTTTTTTTTTAAAAATTAATTTTAAGAATAACATTAAAAAAATAGTATTAAGAAAGTTTTGATTTTATATATACACACTTAAAAAAAAATCAAAAATATACACATACATTTAGTAATTTTATACTTGTATATTATTCATAGTCTTTATAATAAGTATAAATAAATGTAAGGAAAAATATGTTCCTATAAATATGAACTATTTTTAAGTACATATTTTAAAGTATCCCAACCAAGCATATATAAATTAAAAATAAGACTGTAGAATAGTAAGTAATATTACTTTTTGAGTAAAATAAACTTTATTTCATGAAACTGGACAGATATTTTTATTTTTATACATTAGTAAAAAATATTTTCTTATCAAGGTCTTATGAATTATTTATTTACTTGATGATCAAAGATATTCCATTTGAAGTTATATTAAATTTGATATTAAGGGTGGATATCTCTGTTTTATGTGTAAGTTAAACAAATGGATTATTGTCTATGCTGTGTAAGCTTAAAATAATTTGTTTTACTTTAATGATGAACACAGTTCATACTAGTCTCAATAATGGTGCTGATGAATATATGTTTATTTTATATGTTAAATAAAAAATGAATATAAAGAAGATATTTGGTATAAAGGCAAAGTGAAAAGTATATGTGCTCTTAATAGTATAAAGACGTTTTCCACTTTAATAAAATTAAATAGCCTCATAAAGCAAATATTTTATAGAATATTTAACAAATGTATTACTCCTAATAGTTATGCTACTCAATTTAAGTCATAGTAATCAATGGATTCAAGAATGATTATGCATAAAATCCCTATTTGGTGCCTACTCTTCCAATGTACCCAGACTAATTTCTAATGTGTGGCTTTTATCAATAAGTAATCTAGGATGTGAGAGCACTACACCTAAATCTTAGGATATAATGAAACATTCTAGCAACCACATTTTACCTTTTTAGTTAACTATAAAGCTATCAGTCCACAATGAAAATGGATAATGTTCTCAATCTAAGCTCATTTACTTGTATACTAATATAGATCTAAGCAGTTCAGTATCTATAGATTTTTGGTGTCTTTGGTTCTTTAATAACAGTAGTCACATTATCCCATAGGTAGAAATAATATTAAACCACCAAACATTATATGGTCATATATAATTATACAAGTAAAAGAGCTTGGATTGAAAACATTATATTATGTTTTGATATTGGACTCCTAGCTTTATAGTTAACTAAAAAGATGAAATGTGGCTAGTAGAGAGTTGCATTAAATCCTAAGCTATGCAGTGTTCTCGGATCTATAGTTCATTACTATGAAAGCCACAAGTTATAATCTAGTCTGGGGATATTGAATGAATAAATAATAGACAAGGATTTTATGCTTAAACCTTTTTGCATCCATTGATTACCAATGCTTGAACTGTGTGGCACAACTGTATGGTCAATTTGCCACTGTTTTAACCTGATTGTGTAATATATATATGTAGTATCATAATTATTGGAATTAGTTCAAAGTAATCATATGAAATTTTCCTAAGTTCTTCATGTGAAATATTCAACAAATCAACATAGTATATAGATAATAAGCAAGCACACATGAATAATTGAATGAACTAAGCTATTTTGCAATACATTTTCTACATTCTTTGATAAAACAAAGTTTTAACATAATTTATCTAATTTACCAGTTTCTGTTAAATTTAAATATTTTTAATAAAAACTTATTACATTATTTAATATTATTTTACAATATATCATTAAATAATTTTAACCTTTGAATATACACATTATCATTGCATTTAGCAATCCTTACAATTCTGAATGAATTACAACTATGTGGAAAACCCCATGGCTGATAATGAAATGAATACTATACTATTTATTTTGATATATATATATATATATATATATATCAAAATAAATAGTATAGTATATCTGTCTCTATCTCTCTCTTTATATATTTATATATATATATATATAAATAAAGAGAGAGAGAGAAGAGACAGAAAAAGAAGCAGAAGGTAAACAGCTTATAAATAACCTATTACATACCAAAGATTTTGCAACACAGAATAACTTTGCCAGAAAAAAAATTGATTTTATAATAATATATTAAAAATTGCTTTTTGTTAAGTAACTATTTGAAAGCCAGGCACTTTCCACAAACCTGGAACTTAAGTAATAATTGAATCTTTAGCAATATTGAAATATTAGATGTGTTCTCTGAAGATATTTGAAATTTGTTTAGAAATCCTCAACTACCTGAAAAAAACAATTTAAGTTTCATCAATGTTCAGATTCTAAGTCATTGACATGGAAATATGTATCTAACTACCACATAACCAAAGAATTCTACAATATTTCTCTGCAGTAATGGAAAAAAACTGTATTATTAAAAAAAAAAACTGTATTATTAAAATGGTACTTATGAATTAGTCCTGAATTAAACACATTTATAATCTTCTAAAAAGGAAATGAATTATTTTTGTAAATGGACAGAAGTGCACAGTAAAATATATGCATATTACTTTTTTTGGTTTAGTTACCACTTATAATAAATGTAGAGTGTTAAAAATTTATTTGTTGGAAATTCATTTTTTGCAAAAAATGTAAATGTACATTTGTTTCATTTCTACTAAATAAAGTTATAGCTAGCCATTTTTCAAAATAAAAAAATCTTAGGTAGTCAACATAGTTTCTCATAAAAAACATAAATGCATGTTTAAAGACATTTATATTATTTTCAGTAAATAATGTTATAGGTCATCATTTTTCCAAATAAATCTTTGATTGATTGATGAAGTTTGACATAAACTTCTGTGTGGATATTATTTTTCAAAATAGCAAGATTAGAAAATTAGTGCTGAACTAATACCTAATACTTACGTCAAATTTCACCACTAGACTAATTCATCAGTAATCTCAAGAGTATTTAAGTGCTACTTGGTTAGAGTTTACAGCTATAATTTCTTTTGTTTTAATATCTAGCTAGAAACAATTTGATACTTTTTATATGCCTATAAAAATTGTTTATGAGCAAAATAAGTGAAAAAAAAAGTCTAAGCATATTTAAAAACCCTGGGATCTTTAAGCTTAGTATGACTACTCCTAAATCAGGGGCTCTTTATAAAGTTTATATTAAATAGTTATGTTTCTTTAAATGGAGATATGCAAGTGAGGCAAAAAGATATCTATCATTCATATTTTTATTTTGAACAAGACTTTTAATTGCCTCACTATAAACTTTAAAAGATTAAATAGTTTTATTTTTAAAATCCTTATTTTAATTACTACTTCAAAGATTTATGAATAATAATTTACCAATATTTCACACATAATAAATCACGTTACCTTCACTTCTGAGTTGTTGGCCTTTAAACTGAAGACTGAATTTATTTCATATATTTGTAAATAACATCTACATTTTGGAGTACTTTTATGCTGATTACAGTTTTCTAATGCTGAATTAATGTTTTGCATGAGTTTCTGTGATCAAAAAGATGATTCAGTTATGAAAGCATTTCTTATTATTTAGTATTTTATATTAAAAATATGCTCCTGTAAATATATTTGATATATATAATGAAGCATTTCAAAATAATATATATTATAAAACTTAATAAAAATCGTAATAAAAATGTTAATTGTATGGAGTTAAGAAAGCTGATTTAAGCCTTGTTTATTATCCTGCGTTAGGCTATCTGAGAATTTGATATTTACATAGCTTTGTTTACTCCTTATGTTAATGAATAGAAATATTATCTTTTTTAATTATTATTAACTGTTAGCAGAATTTGATTGACATTGTTTGAAACATTCTGATTTTTTTAATGATTTAAAAAAAAAAATTAACATGGTTAATTAACGTAGATTCATTTTCAAAGTAAAATATATAAAAATGTAATTCTTAATTAAATTGAATAATACAGCTATTGTGTTAATTGTCTATTTTAGTTTCATTAATGAATTAATTAAAATTGTTATTTCAGATGCTATTAAGTGAGGAAAATAGATATCAGGTTTAATTGTAATATATTCAATAATATAATCAATGATGAAGTAATTAAATCTATAATTGTTCACACTAATTAATAATTCACAAACTGTCATATAACTGCGCTGTATTAGTTGTTTAATTTATAGAGGGAACAACAAGAAATGATTTTAAAAATGATGATATTTTGAAGCTTAATTATTTTTAGTACATGTATGATTTAATTATAATTATTATCATCTGCAAATAAACTTTAGTGTGAAGCAATATTAATTTTAAACATTTAAATTGTGTAAATAGAAAGAAAATCTCAGTAAGTTATGAAAGGACTTTTGCTATATCATTGAATCTTAAAAAGGCTTCTTAATGCCCATTAGTCAATTGCAACAGACTAATTTTCATAGTCTGTTTATATTTTAAAAAAGCCTCATCTTTACAACATGTTAATATCACACAAATAGTAATTAACTTATCAGTAATGGGTACGAGTACTAACTAATTTTTCAAATTCAATCATATATAGCCTAGACTAATTTGATTTTTTTTTAAATAATTAGGAGAGAAGTTGAAGTCTGCATATATTTATATAAGTAATTAGCTTTTTAATAATTGTTGTTATTACTGAATATCATTTATGATGATTTTAATTAGAAAATATTATTATATATATATAAAGATTATTGCAAAAATTATTTTTTATTATTCATTTTCCCTAATTTGCTAGGAAATCTAAGAACTAGTTGGGAAAGACAAATCAGGCAAAAGCAAACAGTTTTGTATAAAATATTTGTTTAATTCCCTCTCCCTTTCAAATAAAATAGATTTTTTTTTTTCATATGTCATAGTATCGGCCGGGACGCGAACCCACAACCGTCTGCAAACAACTACTTGCTTGCAAGGCCGCTGCGATGACAAATGTAAAATTTGGTAAAAACAAAATTAGCTGTTCAGTTGATGTGATGTGATATGACTATTCCTTCATAGAAGTCAGAAATCTCTCAGCCAATATGCCCAAGAAAAACCTATTAGTCACATTACCTTCCCTTTTCATTTCCCCACCCCAGGTTTTTTCTATATTCTTCTCTATGCTGCTCTATCCCACTTCCACAACATTATCTTTGCCCATTCCATGGTCTTTGCCCTTATATTTTTCCAACTCCAGCATAAAGACCAATAATCTCCATTCTGCATAATCACTTGGTTTATATTTATTGACTCACAACTTTATTATTTGTACTCTTTCTGCTTGTAAGCATTTACATTCTATTAGAAAATGCCCACATTTCTCCATTTATGTGTATATTTTCTTGTTGCTAATAATTCTGTTTGAGCCTTAAATAGTAAACTACTTTCCCTGCTATTATCATAAAATAATTCACATCCAGTATTCTGTTAACTTATATATATATATATATATATATATATATATATATATATATATATATATATATATATATATATATATATATATATATATATATATATATATAAGCTTTTTTATCACATACTAGGTCTCTGTCTCTCCAGCTCCCTATCTTTTATTAATGTATCTATTCTTTTATCCCAGTCTTTGCCACTATAACACTCAACAGTCCTTCTGAAACAATCATCACAGCTTCTGTACAAGTATATTGACACAAAGTTTTTGTCCAAATTTTCTGCATATTGTACTACCTTTCTCACCCATAATGTTGCTTGCCCTTTACTCATAACCCAATTAAATAATATTTTAGATATTCTCTTACTGTCTATAAATTGCAATCTGCTGAACATTTTCGTTTTTCTTTTTGCATCTCTCATATAAAAACTTGACCATTCAATTTCTCCTTGAATTACCTCCTTTGCTGTCCACACATCTGCATCTATTTCTCTTTGTACTTTTTCTAGGTAATGTAACACTTCTTTGCTAACACATAACAAATCATTACCATAGGTTGAGCCTGAACTCCCTTCCATTCTATTCTAGCTACATCATATATATATATATTGTAACGAGCACAGACGTTCGTTACATTGTTTTTTTTTATATTTATTAAACATGAAAGTAAATTAAAAAGTTCGCATTTAAAAATTTTCTTTAAGAATTAAAAATTGAAATTAAATATCATCTTAAACTCGTATATATTAAATCGCACAGATAAAAAAAAATATTAAAATAAAACTGTATTAAAAATAGAAAAGGTATTTTAAAAACAAAAACTTAAAAAGATTTAGAGATAAAAATATATATTTGATTTGGAAAACAGGTTAATTAATCAGAAATGGAAATGATTGTTAATTAGTTAAATGTAAACCAGCCTTGGGCATTTAAATGTAAAAACATCGGTCAGATAGGAAAACAATAGAAACAAATAGCCAATGAAAGAAATCCATCGGGAAATCGGACCTCAGCGAAAGGATCATCACATCGATGACATAATGCCAAGTCAATCCTTTGAATACGTATAAAAGGAAAATTTGGAAATTATTAATCAGTGAGTTATTATGATTATTACGATGTGAGAGATATGTGGTAGTGCGGAAGTGAAGAAGGGATTGAAACAGACGCACGATTCAATCCCTTCAGTTTTGCTAGGAAAGAAAGAGAAATGAACTATCGTTTTTCTACATTGAGGACCAGTTAAAACAAAAACCTCCGGATGGATAAATAAATTGGCCAACAGAATATCAATCTTAGGACAGCGTGGGAATTCACGTTCATGGCAAGCAACGGGTAAAGATGAACTGTTTTAAACCGTAAGAACTTTCTAAGATATAACGAACAATATTAATTTGAAAACACTAAGAACTTTAAATTTTAAACTTTCCTAGTATTTAATTGTTACAAATAGAATCCTATCTGACCAAACTAAATTCTTTATTAACAGTGTTATTTGATGTATTTTTTTTCTTATTTATGTAAAATCATTTCCATTTATTTATTTTTTATTCTTTAAGTTTTTATCATGATTTTTTTTTTTTCGTTAAATTAATTATATAAATGTTAAACTTAAGTCGGGCGTGAATGGCTGTATAGATTTGTAAAGTTATATTAGGAAAGGGTAATCTTAGGTTATTTGTGTCGTTGTTCGATTGGGTCAATGGATTGGATATATTGATGTAGTTAGTAGATGTAGTCGGAGATTCGCTACTGGCAGAATCGCTTCATACGCCGCACTCTCCCGTTTTGCCTATGGAAGGAATTATAAGATGCAGAGCACAGTTCCTTTCTATGGAGTTTTTTTTTTATTGTTCTTCTCATTAGATAGAAGTAATATTCCTGTCTAATGAGAGTCAATATCTTCTCTTAACCTTTTTGGTGCTGCCGTATTCCGTATTACATTGAATACATCGATGTATCAGATGGATTGATGCCAGTTTGACTGTGAATTTTAGCCTAAGGTTAAATAGGGACAGAATATTTTATTTTCAAATGCAAATCTATGTGGTCTATTCATACTTGACCCTAAATAAAAATGCATTAAATTTAAGTTGTTTATAGACGCTTGCATGGATTGGTTATCGGTTAAGTATGTTTTGGGTTTTCATATTTGATCAAAATATATAGACATTCGATAAATAATGATACCTTAAGGTGAGTATCTAAAATGTATTTATTCAGATGTCTTTTAAGTTATTGGTGACAATGCAAGTATCTTATGGTGAATACTATTGGGTTACATATAAATTTCCCTCTGCAATTGTCAGTAATCAATAATTTTGTATTTTGATCGTTTATGTTTACTTTGAAATGTTTTTGACCGTGAAATCTATGTAACCGATCTATAGTCAACATTATAAACAAGCTTTCATAAATTTATATGTGCGAACTTAATTAAAAGGTAAAATTATAATATAATAGTAATTAAATGTAAATTAAAGCAAAGTTAAAAATAATGTTAAATGTTAAAATGTAAAACTAATTTAAAATAATTTTAAATCTTATATATATATGTGCATAAATAAATGTTTGTATGTTAATTACTGGCAGTGGCTTATTTTATTCCTCTTATATATATATTCTTATATTATTTTTTAAATCTCTGCTATTCCACTGAGCTAGTGATATGGGCTAACGACCGGAATCAAAATTTAAAAAAAAAAAAAAAATTTTTTTTTTGACTGACGTATCTGCCTACTTTATGTGCAGTTTATGTTAAGTCGCTTTCTCCGTATCATTACAATATATATATATGAAAACACTGTTAATTTATTTATCAGTCCCTTTCTATTCTTTGCTTCATTTATCATTTTTTTCTCCTATTTATTCAAGCAATTCTTCTTATTACTTAAAACAATTCCCAAATAATTGTACTTATTCACCACATTTAACATTAAATCCCTAAGGAAAATTTTTTCTTTTCTCTTCCCCCAGCATTTACCATTATTACTTTTAAACCTCATCCTTTTAACCACTCCTGTGCACATATTCAGTGCAGCTTCTATATTTTTCCTATTTTCTGTGCATAAGAAAATATCAGCAAATAAAAGACCTGATAAGGTATTCACTCATTTGCCAAGTACGAATTGTATCTCTATCCCCTTTTCCTAATCTATTGCCCTCTCCATTTTTCTCAAATATAACAAAAACAAGATAGGTGATATAGGGCACTTTAGTCTCACATTATTTCTATTATTTTCATTCAATCTCTTAATTAGATACACTAAAGCTCCACTCATTCCTAAATTTATTAAACATACCCATAATCTATTTCTATTTACTCTATCATATGCCTTCTCTATCTGTATATATATATATATATATATATTGTGACGTTTATTTATATACGTTACAAATATATTGGCATTTTGGTAAAAGCTAAAAAAAGTAAATTTAGATTTTTTTTTTGATTAGTATAATTTTTGTTAAAAACGTACAATGAAAGTTAAATTATTCTTTCGGTATTTTTTTTATGTGATTAGTAATAACAGTAATTGGAGAGAACAAAAGAATTCCAAAAGTAAGAAAAAAAGATAAGCTGAAAGTAGAAATACTCAAATTAATTAAAGATGGCCGAAAACTTGAAGAAAATAAAGACTTTAGTACATAAAATTTTTAAAGACTGGATAAGATTAAAAAGGCATGGTACGAGCATGTGCAGAAGTCCTGAAAACTGGATATAAAAAGGAGGGATCCGGTTGAAGGAAGGTCTTGTTCGTTTTGTTTCTCTAGTTGGTCTTGGATAACATTTAATATATCCAAGATCGCTCGTCGCTGAAGGAATTCGGCATGTCGCAGTGAACCGGAGCTCCTGAAAACATCGGACCTAATGATGTACACCAGGAAAAGCCTTCGTGACTGACTGGGGAAATGGACCACAAGAACAAGCAAGAACCAAAAGGCCGAGCTCATTATTACCAAAAAACTATGCATAGTTATCTACTAATGAATTCATGAAACTTACCGGTAAGAATAATTATCCTGATTGTGACAAAGTTAACTAGTTAAAAAACTACTCGTAAAAATATACGTATAAAGAATCCTGATAGTGACTTTAATTTTTCTATATGAGAGACTCTTATTTAACCAAGAACTTTTTTGTTTATTTTAACCGATATTTATATTTTCCGGGTATTTCCCACCTGAATTAAATGTGTTCTCTCCAAAGTATTAAATAGATATTTAACTGATAAATATTTTAGTTTGTTAGAATAAAAGAGATTATACTTTTATCAACCTTTTTTTTTATTGTGCGTTATTAATAGTGGTTATTATTTTTTATTAAATTTGTTTTTAGTGAAATAAGATTTAAACGTAAGTTACCTTTGCCAATATGCTTCAATATGCCAGGGCTAATAATCGTAAAAAAATCATTAATTTTCATTACGGTAGAATTACCGTCCCTTAAAAAAAAAAATATTATAAAAGAATCTTTTTATTTTTCTTTGTCTTACAACTTGCGAGAGGTGCTGGCGACATATTTCAGCAGATTCTTAGGAGTCCTGGCGCCCATAGTAAATAAAATTAAAAGTTGATTTTTGTCAATAGCACAAATTCGTAACAATTAATAGGCTGGAGTTGATCAGGAAAAATAGCTGTGTTAAGAATAGAAATACAACTTTCTTTTTTTTTCCTTGATACAGCTTGATCAACTCACGCTCAAATATACATTTGGGGCGTATAGTGGTCTAGTAAAACGGTAAACGCTACAATGGCGCCCAATGTGGGGCTTCGATTTAAAAACCACGACCTGAGAAAATCTAAAAACGGCATAAAATTGAGTATTTAATGTCTGTAGCCGGAAAATAAATTATGATTTTTTTGAAAAAAGAAAAAAATTATAAGAAAAAAAACTAACTAATTAAACCCAGATTATTAAAATATGAAAGAAGATATTTTTTTAATATGACTTCCAGAAAAAAAAAATATATATGTATATTTTTTTATATATGTCTAAAAAACACGATTGTGGCTGATGTAGACGTAAGTCACAAGTATTTGACCGGGTAGGCGGTTACTGAAGAGGGGAATAACATAGCCCCGAGTCCTTATCCACAGTATATGAACATAAGACCGTCTTTAAATGCTCGTCAGACTATTTCTAGCAGAGATCCCAATAAAGGGGAAGGCGGATCAAGTTGGACCAAGTTGCCACGAGCCTGTAAGACTCAGAACGATGAGCAATGCTCGTTTGTGCTTATAACTTGGGCTTCTTATCGTTAATATTACACTAAAGCGGATAGGACACAGATGAATGTTGAAATATTTTCCATTCCCGCCGTGTTAGACCTAAAAGTGGGCGTTAAAGCCGAACGTCGCTTGTGAATGAGTCTACACAATATATCAGCACGCTACTACACACACAAAAAAAATACGAATATGAATTAAGAAAAAAAAACTTAAGAATAAAATTAGTGTAAACCACTATTTTATTCTCATCTCCCGGCACTGGTGGTATTGTGACGTTTATTTATATACGTTACAAATATATTGGCATTTTGGTAAAAGCTAAAAAAAAGTAAATTTAGATTTTTTTTTTGATTAGTATAATTTTTGTTAAAAACGTACAATGAAAGTTAAATTATTCTTTCGGTATTTTTTTTTATGTGATTAGTAATAACAGTAATTGGAGAGAACAAAAGAATTCCAAAAGTAAGAAAAAAGATAAGCTGAAAGTAGAAATACTCAAATTAATTAAAGATGGCCGAAAACTTGAAGAAAATAAAGACTTTAGTACATAAAATTTTTAAAGACTGGATAAGATTAAAAAGGCATGGTACGAGCATGCGCAGAAGTCCTGAAAACTGGATATAAAAAGGAGGGATCCAGTTGAAGGAAGGTCTTGTTCGTTTTGTTTCTCTAGTTGGTCTTGGATAACATTTAATATATCCAAGATCGCTCGTCGCTGAAGGAATTCGGCATGTCGCAGTGAACCGGAGCTCCTGAAAACATCGGACCTAATGATGTACACCAGGAAAAGCCTTCGTGACCGACTGGGGAAATGGACCACAAGAACAAGCAAGAACCAAAAGGCCGAGCTCATTATTACCAAAAAACTATGCATAGTTATCTACTAATGAATTCATGAAACTTACCGGTAAGAATAATTATCCTGATTGTGACAAAGTTAACTAGTTAAAAAACTACTCGTAAAAATATACGTATAAAGAATCCTGATAGTGACTTTAATTTTTCTATATGAGAGACTCTTATTTAACCAAGAACTTTTTTGTTTATTTTAACCGATATTTATATTTTCCGGGTATTTCCCACCTGAATTAAATGTGTTCTCTCCAAAGTATTAAATAGATATTTAACTGATAAATATTTTAGTTTGTTAGAATAAAAGAGATTATACTTTTATCAACCTTTTTTTTTTATTGTGCGTTATTAATAGTGGTTATTATTTTTTATTAAATTTGTTTTTAGTGAAATAAGATTTAAACGTAAGTTACCTTTGCCAATATGCTTCAATACGCCAGGGCTAATAATCGTAAAAAAATCATTAATTCTCATTACGGTAGAATTACCGTCCCTTAAAAAAAAAAAAATTATAAAAGAATCTTTTTATTTTTCTTTGTCTTACAACTTGCGAGAGGTGCTGGCGACATATTTCAGCAGATTCTTAGGAGTCCTGGCGCCCATAGTAAATAAAATTAAAAGTTGATTTTTGTCAATAGCACAAATTCATAACAATTAATAGGCTGGAGTTGATCAGGAAAAATAGCTGTGTTAAGAATAGAAATACAACTTTCTTTTTTTTTCCTTGATACAGCTTGATCAACTCACGCTCAAATATACATTTGGGGCGTATAGTGGTCTAGTAAAATGGTAAACGCTACAATATATATTGTATGACCACAAATAATCTAGCTTCCATATGCCTATCCATTTTAAAACCTTTTTGCATTTATTTCACTCTACTATTTTCTTCCATCCATGTTGCCACCCTTCTAGTTACTATATCTCTATACAACACTGATGTTACCACTAACAGTCTATAACTATTTATCTTTTTATGATCCTTACATTTTCCTTTAAATATTAGTCTCACTTTTGTATTATTCCAACTATATGAAAATTCTGACTTCTGTACCATCTTATTAAAACATGGTAATAGATTTAACTTTGCCTATTTCCCAAATTTATCAATATCTCTGCTGCCCATCCATTTAATCCTTTCATCTTTCCACTTTTCAACTTTCTCCCTGCCTCATTCAATTCATTTTCTAAAAACTAACATTTTCATTACTATGTAAGTGCTTTTATGATTGTTATCATTCTGTTCTTTACATGTAACATCTTTTTGATATCTATTACATACTTATTTAAGATTGTCTCTAAGGCCTCTCTAGAATTGAACTCTTTCATATCATTGAGTAATACTATTTTTATTTCCTCTACATTTATTCTTTTAATATATTTCTAAATTTTTTTATTCTCATCTCTTCCTCTTTTATTAATATCTTTCATTAATTTATTATTTAATTTCATTCTCTCTGTATAATTATTTATTTTAGCCAACTTCTTTTTATTTAAATAGTTTTTCCATTTGATATTAATATCATTTTCACTTTCTTTGCTCTTAATAGCACATTTATATTATCTGCATGTGTTTTCCCTATCTTTTGCATTTGTACTAATTCCCACTTTTTTATTACTCTCACCTAAGATTCTGTTTGTTTACTTCTCCACACCAATCATTATATTTATTCCCAACAAATTCATCCATAATTTCTTCTACTTTTATTTTATATTCTTCTAACTTATTCTTATTATTCACTGCCCATCCATATATTTCACTCTCCTTTTTATTTTTATTCATTTTTTATCATATTACTGATCATTTCTATTATAAAGAAATCATGATCACTATTACATTCTCTTCATTATTTTTTATATTTATTCATTAATTATTTATTAATTTTTTATACTTTATTCATTCCCTCTTTATCTACTAAAACATAATTCATTGTGTGACATGTATTATTTCTAGACCACGTGTATTGTCCCTCTTAAATATTTGATCAATTTCCAGTGCTCAAATTTACTCCCTGATAAAAAAAACTTTCAGCAGCTGCCCATTCTTGTTATCAAAGTCATCAATTTCTTAAATATGTACATTCATATTCCCGATGACCATTATTTTCTTCCCCTTTTTTGAAACTCTGTATATCCATAAATAAGCATTCATATATTTTATTGTTACATTCCATTATAGTTTGAGTATCCCTAGTGGTCATATACACTATAGCCACCATTCATTTTCCTCTTCCTAAATTTATCTAAACCACAAATATTCTTGACACTTGTATGGCATTAAATATTTTTTTGATATAACTCCTATACCAGCACCCCTTTTTTCTTTTCTGTTTGTACTCTAGCATACCAAATTTCCCAGTATAGATTCTTCTTCTTTTAAATGTGTTTCCATTACTGCTTAGTTTAATTTCAACTACATTTCTGGTCTTCTACTACTGCATATATTTAAATATCCAATTTTTACAATTTCTTCATTTTTTTCTGCCTTTTATAAATTCTTTTGATGATTTCTTCTTTATTATATTCGTAATTGGTTTCTTTATCATTAGTTTTAAAAACCCATTAGGTTTTCAGACCCATTCCCTCTCCATATCTACATTTATAGCTATATAAGCTACTCTTTGTTTACTTCCTTCATACCATTCATTCTTAAATCTTCTTTTTGCTAATACTGTAATTCAAACTTTACCCCCTTTATAAGTTTGAAAACATTTCCAATTGTTCTTCATGGTGGCCATTTTTGTAATCATTTAATATTTGATTTTAGTATTAAACTTTTATTAAGTATTAGAATTTAATAAATTGAACATTGTTTGTTAGTAGTCCTATGGTAAGGCTGATCATCATTCATCTACAAAGTTGAACTTAATGCCTTTCTCCTCAAACAAATTAAGTTAGTTTAATTATTTTATCATAATAATTTAAAAAGAATTTACATGAAAATTTGAGTATGGTTTATGAGACTATTTTCATTTTTTGAATTGAGACATTTCTAGTGTCTCATTGTTTATTACAGCATGTAGACAAGATGTCACATGAAATATAGAATCCAATTAAATATGGCTCATCTGAACCTTTATTACTATGCAATGGAGTCAAAAGAGTTTCCACTTGTTCAAATTGGTTCACCGGATTCTGAATTATAAGCATTTTAGTGTGAATGGACATCCATATTAATGGTCAAAATGTTTTATATAGCTTGCTAATGGGCAAGACAATCTAATTACACATTTTTTATTGACCATGATCAACCAATAAGATGCTGTAAAGATTATAGAAATCAAATTAAATTATAGATACATATTTATTATATAGGTATTTATTAGAATTTTTTGAATTTTATATTTAAAAAGTATTAATAATATTTTTAATATTTACTTGTGAACAAATATCATTTTTATTAGATATTATAGCTAAATGATGTAATCTTGATTGTAATATATTTGTTTGCATGTACATTTTAATGAATTTAAGTTTTGAGAATGAACGCTCACTAGATGCTAAGCTCAGTGGCATGCTTAATAATATTCTTAAAGTATTTTCTAAATTTGGTAATAGCAAATTATTCATTTTAATAAAATTTAAAATATTTAGGGAATTATCTATTTTTTATCAATTAAATATATATTGATATGTTCATATTTCATCAAATAGTTTACTGCATTAAAATATCTTTTTTTAACCATCTTGAAAAAGGATTCTAATTTTTCATATTTTTTTCTTAAATCCTCATTATTTATTTCAGGTAGTTTATATAAAAAACTAAAATTATTAATATATAGTTCAAATTAGTCAAAACAATCATTTAATGATGTCCAGGCAGTATTCAGAAGTATATAAAAGAGATTTATTCTGAATTTATCTTCTGGTGTTTATGGAGTCTCATAGTAATGTTCATATTGAAACTGACATAGTTTCTTGCATCATTGAACTGGTACAGAAGATTTAAATTCTGTTTCTCCATCTATACCATCATGTACTTGTTTTTCTGTTTTAAAGACTTTTTTATAATTCAAATCTGATTGATATTCTATTATAAATGTTTTCAAATTTTCAATTGGTTCTAAAACTGGTGTTATAATCATATTTTTATTATAAAGGACTTTATCATTGGATTTATTCAGTTTAGTAAATCATACCAAATTATTGGAGATCAAATAAATTTATAATCTTTAATTCTTTTACATAATGTGTGACATTCATGTTGCATTTCTTTATTGAATTGGTTTCACAATTTAAAATTCCAAAAATCATGTATATTTTTCCTAGTTGAAATTGTTTAATATTAAAGTTGAAATGAATCTTAATAAAAATCCCCAATGTTTCATTAAAAAAGAAAATAAATTCTGTAATTCTTGAAGCTAACTTATCAACATTAATTTTTGCTCCATTGTTTATCATTAAATTAAGTGAATGTGCAGTATAAGTACAAAAAGTCACTGGCATGGAGTTCATTTTAATTATTCCTTATTTTTGCCCCATTATCATATCCTTGGCTCTGCAAACCATCCATAGAAATGTTCCACTCTTCCAGTTTTTCAGCTACAATCTCAAAAAAAAAAAAACATCACCAGTTAAGTCATCAATTTTTTTGAAACCTAAGAAATGTTTTTTAATATTGACTGCTCCATTTATGCAAAAAACAAATCTTATGGCAAAAGACTTTGCATCAGGAATGCAGTCTAATATTATAGAATACAATTTAGATTCTCAAACTGATTTTGGAATTTGATTTTTTATTGCATTGCCCAATTCTACTAATTCATTTTGATTGTCTTTACTTAAATAATGAATACTTTTTGTTTTTCATAGACCACTTTCAATATGAAGAAGCAAAATTTGGTTAGAAATTCTATTAACACAGTACCATTATTTGTGTGATGTAATCAGTGTAAGGATCTCTGAAATGCTAAATTGTGATCACCAAGAAATTTTATTATTTTAATTATAATCATTCCAAAATATTTAGCCAATGTTTCTTTTACATGTCATACATAATTTGTGTTCGACAATTGATTATATTTTTATTCTATAAAGTTTTTTCGATTTCTTTCCATTTCAAAAAAATATTCATATGAGATAAATCTATGTAAAGTTTTAGATAAAATTTCCCCAATCTTTATAACTTCCTACGAGGCTATTAGATTCAAAAAGTATAAAAACCTTATAGAAAAAGCATAAAACAGAATTAAAAGATTTTTAATAAATTAACAATGTCCTTGTTACAGCCCCCCCCCCATTTCTTTGGTAGTATACATCTCTAAATTTACATCCCTTAGTTAAACTAATTTTTCATTTTGAAGAGGAACCATTTGAAATAAATTTACCCATAATCTGTCATCAATTTTTGACTATTTTCCAGTGTTTTCCCCCTTTGATGGAATCTAGACTATACTCATGATGCAAATATTTATATATGTATGGGGTTTTAATTTGTTTTGAATATTTATATATATGGCTTATGGGTAGTTCCAAATCTTAAACAAATGATAATAAAACATTTAAACATGCTCAGGGTAAAGATAATGAGTGTTACTAAACTCATATGCTGTGTCAAAACCCAAAGTACAAATATGATATAATTATGAAATATATTTATAAAACAACAACAACAAAAATTGAACAAAGTTAAATTTTGACTAAAGTATTTGTTTCATCTTTTATTCTGACATAGGTGAGAGACAACAATAAAATGAAAATAACAATAAGATAGTAAGGGTTATTTTTTTAATTAAGTTTTCAATGAACTCATAAAATAGATGACAATATTTATTATTTAAAGGTTTATCAAGTGCATGGGTACTAAAATGCAGACAGTCTATTATGTGCTAAAATAATATGCAGTTATCAATAATAACTCTCAATATACCACATTGATATTAATAATGAAATAATAAAAGAAATATACCCAAAAAATTAGAGTCTTTATTTATCATAAAGAGTAAAGAATTGTAATGCAGATTAAATCTCAGTATTTTTTATATATACAATAAATTGATGTATGTGTATTGTTATATAATACCAAAAAAAAATAATAAAATAGTTTACTTTCCATTATATATAAATAAACACAAAAAATTATATGTAAAGTTTAAAAAAGAAGTTATAAATAAATATAGTAAGTGGAACGTTTTTAAGGATCCATGCCTCATAATCATAGCTTTCTTAAAAATATATAATAAAATATATGCAAAGATATTTAAATTAGTATGTGTTACATGGCCCATTTCTTCGATATGTCAAGACGGATGCCAAGCTGTATATTAATGGTGAAACTAAAGCTACTATTAATACTAGACTTTCTCAACACATGTACACTTATAATAGAGCTCAGAAAAACACCAATACAACTTTTGTATTTTTGGAACATCCCATGAAATCTGGACACAATTTTACACCTGCTAATCCTGTAATTATATGCACAGAATCGAGTGATCATAAGAGAAAAATAAAAGAAGCATTCTACATTAATGGAAATATTAATGCTATAAATAGAAAAGACACTTGCTTTGATATATCCAAGAAATGGGCCACATAACATGTAATAAATTAAACATCTTTGCATATATTTTATTATATATTTTAAAGAAATCTATGATTATGAGGCATGGATCCTTGAATACGTTCAACTTATTATTATATTTATTTATAACTTCTCTTTTAAACTTTACTTATAAGTTTTTGTGTTTATTCAAAATAATAATAATAATAATAATAATAATAATAATAATAATAATGATGATGATGATGATGATGATGATGATGATAATAATAATAATAATAATAGCTACCTATCCTTACAGCTCTGTCTACATGTGGGCACAAAATTTATAAATTATATAACAAAACAGTAAAATGGATTGGAAGTTTATTTATGCTCTGGTTAATTAAGTTATGATTAATCAACCATACTTTACGACTTATATATATATGGATTTCCATTAGTTTTTTTTTGTTTATTGAGAATCCTTTCTCCTGGATTGAATGTTTAGACTACTATTTCCTGAAATAGATAATAATGACACTTGAGTTCATAATGGTTATTATTATTTTTCTTAAATATGAATAATAGTAAGATTTAGATCATTAGCTATAATATTTTTCTTTTTACAATTAGTTCTCAGGTTTTAAATATTGATCTTTTTCTTCTCCAGGTTGGAATGAGATGATTAAATATACGATTTCTTTTCTTAGCTATGGATTTTTAGGTCCATGGTGTTCCATTGATGTAAGATGGAATATACAGATGAGAGAATGAAAAAATTCTTAGATAGGTGGGCTGCTTTTTAGTGCATCCTGTCAATTATACAAGACAAATGGAATTTATTTTTCTATTTGTAAGATCAAAATTAATGAGATAAAGTTTTGTAATAACTTTCATTTACTATACTTGACAAAGCAAAAAAAAAAAAAATCTTTTTTTTATACATATAATATTTCACAAGACACATATTAATGCAAATAATAACAATGGCATAAATGATTATACTATAATATTTTAGAATAATTATATAGATTTGTGAAAAAAAACGTGTAAATAAGTAACAAATACACCTGTATTTTTCTAATTTTGGTTATTATTATTTTTTTATCATTTTAACAATTCACATTTTATTTTATTTTCATCTTTTTTTTGTAATTGTTATGGTTGCCTCTTCACTACTCTTAGATAAAGGATGTCAAAAAAAATACTCATAATGATAAATGTAACTTGATACAAAATCTCTGAAATATTTTATAAACATATATATTTTTTGATAACAACTGAAAGTATGGTTTGGATTATTTCATTTCTTACAACATCCTTTCCCTAATAAAAATATCAACATCACTAACAACTATAATTAACATGAGAAAATAATTGGATATTTCACTATATATATATATATATATATATATATATATATATATATATATATATATATATATATATATATATATATATATATATATATATATATGTTAAAATCAGAAACCTTACTGCTGTTTCTGTAGAAAGAATTGATCAAGGGAAGACTTAATTACAACTAAGATTGATAATAAACTATACAATTTTTGTAGTACTATTAGAATATATGGGCAAGATGAGTAATTATCCCTGGTATATTGGTCTTTAACTAAAGCTTATATCATTGTATGTTTCTCTTGACCCATCTGGTACATCAATCCTATAGGAATTTTCTCCAACTTCATTACTGCATCCTTTAGAATCTTTCATATAAGTTGAAAAACTTCTTATATTGGCATTCCTGTGAGTAACTAATAGGGATTCAATTTAATCCTGACTTTCTAATTGGACTGAATACTGATAATCTACTTAATTAACTTATATGTATAAAATTTATCCTACCAAATTTATAATGGACCATAATGAAATCAAATGACTCACATAAATAACCTGCTGTACATTGTAACAATATATCAAGTGTGGAAATAATTGTAATATCCTTTTCTAACATTTAAGATTCATGAACACATAAGTATAAGTTTTGACAAGACTGAAGATTGTTGACAGTAGCCTTATAACTTCATCTTTTATTTTCACTGGATAATTATAAAATAGATCATCAAATGCATGTGAGCAGTGTGGATTTTCATCAACTTATTCATTCTAAACTTATCTAGAAATACAGCTTCATTATACCAGATAAAATTATTGTCATTCAAAGAATCAGAGCTATATTTATACTTATTTAATATTTCCTATTGCTCTGATAGAGCCTCATGATTTTAAAATCAATTTTGCCATGAAATAAAAATGTGTTGACCATTACTAGATTTAGAATATCATCAGTTAAATATTTTAAACACTGCTATGCCTTTTTAATAATTTTTGATAACTATATTCCTCCATGTAACAGTCTTTTATGCCTAACTCTTTAAAGTTCACATTGCTTTTGTTAATATTGGGACCTGAAATAATCCAATATCTTTTTTTTTACTAAATTGTCACTAATGATAGCATTTGTATTCTCAGAAGCCTTATCCCTCCTGTATCTTATTTTCATATGCCTTTTTTAAAATTCTTCTTGGTAATTAAAGCAAATTTGCATTCACCACTATCCATTAAAAAAATAGCAATCTCAGAATCAGTAATTTTATCAATTTGCAATTCATAATAATCTATCCGCTCTATTTATATCTTACTATCATTTTAGGATTCTTCAAATCTAAAATTATTTATAATTGCTTGGGTTGCAATATGTAATTCTTTTATAATTTCATCTAAGTCATATGTCATTGCATGGTACAGCATTTTATTTTCTGTTATGAATACAGAAGCTTCAGCTGTAGCTCTTTTTAATTCATTAGTGATTCTGTTTTATAGCTTTTAAAATTTTTTGAGCTTGCCTCCTTCAACTCTTTATAGTTTGCATCTATTTTTGCATTTAGCTTCTTATAGCTGACATCTATTTTGCCAGAATTAGAATTTATTTCATTTTTTAATATTTTATAGTGGGCATCTAGTTTGGCAGAATAAACATTTATTTCATCATTTAATTTTTTTGAGTTAGCCTTTATTTCATTTTTTAACTCAGTAAATGCCTCTAAAATACTTTCCCAAACATTTGGGTTGCCTATATTTCTAGTTTTAAATCCATCTGGCATTTTATCATTAGTATTGGCCATAATCTCTAATGCTAAGTTAGTACACTAAAGAAAAATTAAAATAGCTAAATATATAAAGCTGCTTTATAAAAAAAATAATCATCTCATTAACGTTGAAAGAGTAAGGTCTGCTTTGCAGATCTTCGTTTCACCTTTTCTCACCTACTTTCTACCCTCATACCTTAGTTTGAACCCCAATCTATCGTAGTGTGTCTGCAATACACTTATATACTGAAAATCCTGCCTAATTTTAAACCACAAGCACAATGCTCGTATGATATATATAACATTCCCAAATAAAATAAAATATTATGAATTATGTATTTGTTCACATAATTTACATTTATTAAAAAGTAAGTTATATAAGTCGTAATTGCACACACACTATGATATCCATTTTAAAACATATCAAAATTATAAATTGTTAAAGTTATTTTGTTTGAATCTATTTACAAATATATTACCATCGTAATATATTTTGTTTTAAAATAAAATTCATTTAGTAAATATTCGTTTAGTAAATAGATTCAAATATTGCAATTTAAAAAGTAAAATCATTTTCTTTAATTTAATAAAAGTTATTCCAAATATTTTTGTTAAAATAAATGAGGGACAATAGTTTAATTAGTAAATGTTGTATAAGTTTATCTAAAGACAGCAGATGTCCACTTAAGGTTTTCTTTAATTAATAAAAGTAATTTTTAACTAAATCTAGTTTGTAATTCGAATGTCGACAGGGAAATTAACAAAAGAAATTAATTAATGTTGAATTCCTTTAGACATTCCGATGATTTAATTACAGCTGATAAGTCCGATATATTTGTAATGCTCCAGGGCAGTTCTATTGTTAAATTCTACTATAAAAAGGAGGTTTTTCTTTTGTTCTCCAGTTAGTTGTTTTTTATTCTAATGTGTCTAAGAGAAATCATTCTGTGTTCTATTCTAATAATTTGCTAACCTTGACATGTTCGAGTAGAGGCGTTAAGATGGCTATGTCCCCTCGGAATAGCCAGCCACTGCTCCATACCATCAGAAGTTATCACACGGACCCTGGAATTGCTGCTGCCACTGCCAAAAATATGAACATTCCAGATTTTGCTGCTGAATTATAAAACCTGCCGAACATCTACCTGCCAATGCATCTCCAGAGGTAACCTAAATTAACCCAAGAGCTCTTGTGATAACTAACATGCTATAGCTATTGAAAATTGTTTTCCTTATATTGCACATAACTTCATTATGTATTTCTTTAAGGTGTTTAAATATACTCAACAGTTTGCTCTATCCTTGGGTTAATATTTTCTATTTATAAAGCTTTCTTTTATTTTATTATGATAATGTGTCAGAATCATCTTTGACCGAGTGAACTATTCCCTCTACTGAAAGTAAGATGCCACTATTAAGGCATATTTTAAATTTATAATTTTCCAATTTTATTATCTTGCAAATCACTCGTTCGAGGGCGATTCTTTTCTTTAATATAATATAATCACATAGTTTAAAATCTACGTTATTGATTTTAATCTAATATAAGAGTATGTGCGAAGTCAATGATTAAATGTGTCCCTTAATGCATGATTGCGTATATCAATCTATACTTACTTTTCAAACCCACAAGCATGCATTTTCCTATTGTAATTACCGTGTTCTACTTTAATTACAAAGTTCATCATTGACGTCGAGAATGTGCGGACCCTTTTAAATGAATTTTGGGGAATTTGATTGGGCATTTCTCTTAATCCAAGTAAAACCCATTCAGTATGTTTTATGTACACTCGTCTTGTATTGCTGGTAAATGAATTGGTTGTTGAGACCGCTTTGTTTTATTTTCCAAGGATTCTTTACATGGCTAAGGCCGTTCTCTCCACGCTTGCGGTTTCCAGGCAGAGGGTGTCCCAAATGACACCCCTGGGAATTAAACACAATCGTCACACAGTCGCTAAGTTTCGGTTGTTCATCAAAATACTTTCCTACGGGTTAGCGGCGAGACGCCCTCCGTAATCATTCCGGATATTCGATATTGTTTTATTTTATATTTATTTTACAAAGCATCCATGACTTAAACGTGTCACACCCTCCAACTTTAATAAATTCATTATCAGCAATACTGACCTCCCAATACAACTCTATTATTATTATTCTCAAATAAATGCTTTGATCCCATTCCCACTTTGTTGCTTAGTAAGCTTTAGTCCATGCTATTCTCGAAATCAATAAACATTTTAGAACACTTAATTTTAAAATATTTTCTTAAACTTGTCTAATTACTCAAAGCACCTCGCACATGTTCCTATCTTGTCAAGCACATTATTGTAATGCTATTAGCCTGAGGAATAGAATATATCACTTTGCTTTATAACCTTTTGTCATTTATTGAAATATAATGCCAACAATTATTTAATACGCGTCCCTGTCTCATATAAGCAGACAGTGGCATGATATATATATTTATATGAATAAATTGTGTGAAATGATTTAAAACTAAATTTGATCTCTTATTTTATTTGATTCCTATCACTGTCTCGGTCTATATATATATATTTTCTGCATTTCTTTTGTAAATCCATAGATGTTAATTAGCCACCCAAACTTTGTTTAGTATAGAGTCTTTTGTTTCTCCCTGACCACCAGGCACCGGTCAAAGGTCATACTAGTAGTGGCATCAGATGCATTGTCACGTAGATGGTGCTGTGAAATTTGGGCTTTAGATTCGAACTTAGTATATCTAGAAGGAAACCCCTCCTAGAATGTTCAGTTTCGTGTCTGGGGTTTGAATTCTACAGTGTGTTAGCAAGATAGACGATTCTGACTGTTACATAGTAAATTTTTTTTTCCGGGTCCATGGCTTGCCCAAACATGGGGCCTCGAATATTTAAACACCCACATCCCTGTAGATCTTAATTATTTAAACACCACATCCCTGTAGCTTAATTTTAGTGTTTTGTTCATATTTAATCACTCAAATCCTTTATATTTTTGATATATATAATATTTTTCAAACTCTATATTATCTATATAGTTTATTTGCGTGTATATTTCATATATTTTGTTTGACTCGGGCATTCAATTATTTATACTGTATAATCAGAATTTGTCCAAACTTGCTATAGTGCGATACAAGCCATCTGTATTTATCTGTATTGTTGTTTCATTTAAGTCATGCTATATACGCAAGGTGTGAATTACTTAAATATTGTCCCAAGTGAATATTGTGACAATCTATGAAGATTTCAAATATTGTATTTTTCTATCAAAATAAAGTTTTATCGGCTCAATGCGCAAGATAGCATAATGATAATTTTGTACGGTAATGACCTAGATATAATAGGCTGTCGTATGGAATTCAGAATAATTATAAATCAAATGTTGTAATCAATACAAAAAAAAATGCGAATGTTTTAACGAGTGCCCGTAGTTAAATGAAATAGTTATTAAAATTAATTTGGGAAGCTAACAGTCTATGGATATTTTTAACTGGTGACATGGCGCCCAAGGGTAATTTCACTAAACGGAGTTACTTCTAAAATAAATTTTGTCACCAGGCTCAATTCTTTTGTATGTAATTTGTTTTTTTCCAATGCGTGTAAATTTTTCTTAGACCAAAGAATGAGATGTGAATCGGATCAATAATTATGTAAATAAAAATATATATGTATGCTAATCTTAAGTAAGAGGGAACGAAATAATTATACCTGGATCTAGCGAATGTTAACATATATAAATAAAATTTGCTTGAGTTTAAAAATGTATATGTTAGCGAAATATTTTGACAGATAGAATTTAAAATATTTTTTATGTATGGGCAGTAGAATATATGTATGTGGCAGCAGAGTTAAACAAGAAATTTTTGCAGTAATAAAAGGGTAGTAGTCGGGGGTTTTAGTGATAAACCTAAAAGCAGCAATTAGGCCAACAGAACCGAGAGGGAGATAGCCTATTAGCCATTAATAAAATTGTAATTAAATGTAATAATCGCAGAGAATCTAACAAGGAAAAATAATAAGAGTATTTTTTTTTACCGTATTAGTTTTAATAAGCTCAACGTAAAACAGTTTAAACATTTTCTTTATCAGTGCTATACATTGTGTTTAAGAGTTTTTAGGATATATTAATATAGTTAGCAATAAAATAAAATGAAAAAAATCATCATCGATCACATTAACATCCAAGGCCATGGAGGATACAGATACTAATGAGGTCCGTTTCCGGGCTATTATAGAATTGTTTAAGCAAGGTGAAGAAAGAGCGAAAAGATGGGCAGAAGAAAGCCGAAGGAGAGGTGAGGAACTTAGAGCACTGTACAGGCTCCTTCCTGGATGGCAAGAGATGGCAGATAAACTCCTGAACCAGAAAGTTGAGACAAATGATTCCGCAGAGAAGACTGATACACCAGACCTGGGACCTCGAACTCAGCCAACCCAACTCAACACTAGAATATTCCAGGAAGTAAAAAAATGTCCCGAACTTTCTTTGGAAAGAGTACTTCCATTAAATGATATCCAGGACACAGGACATCAAACCCAGCTAACCAAGCTTCGTCACATAAAAATTTTTCATGAAGTAAAAAAATGTCCACAACTGTATTTAGACGAGATATTTCCAGCCAAGAATGTATGGGACTTACGGATTCAAACCCAGCTAACCATGCTTACCACCAACATCAAAGGATGTAAAGAAAACCAGGAAAATTTCCCACCTGATATAGCAAGAATATATCAGATAAAGGAAATAGTGAAAACAATAATGGCACTGGATTTCAGCCCATGGGCCAAGGAGCCACTAGATAAGGCAAATAATTGCAACAGCCTAAAGCCTCAGTTATTAACCACCACTCTGGATTTCAGTCCCTGGGCCAAAGAACCACCAGAAAAGGTAAAAAGACCTGATAATCTGAGACTGCAGTCATCAAATTATAAAAGCAGTGATTACCCACCAGACCCAGGATTATAGTAGTTTTTTTTTAAAAAAAACAACAACAACAACAAAAAAAAGAGAAATGGACACGTCACAGGATAATATAAAAAGGAGATCGGATATAAACAGTGTTAAACTATTAGTTTTTTTTAAATAAAATTTTGTTGAAAGAGGGGGGGAGATAATAGAAAATGTTCGCTAGATGGTAGATTTATTAATATGATCCGGGTATATAATTCAGTTTCGTTTCTTCATTATATTTATATCCTGTACATTATGGGTTATCTTGTGAATTTTTTTTTATGCAGGCTTCATAGGTGGACACCTGTTGTAAGATCTTTTTTTTTTAACAATTTTTTTTGTTCCATCACTAAGGGAATGTGAAACAGTAAGGTCTGCTTTGCAGATCTTCGTTTCACCTTTTCTCACCTACTTCCTACCCTCATACCTTAGTTTGAACCCCAATCTACCGTAGTGTGTCTGCAATACACTTATATACCAAAAATCCTGCCTAATTTTAAACCACGAGCACAATGCTCGTATGATATATATAACTTATTCCCAAATAAAATAAAATATTATGAATTATGTATTTGTTCACATAATTTACATTTATTAAAAAGTAAGTTATATAAGTCGTAATTGCGCACACACTATGATATCCATTTTAAAACATATCAAAATTATAAATTGTTAAAGTTATTTTGTTTGAATCTATTTACAAATATATTACCGTCGTAATATATTTTGATTTAAAATAAAATTCATTTAGTAAATATTCGTTTAGTAAATAGATTCAAATATTGCAATTTAAAAAGTAAAATCATTTTCTTTAATTTAATAAAAGTTATTCCAAATATTTTTGTTAAAATAAATGAGGGACAATAGTTTAATTAGTAAATGTTGTATAAGTTTATCTAAAAACAGCAGATGTCCACTTAAGGTTTTCTTTAATTAATAAAAGTAATTTTTAACTAAATCTAGTTTGTAATTCGAATGTCGACAGGGAAATTAACAAAAGAAATTAATTAATGTTGAATTTCTTTAGACATTCCAATGATTTAATTACAGCTGATAAGTCCGATATTTTTATAATGCTCCAGGGCAGTTCTATTGTTAAATTCTACTATAAAAAGGAGGTTTTTCTTTTGTTCTCCAGTTAGTTGTTTTTTATTCTAATGTGTCTAAGAGAAATCATTCTGTGTTCTATTCTAATAATTTGCTAACCTTGACATGTCCGAGTAGAGGCGTTAAGATGGCTATGTCCCCTCGGAATAGCCAGCCGCTGCTCCATACCATCGGAAGTTATCACACGGACCCCGGAACTGCTGCTGCCGCTGCCAAAAATATGAACATTCCAGATTTTGCTGCTGAATTATAAAACCTGCCAAACATCTACCTGCCAATGCATCTCCAGAGGTAACCTAAATTAACCCAAGAGCTCTTGTGATAACTAACATGCTATAGCTATTGAAAATTGTTTTCCTTATATTGCACATAACTTCATTATGTATTTCTTTAAGGTATTTAAATATACTCAACAGTTTGCTCTATCCTTGGGTTAATATTTTCTATTTATAAAGCTTTCTTTTATTTTATTATGATAATGTGTCAGAATCGTCTTTGACTGAGTGAACTATTCCCTCTATTGAAAGTAAGACGCCGCTATTAAGGCATATTTTAAATTTATAATTTTCCAATTTTATTATCTTGCAAATCACTCGTTCGAGGGTGATTCTTTTCTTTAATATAATATAATCACATAGTTTAAAATCTACATGTTATTGATTTTAATCTAATATAAGTGTATGTGCGAAATCAATGATTAAATGTGTCCCTTAATGCATGATTGCGTATATCAATCTATACCTACTTTTCAAACCCACAAGCATGCATTTTCCTATTTTAATTACCATGTTCTACTTTAATTACAAAGTTCATCATTGATGTTGAGAATGTGCAAACCCTTTTAAATGAATTTCAGGGAATTTGATTGGGCATTTCTCTTAATCCAAGTAAAACCCATTCAGTATGTTTTATGTACACTCGTCTCGTATTGCTGGTAAATGAATTGGTTGTTGAGACCACTTTGTTTTATTTTCCAAGGATTCTTTACACAGCTAAGGCCGTTCTCTCCACGCTTGCGGTTTCCAGGCAGAGGGTGTCCCAAATGACACCCCTGGGAATTAAACGCAATCGTCACACAGTCGCTAAATTTCGGCTGTTCATCAAAATACTTTCCTACAGGTTAGCAGTGAGACACCCTCCGTAATCATTCCGGATATTCGATATTGTTTTATTTTATATTTATTTTACAAAGCATCCGTGACTTAAACGTGTCACACCCTCCAACTTTAATAAATTCATTATCAGCAATACTGACCTCCCAATGCAACTCTATTATTATTATTCTCAAATAAATGCTTTGATCCCATTCCCACTTTGTTGCTTAGTAAGCTTTAGTCCATGCTATTTTCGAAATCAATAAACATTTTAGAACACTTAATTTTCAAATATTTTCTTAAACTTGTCTAATTACTCAAAGCACCTCGCACATGTTCCTATCTTGTCAAGCACATTATTGTAACACTATTAGCCCGAGGAATAGAATATATCACTTTGCTTTATAACCTTTTGTCATTTATTGAAATATAATGCCAACAATTATTTAATACACGTCCCTGTCTCATATAAGCAGACAGTGGCATGATATATACATTTATATAAATAAATTGTGTGAAATGATTTAAAACTAAATTTAATCTCTTATTTTATTTGATTCCTATCACTGTCTCGGTCTATATATATATATATTTTCTGCATTTCTTTTGTAAATCCATAGATGTTAATTAGCCACCCAAACTTCGTTTAGTATAGAGTCTTTTGTTTCTCCCTGACCACCAGGCACCGGTCAAAGGTCATACTAGTAGTGGCATCAGATGCATCGTCACATTGATGGCACTGTGAAATTTGGGCTTTAGATTCGAACTTAGTATATCTAGAAGGCAACCCCTCCTAGAATGTTCAGTTTCATGTCTGGGGTTTAAATTCTACAGTGTGTTAGTGAGATAGATGATTCTGACTGTTACAACGTACACATGCAATGGCAAAAGAAATAAAACCTAACAGACAACTCTACTCTCAAACTTCTTTTATTCATCTATTCCTGTGAGATTAAATTCTAAGCTTTTAATACTATGTTTTTTAATATTATCTCAAAGTGTTTTTAATAATATATTATATGTGAAAAACAAATTGTACTTTTCTCTTTCATTTATTTGAAATTATCTAGAATACTTGTTGGGTCAACAGATAAATTAATAGCATACTGGAATTCTGAATTTTGAGCCCAAGATTGGAAAGCATGAAGTTGTAACCATATGAAAGGGAGCAAGGTTCACCTTGTTCACTACACTTCATGAATTATGGCACTAAATAGTAACCATGTGGAATGGGTTAGCAGATTCTTTTAAATCTGCTTAACTTTCATACTAATTCTCTTGTTATAAATGGCCTATCCTTGTGCTAGATTTTGTACTAATGTATAATTAAATGAATCTAACTGAGGCTAAAGATGACCTGCACACTGTATATTTCAAAAACAAAGGTACCTTTGATCAAATGTAGATTATACTCATGGATATATATATATAAATTATAATGGTCAGGAAATGGGTGATCATCCAGTCTAATGCATCTTCACTACAAGGGCGCCATCTAGGCATTTGAACCTAGAAAATTTATAAAGTAGACAGATACGCACTGGTAAGATTACAACCGTCAGCCCAAGTCACTAGCTGATGAAGTAGCAGAGGTTTAAAACACTTATTAAATATATTTCTTTTAATAAAGAATAATAAAAATAATCAGTAGATCACTGTCAGTATTAATAACACAGAAAAGATTTTATTTACACATATAATTAATAACACACAAACTTAAAAAAAAAACAATTTTTATAACACAAGAAGAAGTTTATGTTTTGTTCTGTTTCATTAGTTATTATTTTCTTTGTTTTTAACTTTTATTTTTAATCTTAGAAATGTTAGAGTATAGATGAACTACCTAAACGCACTCACAAATTTTCAAATCACTTGACTCCAGACTAAAAATCCACAGCCACACCAATACTCGCTTCCAGATATATATCAGCAACCAATGCAATGTGAACATGTTAGCATAGAATCATGCTGACATTAATGTGCATCTGAACAGCATGATATTATTGGAAAAAAACATGGCCTTCATCCAGCAGGAATGTGCATCTGTCAGGCGAAGGAAACATGCATATAAAATAATAGAGAAATGCTATGTATGGATGGGAGAGTGGTCTTATCATCCAAAATCCATAGAGCTGGAAGGGGTCAATGGTGCAAGAAATACATCTGCGTCCATTTCAACGATATGACTACCTCTTTGGGATCATGCATTCAGTTGGGCTCGTCACCCTAGGTGCTGACACACTTCACATTTCATTGATATAAATGTCCATATACCTCTCCACCAGCATTGACACAACTACAAAACAAATAGTCTGAAATCAAAGCCTCTTTAAACTAACATATATTTAAACTAGTCTAGCAGCCATCCATACTCAACTAACATTTAAATCATCTTATTACTTTAATTTAAAAAAAAAATCTTTGGTTTAAGGTTTTAAAATCATTTTTAAAATGACACATTAGATTAACTTATTTTTTTTTTACTACAAATATTATTTAACCTACTTTTCTTTTAAATTTAATAATGCACAAATAAGTATTTTCATCTTTAAATTTAAGTTTGCATTCACAAACCCCTACCCTATTACAAACAGATCTTACACTTAGCATAAATAAAAACATATAACATATTTTAAAGAGATTATGTTTCAATTTTAGACAAGACTTAAAATTTTTAAAGTTTATAAAAATAAAATTCAGATTTGATTTGGAAAGAAAGTCTATAGTTCATATTTAAATAAAATTAAAGTTCAAAGTTTTAAGTTTAAAAGAGTTTATATTTAATTTTATCATTTAGAAATTTATACCTTCCTTTGTCCTATGCTTATTCCTTAGCAACGAAAATCTAATTTACGCAAGGGCCCTTTTCTTGCGGACGATGACGATTTATGAAGCTTGATGAAGATTTCTGCATATGGCACCAGTGGTTCAATCCTGGGATCCGTGAATAGGAAAGCTGCCTTTGGCCGGCCACACTGAAGGAAGCACGATGAAGCTAATTACATTTTTTTGGTGATGGCGATAACTTTTAAAATTATTTTTACGGATGAATTCAAAACTTTAATTTTCTGATTTTCTCTCTAACTAATTAATTATTGTTTTGGATTTTCCTTTTATAGTCCTCAGACACCTTATCTCTGGAATGCAGGATTCATCAAACATACTTCATGTCTGTATTTTATTGGTTTATTGGGTTTGTGTCCAAGGTAAGATTTTGGGTTTTCCACTGAGGTCTGTGCCTCTATCTTTGGGCAGGAACTCTTATGTATTTCGTAATCACTTTTTTAATTGTCATTTTGCCTTAAGGATTTGTTTGTAATTTTTATTTTTAAGATTAAAACTCTCATTATTATCTATACTTTGTTTAAAGATTAGAATCTTTGTTTCAATTCTATAATTTTTTTAAAGCTTATTTTAATATTTAAATCAAACATTAATAAATTAATGATTCGTTATTTGTGCATTTTGAATGTGTGTGTTTTTAATTCCGTATTAGATATTTACAAAACATTACATACTAGAATTTAAATGTAATGCATATATATATCCCGTTACAATATATATATATATGGGGTTTTAATTTGTTTTGAGTACTTTTACATATGGCTTTTGGGTAGTTCCAAATCTTAAACAAATGATCATGAAACATTTAAACATGCTCAGAGTAAAGTACATGTATGTTTCTAAACTCATATGCAATGTAAAGACCCAAAGTACAAATATGATTCAATTGTGAAATAAATTTTATAACACACAAAAAAAAATCCAGCAAAATTAAATTTTGACTAAAGTATTTGCTTCACCCTTTATTTTGACTTAGGTGAGAGGCAACAATAAAATAAAAATAACAATAAGATAGCAAGAGTTATTTCTTTAATTAAGCTTTCAGTGAACTCTTAAAATAGATGATAATATTTATTAAATGAAGACAGTGTATTATGTGCTTAAACAATGCACTGTTGTAAATAATAACACTTAATATAATACATTTGTCTTAGCAACAAAATAAGAAAAGAAATATAAAACAAAAAATGAGTCTTCATTTTAACATAAATGCTAAAGAATTGTAATACAGATTAAATCTCTTTATATATATATATATAATAAATTGGTGTTTGTATATTGTCATATAATACCAAAAAAAAAATAACCATGACAATATTAGCTACCAGTCTTTATTGCCTACCTGTAGGCACAATCTTAATAAATTATATAGCAAAACAATAAAATGGTTAGAGGCTTGTTATGCTTTGGTTAATTAAGTTATGATGATCAATCATAATTTGCAACTTATAATATATAGATTTCTTTTGTTTTTTTTTATTAATTGAGAGCAAGCATTATTTTTGTTTAACAATTCCTTCTTTTTAATTCAAGGTTTAGCCTATGTTTCCTGAAGTAGATAACAAGATACTTGAACTCACAATGGTTTTTATTATTATTATTTTAAATATCATCTTTGCTGAGTGACAGTATGATTCAAATAATTAGTTATAATATTTTTCTATTTACAATTTTTTCTCAAGTTTTAAATATTGGTCTCTTTCTTCTCCAGGTTGGGATGAGTTGATTAAATGTATGATTTTCTTCCTTAGCTATGCATGTTTATGTCTAAGATGTTCCATTGATGTAAGATGGAATATACAGATGAGCGAATGGGAAAATCCTTAGATAGGTAATTTGCTTTCTAGTGTATCCTGTCAATTATTCAAGACATGTATGGAAATTTATCTTGCTATTGTTAGGACCAAAATTAATAAGATAAAAGTTTTCTAATAACTTTTCTTCACTGCATTCGGCAGAGAAAAACAAAAAAAAAGTTATGCCATTTTCTTTGTCATATATATAAATTTTTCATAAGATATATATGTTTGCTAATTTTTTATTGCTGATGTAAATAATAACAATGGCATAAATGATTATACTATAACATTTTAGATTGATTATATATAATAAAAAGTCAGATGTCACATGACTTATATATAGCTTGCAATTACCAATATGTAAACTTAAGTGCATGCTAACGCTCTAAACAAGCTTTTTTTTTTAATTATGATAAATGCTACTACAAGAGAAGGCATTCAAATCATCTTTATCTTAGATAAAGATAAAGATGATTTGAATGCCTTCTCTTGTAGTAGCATTTATCATAGTAATAAAAAAAGCTTATTTAGAGCGTTAGCATGCACTTAAGTTTATATATATGCAGAAAAATTAAAATGTAAATAACTAACAAATACACCTGAATTTTTCCAATTTTGGTTATTATTATTTTTCTATCATTTTAATGCAATTCACATATTTTATTTTACTTTCATCTTTTTTTTTTTTTTTGTTACTGTTATGGTTGCCTTATCACTACTCTTAGATAAAAAGTGTAAAAAAAAGGTAGTTACAATAATAAATGCAACTTGATACAAAATCTCTGAAGTATTTTATAAACATATATTTCTTTTGATAACCTAGAGTAATAGTAGGCTTATTTTAATCCATATGCCAATAAAATAAAGTTTATTATAGAAAAAATATTGTAATAAAATTATAACAAAAATAATTAATTATAACAGTGATGATATATTTTATAAATAAGTATAATAAATCATAGAAAACTGTCAGTTGATTTCTTGACCTTCTTCAATTGAAAAACCCTTTAAATTATAATTTAGCAGGAGTAAATGTTATCATGTCATATTTCAAGATTCATGAATTTTAACAAAAACCCAGTTATCTGTTAACTAAAGATATCTTATTTCTATTTATCAAAACTGCCTTTTTAATTTTCCTTTTATATTATTTCTCTCCTAATGAAGAATCTTAATATTTTCCAGATTGACATTTAAAGTTTTTTCATGATTAAAGAAAACAGGTGCTACTATTATGTCAATATTTCTCTGATTTTTTTATACTAACATATAATAACCACATTCCACTATGCTTTAAAGTGTAAAAAGAGTGGAATGTGGTTATTATACGTTATATATTTGAAACGCAAAAATAAAGAAGGGAAGAGGAAGAGAAACTAATGAAGATTTTTTACACTAATTTTATTTCCAAATTTTGCTGCAAAAGTAGAAAAATAGTAATAAGAATAGTCATAAAAGAGTAGTTTAAAGCCAATATTCTGGAGCAACAGCACCCCCACACTACTCCATAATATTGTGCAGCTCAAAATTAGTAAGTTAAAAGCTAGAAAATCAAAATCTGATTAAAATATATAATATTAGTATTACAATGTGAATAGTCTTTTTCATAATTTGTCGACTTTTACATAATTATATGTGATTTCATAATTATATTGCTTATTTAGCAAATTCTCCATTATGATTCTTTTTTTCATGCAAAACAAAAACATTGTGTAAACAAAATTTCTATTGTAAGTAAATAAAAATCCTGCAAAAACAAATCTATTCACTTAAAAATATACTTGTTAAACAATACTTCATGTTTATACATTTTTATTTTTAGTGCATATTTTGAACATCAGTATTATTTGACCTACACTTATATGCTACATCATTTACAATATTACATTGCAAATTATTTAGAAATTTTATTAGCAATTAGGATACCAAACATCAAATACAATATTAAAATTACTGAAATCATACAACACATTCTGCTATTTACATATAATAATAAAATTCATTTTTTTAAAAATTCAATATTTTCTTTTCACTATCTGTATACAAACTTACATATTTAAAATATATTTTCTTTTGCATTTTATATTAAATATTTCATGATTACTGAAATTTACCTAACATTTTATTTACAAATAAAAATGTTATAAATTTATTCAATTTGTGCATAATAGAAACTTTTTTGAGAGATTGTTAATTTCTATAAGTGAAAAGAATTTAATGAATCTCTTATGATTGATCTTATTATTTTGTCTCCATAAATTCAAATCAAGATATTTTATGGTATATAAATTATTCTCAGAAATAAAAGACCATTTCAAGTTATCAATTTCAAAGTAATCAGTTATCCAAAATATTGAAATATATCTTAATGAATTATTGACTTTAAAGTATAAAGAAGAAAACATTTCAAATTTATTACATAAATTTATGTATAGAAGGAGAGAAAATTATTGAAGCTAAAAAATGGATTTCTTTACCATATTTAAATAGGAGTGTTGAGAGAAGTTATAGAAAAATAAAAGAATATGAGTTGCCAATGTGCTTTGGATTTGTAAATCATGAAAAGACATTTGATTTCATAAGCATTTCTTCAGTGATTAAGCATTATATCATTCCCCAAAATATTGTCATATTCTAAAGAATATTTATAAAAATGCAACAGCAATAAATAGATTACATAATCATGCTAAGAAGATTAACATTGGTAAGGATGTAAGATAGGGTGATTTAAAACTTTTTACAGCAGTTTTACAAGAAGTATTTTATGGGTTAAATTGGAAAGCTAAGAGAGTAAAAGTAAATTGAGATTATTTAAGCCATCTAGATTTTGCAGATGATGTAGTTGCTTTTGTAAATAATGCTTTAGAGCTTCAAGAAATCTTGCAAGAGTTATAAAATGAAAATAGGAAAGTGGTATTAAAATAAATGTTAAAAAGATTAAAATAACACTCAATGCATTTTTCAAAAAATGAAAATAATGATTGATAATGATCAGTTAGAAGTTAGCAACTAGAAATACTTAGATCAAATTATTATTACAGATGGAAACATAATAGATGAAATTAATCATAGAATTAAACTTGGTTGGAGTGCTCTTGGTAGAAATAACTTAATATGAAAATGAAATATGCCCATGTATTTGAAAAGGAAGGTTTTTAATAAATGTATTTTATCAGATTTTACTTATGGATTTTAGACTTAGACACTTAACAAAAGAGTAATACAGAGGCTTCATACCACTCAATGAAGTCTGAAGAAATGCATGTTAGGGGTAACAAGGAGAGATCAAAAATGAAATATATGGGTAAGAGATCAAACAGGTAATATTATCATTGAAAGAATTAAGAGACTAAACTGGAGTTAAGTTGGACATAGTGTTAAAAAAGATGATAATATATGGGCAGTTGAAATCTTAAACTGGATTTCAAGAGATTGTAAATGACTAAAAAAGAACCACATGTGAGATGGGTGGATGAAATAAGGAAGTGTACTGGGATGGTGTGGAGAAAAGAGGCTAAAGAGTGGAGAAAATGGATTGAACTTGAGTTCTTCATCCTACAGTGGATCAATAATGATTGAAAATGATGATGATGGTAGAATAATTATATCAATTATTTTTGTTTTAATGTTTGCATCTAATGCAGCATAAAATACTAGTAGATTGTTTATTCACAGTTTTATCAGCCTTTAAAAAACTGGCTTGAGACACAATTTTCACAATAACATCAGTTTTCATAATGTTAGAGCAAAAAGCTTTACATTGTCAGAAACTAGAAAAACTAAGGAAAATAATAAGCCTAAGATAAATAGTGATAACCATTTAAAAAATAATGAAAAAAGAAATTTCAACATCCAACATAAGTATTATTTTATTGTTTGTTCATAATTTCTAATTTATCATTAACTAAGTTTAAATTATATCTTCATTGATAATTTTTTTGTATTCCTCACAAAGTTATTTTTTAAATCATATTTAATAATACTTCTTACCTGAGATAATCCATAGCTTCAGAATCTCCAAAATAAGTTGCATATGAATTCTTCATTTTTATCTTGTACCCTAAAGATGACAAATCTCAAAAGCATCTGTAAGAAAAAGGTTCATCCTAATAAAAGATACAAAACAAATCATTTCTAGAAGATGGATATGCATTTGTCATCATAGCAATTGGCTTCTTGTCTATCTAAAACTAGAAATTGTAGGTTACTGTCTGTATCACTGATAAAATGAATTTCAACTCTTCATTTTATATTTTTTGTGTACATCAATGATGTTTATATTCTTTATGAACACCTGTGATGCTATCTTGTTATATTTATTGTCCCACAGAAATATAATTTATTTGCATATAGCTCATTTGATAGCTATAGAATTGAAAGTAATGTGATACAAGATGTGGCAAAACTGCTGACTCCACAGCATGAGTACCAAGGCATAGGGCAAGAATCAGAATTTGATTCTTTGCCTGCGTACAATTTCATGTGGTATATACATAACTATTGTGGTTATCTCCACACACACACACACACACACACACACACACACACACACACACACACACACACACACACACACACCATTTTCAATCTCTCTCTGTTGGTTTTAAGTGTCTATATTTTCACATGGTAATATGCACAGTAAATTTCGTCAACTGCAACATTTCTGTATATTTGATAATCAGCCATAAAATTTACATTGTACTGCTATATACTACTTTAGTTTTTTATATATAAAGATTACTTGTTATATAAACACAAAACTGCAATTGCAAACACAAAGACAATAATATAAATACAAATATAGTAATAAACAAAGTAATAAATTATTAAACCTTTTGAGAATCATTATGTCTAAAAAATAAGAATGCCTCAACCTAAATCAGAACTTCAAAATTATATAAACTACTTTTGTCGTATTTGAATACAAGTGTTTAAATTTATATCGTATAATAAAAAGCATAAATGATATATAATTTATATACTACACAGACACCAATACAAATGCAAACATACATTTATCAAATAGTTTTTAAAAATTTACTATTCAAATAATTAAAAAATAAAAATTTTTAATACTTATAATTTGATATTCTGATTACATTTGAAGTCCTTGAAATATGAATTATCAGTGCATTTTTAATCCATTTTGGTAGTCTCTTTGGCCATTTAAAAATTTCTGCCTTTATCTTCTCCATAAAAACTAGTAAATGGAGGAAAAAATAAAAAAAATAAATGAACCTATCCAAACAAATGTTCATCAAAAATCCATTTTTGGGGGGATTTTACCATAATGGATGCCATTAGAAAGAAAATTGAAAAATGCAACAAATGCTGGGATTTTTGTTGACATCATGCTTGTAGTTTTCATGTCATTTTAAAAAGAACACAAAATTTCAACAAAGTGCCACTGCCATGCTGCAGTGCTGCTCTATACATTTAACATGTAAAGGATACTGTTGATAAACTCAACAAATGTAGTATTATATATAAAGTGGTGTAAAAATATGAGTCAATTTATATTGGTGAATCAAAATGTGCATTATGAAAAGAATTCATTAACATTATTACTTTAAAAATTTGCATTTTTTCCTGTGGGAAAATGCAAATCAGTGTTTATAGAATATTTAGAGATTTGATATGGAAGGTTTTGTTTTGACAATATTTTTAATTTGCATGTAAAAAATAATATGAAGGAAAAAAAATCAAAGAGACATATTTTATAAAAGATAGTTTATTAAATGGACAATATAATTATGTAAAAATATATAAGCTATAAAAAATTCACCATTTACACTGGAATATTATTATTGTGTGATGTTAATCAGATTTTGATTTTTAAATTTTGACTGTAGATTCTAGTGAAGATTGCCATTAGATCATACATTAGCTATCATTGTTGTTTAATTATTTACATGTTGGTATATTGAAAATTGTAGAGTTATTTCCAGAGTTATACTATGATTATTCAAATATCTAATCCGTGTAGAATAATATCTGAATTCTAGTTCAATTTATTTTTATACAAATAAGGCATCTAGGAATGTTACTAATTATATTTTTGTGGGTTATATATTTCACTTTTAACTATACTTTTCTTGGACATTAAAACCTAATATCAAATACTCATTATATACACAGAAATGGTTATGCAAATAATTCATATTTTCCATGCAATACCTTAATAAAGTGTATGAAAAATATCCAGTCACAAAAATCTTTATGTCACACATGTTAATGTATTTAGAATGCTTATCAATCACAATTTTGAAATGATACATTAACAAAATATTGCAAGATTAATTTGAAGATGAAAGCGCTTTAATATATTTTTCAGTAAAAAGCCAAATCTGGATTTTTTTGCATGCAATTTATCTAATGTCAGCAAAACCTTCCATTCAATATTTCTCAATAAATATGTATTATCTATTATTAATTATAATTTTTTCCACTTTAAAAGAATTTAATCATATTAATATCACTACATTAATTATAAAACTAAAAAAAACATACAATTTCATTATGATCTGCTTTCACTACTGGTTATACTCTTATTGATATTGAACCCATGATTTAACTTTTATGTTGGTTTTAATTTTTTGCATCATTATTTCTATGTATTTGGTAGGTTTTTTGTTGTTAGATGGCAGTGTATCCGAGAAGACTGATTCAAAGCAAAATATTTGGTGTCAAAGTTTTAGTTGATAAGATTTCAATCTGCAAATTAAAATAAATAATATATATAATATTTAATTTTATACAAGTTAAAAGAAGGAATTAATCATTTATTTACGTCATATATTCTATGTTGTTTTTATAAGAAACAAAACTATTTGCTATCACTAGCTGAAATTCAATATACTTAACATTTTATGGCCTTCAGGTAAGAGGTTACCTTTACCCTTGCCATTTTATTCAGACATTGTTTGTTTGACAGGTAGTGCTACTGAAGTAATTAATCATTAAGTATTTATAATGATTTTTATATTTGAATTTCAGCTAATGATATGCAAATGATTCTTATATAGTTAGACTTAGGAGCTTTTAAAGTTTAAAATATTTCCTTGTTTATATTAGCCTGAATCTCAATATATTTAACATGTTTGTGACTTATAAGCAAGAGATTATCTATACTGCTTTATTCAGCCTTTGTTTGTTTCACAGGTTGAACTATTGAAGTATTTGTGATATTTAAATATTATAATGGATATATAAATATATGTGTTACATGAGAGATTTAAAAGTATGTTATATATATATATATTAATGAAAAAGACTGTCAGTTTAATAAATAGAATAAAGAGAGTTTAGAATAGATCAAAAGACGTTTATGAAGTAAATTTTATAAAATAAAAAAATAAAAAATTCGGTATCTGAATCTGAATTTTAAAAAAAAAATAGAAGAGGAAAAAAATATAATTAAATTATAAAGTAAGAATTTTAATTAAATTTACTATTTGAACAGAATACTTATCTGTTCTTTTAACTAAAAGAAAAAAAAAATCAAAAATAGAACATAATAATACAACGAAATATAAAATAATAACATAACCATATAAATATTAGTCACGAATAAATGATAATAATAATAATAATATCATTCATTTCAGTGTATGTTAAAGGATGAGTATGGAAACAATAGATTGAGATATGTGGGTGTATATAAATCAATATATGGAGTTCAGATTGCATTTTGTGTTTTATTAGGCCTTTTTTTTTGCAGAGACGTTGTTCTGAATATGGATCTGTGTGTGAAACTTTGTTAAGATGATGATGCACCAATAAAGAAAAGTCCTGGCTCATTAACAGTATAGCTGGAAGACAAATTTCCAGCCAAATAAAAAAATTCATAAGCCGAATACTCAGTGAAAATAGTTTTGACACTCGCAAAAAAATATGCTAAGTCCGTGTTTTGCATCCATAGAGCTAAAAATTTGGCCCATGCTATAATAATGACTTCTGCAAAAAATTAAATGTGGTTTAATTAACAAAGAATCAATCTGGGTGTGATATGCAAAGTCCTTAAGTTGAATGCCTTTCTTATAACACTCATTGTAAATCTTATTCAGCATGATATCTATTTATTAAGACATTATAAATTTTTTTTTGTTTAAAATAAACATTTAGAATTAAAATCATTCAATGCCTAAGGTAAGGAATTGATTCATTTTACTCATAAACTGGGAGGGTTGCAATGCAATAAATAAATAGGTAAATATAAGTGTTATATGAGAAATTTAAAAGTATGTTAAGAATATTTAGAAAAAAAAATTTTTTTTTTTAATAAAAAAGATTGTCAGTTTAATAAATAGAATAAAGAAAGATTAAAATAGATTAAAAGTCAGTTATGAAGTAAACAAAAAAAAATAAAATTCTGTATTGGAATCTCAATTTAAAATAAAAAGAAAAATAGAAGAAAAAATATAATTAAAGTGTAAAGTAAAATTTTTAATTAGATATATTATTTGATAGAATGGCTTATCTGTTCTCTTGACTAAAAAAAATTCAAATTATGAGATATAATGAAAACAAAAGTAACTAAATTGTAATTTAAATTGTAAACATAATTTAAAGATTATAACGTTGCTTAGTGAAATAATTTGAAGTAAAATATTAATTATAAAAAAACAAACAAAAAAAACAAAACAAGAATTGTAATGTAAATAATCATACAAAATTATTGTTTAAAATTATTTAATTAGAGAAAAATACTATCTAATACAAGATTAAAATAATTTTGTAAATTATCTAATCAAAAAGGGATGTTTTACTGAAAACAGTAATCTATCCAACCCATTAGATAATCAATACTGTAATGAATGTTGTAATTAAAATGAAGGAAAAGAGTAACTGATCAGAAAAAATGATTGAAACTGATTGACATGGGTGAGCTTAGACGATGGTTTGTCAAGGATATAAAAGCTACTAAATTTTCATTAGAAATATTTTGCTATTATTTATTCAGCTGATCCTGTTAATTTGATTTGGCTACTGATTTATCACTTACTGAATTTTGTGAGCTCTTTCATTGAGAACCTTGTCCTTCAATAATGTATAGCTATTTAAACAGACACTTTAACATCATCATGCAGTGCTACACTCACAATGGGTGTTTATTTAGTTTTTATCACCTAGTCCCTGACATTTGATAGCTTGAGATGTGATAAGTATTATTGACTTACCATTGCTGAGACAGATATCTGTCATTATTAAAGACTACTACTGAACAAGATTACAAAGACATATGATGCTCCAGAAAAGAAAGTGACAAGTGGTTAAAAAAAGATGTCACTCATTCATGAATATCAGTCATGAATTCTCTAAACTTTCAAAAAAAAACCAAAGGTGATCATTGCAGTAAAATTATAGAACAAACTAGGTTAATATAAAAAAATAATTCAAAGTCTACACGTAAAATGATATACCAGGGTAAGATTTAATTCTCTTAATAAATTTTCATAAACTATACAGAATAACATTGTAATTACTTTGATCTATTTTTTATTTTTATTCTTATTATTATGTTTTTTTTTGTAAATAAATATGCTGTTTTAATATAATTTGGTCTAAACTCTTTCTCCGTACCTCAACATATAACATTTAATTAAGATAAAATTTGTCAATTATATTATTTGTGTTTAAGTATGCATTGTCTGATAGCATAAGTTTGAGGTAGTTGTGGAAGCAAAAATTTAGAGCATAGAAAATCTATTTTTGTGGATATTCCAGTCAAATTGGCTGGATAGCACCTGGGAGGATTTATTCTCAGTATAAAATTATCTACAGGAGAGGTATTTTGCTTTTAGCACTTATGAAGTGGGTGCAATGGACTTGAAAGGTGGCCATAGTTTGCATATTTATAGAGAATCTCAATTTGATCATTGGTGTAGCAAATATGGAAAATATTGATTATATTAACTCCTCTGCTTGATTTCAAACTTATATAAATTATTATTGTTAAAATGTAAAAATAATAAAAGAAAAGATAGATATCTGTTATAATATATAAATAATGACCATCATAATTCATTATTTTTATTATAACTGAAATACAGGCTTTTATTATATACCTGCATCAATATATGAAATATATAGGGTATATGAGCTCCACTCTATTTTATAACCCTCAATCACTTGAACACATATATGTCAAAAAGATAAATAATCACCAATATACATATTTCATGCTAAACTAGCAATCATCAGTTGGTCCAGATTATCATTTCTATACATATATGCAATAAGTGCTCAGATATATATTAAGATAGCCAGTCTTCATACTTTAATGGACAGGCTTCAATCCATTCCACACTCCAACTTTTCAACAGTCCAACCAATTGAAAAACTATTAATGGAACACTCAAAGGCCATCCTGAGGCTGAGATTCTCATCACACCCATGTTGACCTAAAGTCAATCTGATTCCTCATGTACTCAGTCTCAGGGGGGCCTTTGAGTATTCCATCATCAGATTGTCAATTGAATAGATGGTTGAAGAGTTGGAGTGTGGAGTGGGTTGAAGCCTGCCTATTAAAGTATGAAGATTGACTATATTAATATATATCTGAGCATTTATTGCATATGTGTGTAGAGATGATAATCTGGAGCAACTGATGATTGCTGGATTTGCATAAAATATGTATATTGGTGATTATTTATCTTTTCAATATATATATGTGTTAAAGTGTTTCATTATTATGAGATAGAGTGGAGAGTGGTGCATCATGTGAAAGTCTGTGCTCATATACCCTATAGTATTTATTTCATAATGGACATTATATATATATTGTACCCTTACTTAAAAGAAAAACTAAAATGAAGAATGTGGCTAACTAGGATATAACTATATTATTCTACAGTCAAGTTACATAAACAATGACTATTAAGACAATTAATATTAAGACTAGCTCAAGAAATATTACTGACATACAATATTTTATAAAATTGATATTTTATAATAATTAATTATAAGAAACTCATTAAATTAAAATATAATAATATTTAAGTTCACAATAAATAATTAGGTTATAACTAGTATACTCAACACAATCATTTTACTAACAAATTTAATTTATAACTAGCTCATTATTATAAACAAATATGGTTCTATTAAAAATAATGAATACAATTATAAAAATTTTCATATTAGACAATCAGCAAGGTACAATGTTTTAAACATTGAGGATACAACCCTAAGATACATTCTCAATGGCATAAGAATATTACTACACTAAATTGACATAACAAAACTATCACTTAATACTCTCCTGTCTTTAAATATACATAATAATCCTAATATAAAATATTTATGAATTCAATATGGAAATAACCATAAATTAATTACTACTCTTTTAATAAAAAATACCAATTGAAAATTTAACATCAACTGTTAATTATTACTCATCATCGTCCAATACAAATTCTACAATTTTTTTTAAAAATAATCTCATGTTCATTTTTAAAATAATAATGAAATAAATAAATTAATTAAGACTCTGTAGTTAAATATGATGAGGGATTTTACATAATATCTAATTACTCTTACAACAATTACAACAATAATTAACTAAGATAACTTAATGATTCTTAACATTAAATCTATTGAATAATCAGTGTTTAGCAATAAAAAGTAAATAAAATAATAAGATTCTAAGTAAACATTACACAATATTTTTTTATTTTATATAGCATTCTTAAAAAATATAATATACACCTGGGTCTCTTTTTATGCAGACTTATTTAATGCGATTTTGAAGTTATGCTATTCATGTTTCTTTGGAAGTCGACCTCTGATAATGCGCTATTATTTTAAATAATAAATTTCGTGCACTTACGTCATATTGAAAGTAATAGCACATTATTGGAATTCGACTTTCATTTTAGTAATTTCAATATTTTCAATGCTTTATAATAGTAAGATTGTATGCAATAATGAAATTAAAATCATGATTTCCACATTTTATGTACACACACATTAAATTTTCCAAGATTATAATGTAAATTTGTTCAAACATTGTGTGTGTTAATTTTGCATTTTAAATCACATTCTGTTTTTGCTTTTTAAAAAAGAATGTAATCAATTATTAATCATTTAGTGTCCGCAACTTTATTTTTAAAAGGTGAGTAATAGCAGTGGGCACACTTAAAATTTAAAATTAAAAATTAAAATCTGATTTTTAATTGTAATTAACAATTTAAAAATTACTTATGGTGACTTGAAATTAATGTGACGTGAAACATAATTTGATTTTTAAACAGAATTGAAAATTAAAAAATTAAAGACGAAAATAAGAATTTAATTTTTAGTTGTCAGTTTCATAAACAACTAATAAAATTATCATCTCAAAGATTAATTACTAATTACATTGTCACCAGAAAACCATTAACACAACATGAGTGTGAAGTTGGTGCTAGTTGTATTTCCTCTTGTGAAGAATCTGATTTTTTACCAGTTTGCAAACGAACCTGTTTATTAGCAAATAGAAATAATAATTAAAACGTATATAAAAAAATGTAAATTACTGTACTGTAAATTATGCATAAAAGTATATTATTTTGAATAAAATTAAATATTACAGTTAAAAAAAGTTTGTCTTGTATCAATTTTTTTCAAATTTGAAATTTTTTATTAGTCATATTTTATTTTCTTATTTTTTTTTTTGCACAAATTTCAAAGTAATTTTATGTCAGTGTTTTGCTTTTACGCGACTTTTGAAAACTCACAGTCCATACACCCCTTTTTCAAGGTAAGTTACGTCTATTTTTGCACGATTTCATTTGCACATGTTTTCTGAGGAACTTATCTACCACGTAAAATGAGACCCAGGTGTATTTGAATATAGTGGCAATATCTAGTATCTCAAATTGATGTTGAATCATTTTATGCAATCACCAATGATCATATCCTATACAATAATAATATCAATGATTATATACTTTTTATTCAATCAAATATAATAGAAATAATATTTTAAGCAATCTTTATGAATCATATGCAAAATAAATAATGATATTAAACAATTAATTTCTATGAATCATGCATGTTGAATACAGAATCAAATGAATAACACACAGACAAATCAAAACTCAACTACAATATTAATTTTAAAACTATTAACAATTTTATTGTAATTATACAACATTATAGATATACAATAAATTTATACGATAAAATATTTACAAAAAAACAGTAACATAAAAAAAATGACATTATCTAAAATTAAAATATTTATATTACAAATTTTTAAAAATAAATAACAAAAAATAAAATAAGATAGTCTTCATTCCAGCCACTTCAAATAAAATAAATCTTACAACAATAGTGATAATATATTACCTACATTTGATAAAGCAATAATGTTCTGTTGTTTTTGTAGTGGGAAATAATTAAAATAAGTCTCCCAATTTCTAATAAAAAACTTGATGATACATTTATGCTATCATAAAAGTATATTTATTATTTTTTTAATTTTTTAAATATAAATTTAGATCTAAAATACACCTATCTAAACTTAATAAATAGTAAGATATTTTCAAAATTATTAAAATATTTTTTTTTGCAGTTCCACAAAGCATCATCTTGATATTTTAATACATTCTAATACTTTAATATCACAAATTTGAATAAAGAAATTAAAATATCTACTTATGCAAAACGTATTTAAAATATAAGTTCATGGTTTTTTTTTATTTAAATAGGTTTCTCTTTTTTGCAACAATTTCTAAAAAAAAAAAAACTATGAATAAATTATATTGCTTAATATGTTGTATTTTCTTCATTTCCATATTTTTACATTCATCATAGCACTCAAATCATTTTTCAACTTTCTTGCTTTCATTCCAATTCAAATATGCATATGTTTTGAGCTAAATGACCTCTAATACTTGTAGGAATATTAATCATTCCTCTCCTATCTTTTATATTATGCCAACCATCAAATATTTCAATATCATTTGCAATAGAAATTTTTATATGTCTCATCATCTCTTTGCATAAACTATCAATTTCTAACAGTGTAGCCATTACTTTACCATTTTATAAAAATATCCTCTATGATGTGATTCTTGTGGTGATAGATAGTGATTATAGTGTAGGCATGAAATAATAAAAGTAGTAAGTCAAATGAGTAAGAAAATATCATCATGGATACAGTGCAAAATAATAATAGGTCCATGTTTGTCATGCATTTAAAATTCATGTCATGGGTTTTATTCTAGCTCTTATTGACTATAAGGGAATGCATTCATCCATGGTTAAATAATATACAGTCCTTTGTTACCTGTATATTTATCAAATTTAATGTGTGACAATACAGCTCACACATAACACCTTCTCAACATAACCTTAAACACCTAAGATTTCACATAACAATTACTCTTCCAATCACTATCCTATATCTTCCACACTGAATAACTCTATCAACATCATAAAATATACAAGCTTTATTCTGAAATAATTTCCAAACAACATTATTAAAAAAAAACAAATATCTAAATTCATTTCAAGATAGTTTTAAAAGTTTTTGAGCACAAATGATGTTGATCGAACATACATCAATTTTATACATTTATTTATTTGTTGTTATCTTATATAATTTAGGGATCAGTATTACAATATTTTTCTGAATCTTAACAGATAACATTCATAAAGAAAATAGATTAATAACTCAACAATGTTATAAAATGTATGCAGATTGAAGCATTCATAATAAACAAATGTTTATTTTTTTAAAAAAAAAAATCCTTAGATATTGAAAAACTATCACTTGCATTTTTTTTTATAAAATGCACACAGTGATAATTATATTAGCAGTTCATTCAGCCATTCATTATGTAATTCAAGCAATATGAAAAATTATAAAATAAAATACTAATTTTAAAAATATAATATTTGAAAAAGAAAAAAAATTTCAAGCAAATACAATGTAAATGATAAAATGAAATTACTTGTGATCTCAACAATTATTAAAAACATGTAATAGCAGTCCACTTCTTTGACTGTACATTCAACCAAATTATCATTTCTAATTACCTGGTCAGAAAAAAAAAATTGAAAACACTTTTTCCTTATTTAACTAATAATAATAAAGAAAAAAAAAATCTATTTTAAGATTAAATTTTTTAAAATAAATTATGACAACAGGTTAAAACAATAATATTCTAAATACTAATCTTAGACTAAAAAAAATAATGAGGAAATTTTAAAGTTATGAAAACTTTTTCCCTTTTACTTATAAATTGAGTGCTTGTCAGAAATCCTCTGTTGCCTAGTTATGGACAGAAAGTTCTGAACAAAATCATACTCCTCCTTTAGGGCCATTTAATGAAATGTATAAATAACAAAATAAAATAAAATAAAATCTAGGAAAAATATTAAACATCCTGAAAAGATGTTTATTCCAGTCTTTTCTGAAAAATCTATTCCAGGCATGCAATATCTCCATAAAGTAATAATTCAAGGATCCACTTTTAGGTGAAATAAAATGTTTTTCTATGTAAATATTTTTTTTATATTAATTCTAGTGGTTGTAAATAATAGATATATCATGATAAATATAATACATGTAATATTCACATTTTTATCCATCAAAATATTAGTAAGATGTTTATAATATAAAATTTTTCATTTAATATATTTTTCAGCAGACAGTTATTTTATAAATTAAAGGTAAATATTTCTTTTTCTAAAATATTTAAGACTTTTATTCTTAAACATATATATTTCAATTAGAGATTTTTTTAGGTAAAACAAGTTATATTATCAAAGACATTAATTAACTGAAATAATATCAATATTTTAAGCAGACATATTATAGCTCATTTATTCCAGACAAAATCATTTCATAGCATATAATTTATTTATTGTTTTTTACTGATAGTAAATCTTTTAAAAATGCATAAAACATTCAACAGTCATTTCTCCAATTTTTCTTCAAAATACAACTTTCTCAAAAACATGAAATCCATTTAAATTAAATTTTAAAAGCAAATTAAATGCAAAATGTGACATTATCGATAATATAACAAACAGTCACTTGAATACATCATAAAGAAAACTAATTTTAATCTAGTTTTGTAACTTAAATGCAGAGTATTAACTCTTCTCTTTTTTTCTCAAACTTAATATTATGATAATGATTTTTTTTTTATAAAATGTTTATTTCTTTTTTATTAACTTAAGCTTTCCTGACAAATTAGTCTCATTATAATAGAATAAAGTTATTAAAGTTAAAGGTTCATTCGTCTAGGCATATTATTTATAAAAAATTCAAATCTCTTACATAAATCTCCTCTGTTATTGTTGTACAATATTTTTTGGCATTTGGTGTACATTGTCCCAATATTCAAATGACTATTATTTTCCATAAAATTATTGTAGCTTTAAATTAAGTTTCAAGCAGAATCATCTGACAGGGAAATTTGATGTTTTATTGAATCATTTTTTTAAAATAGTTATTAAAATTATATTTTTAAAAACTTTTAAAGGAAAATAATAATAGTTAAAAATTATTAGTTATAATTAAAAAAATGTTAATTATAAATTCCAAATTAAGCTGTAATTTAGTATTACTTCACTTGTACTTTTTTCACTTTACTTTTTTCACTGTCTAGACTGGATTAACCTCTGTTGTTATAGTGGTCTGATCTAATGATTTCATTGGTCAATTCTGCTTGTATTAAATATTATCAGATTTATTCAATACTTTAAATATTAAATATTTTTATTTAAAAAATTAAATATCTTCATTAAAACAATTTAAATATTTTAATGACCCTAAAATTGATTTAACAAAATATTACATTTAAACAAAATAATAATAATTATTACTTTTAAAACATTATCAACCTTTAAAATGTATCAATTTCTGTTAACAAGCTAAAAATCGAAGTTTTCTTTTTTAAACTCTTGAAAGCTCACACAACATCTTTAATCATGTGACACTTTCAGAATATTCTAGATTAGTTAATTTATTTATTATTTAAATAATATTTTAAACAAAAATAATTACTTTAAACATATTATATAAAATATTTACTGCTATAATTAAACTGTTATACTATTATAGCATCTTTGAATATAATAAATAAAATTAATACTATCTTTTAATTGGTTACTCCATTGTAGCATGTCATATGATTGAATAAGCTGATTCATTGAAGTTTTTCTTTTTTAAATTGCACAAAAACTATAAGGATGATGTCAACAGAAGTCCTGGCATTTGTTGCTGATTGAAAATCTCTTTGAAGTGGTGTATATTGAGTTGAAATCAGATAAAATTTGAATTTTTTATTAATATTTTTAGTAATAGGTTCATTTAATTTTTTTCTTTTCTGCTAAGTTACTAGTTTGCATGGAGAAAACAAATGCAGATTTTTTTAATCGGCCAAAGTCAATAATAAAATGGATTAAAATACACTGATAATTTGCATTTCAAGACCTTCTATGTGATAGAAATGTAATCACAGAATATCAGTCATAAGTATTCTATTTTAATTTTTTAATTATTGGAATAATATTTAAATTTTTTTTTAATTATTTGATAAATGGTATAATTTATTAATGTGTTTGCATTTGTATTGGTGTGTCTGTGTACTATATAAATTATATAATATTAGATTATTTATGCTCTTTATTATACAGTATATAAATACGTATACAAATATAACAAAAGTGGTTTATGTACAATTTAATTTTGTGTCTGATACAAGTTTGAGGCAACCTTATTTTATGGAGATAATGATTCTCAAAAGGTTTATTTATTAATGTGTTTATATTTGTATTAGTATATTTATGTTTGCACTTACATGTTTATGTTTGTATATATAGAGCAGTGGAATGTAAATTTAAAGACTGATTATCAGATGTATTGAAAGATTGCAGTAAAGCAATCACAAAATTTACTAGGCATAGTACCATCTGAAAATATAAACACTTAAAACCAATAAAGAGAGATTTCAAATGGTGTGTGTGTGTGATGATAGCCACAATGGTTATGTATATACCACATGCAATTGTATGCAGGCAAAGAATCAAATTCTGATTCTTGCCTGTGCCTTGACACTCATGCTGTGGAGTCAGTAGTTTTGCCACATCTTGGATCACATTATTTTCAAGTCTATAGCTAGCAAATGAGCTATATGCAAATAAATTATATTTCTGTGGGACACTAAATATATCAAGATAGCTTCACTGCTGTGCATAAAGAATATAAAAATTACTGGTGTACACAAAAAATATAAAATGAAATGAAACTCATTTCATCATTGATGCAGACAGTAGCCTTTAATTTGTAGTTTTGGATAGATAGGAAACCAATTTCTATGATGACAAATGCATATCCATCTTCTGAAAATGATTTGTTTTGTATTTTTTATTAGGATGCATCTTTTTCTTATAGATGCCTTTGAGATTTGTTAACTTTTGGTGTACAAGATAAAAATGAAGAATTTTTATGCAAATAGTTTTGGAGATTCTGAAGCTATGGATCATCTCAGATAAAAAGTATTATATATGTTTTGAAAGATAATTTTGTGAGGAATACAAATAAATTATCAATGAAGATGTAATTTAAACTTAATTAATGATAAATTAGAAATTATGAACAAACAATAAAGTAATAATTATGTTGGATGTTGAAATTTATATTTTCTTTATTTTTTAAATGGTAATCACTATTTGTCTTAGTCTTATTGTTTTCCTCAGTTTTTCTAGTTTCTATCAATGTAAAGTTTTTTGCTCTAGCATTATTAAAACTGAAGTTATTGAATATAAAAAAAAAAGTTAATTTTTAAAAAAAATCAATATGACGCCTGGGTGTACAATCTGTTAAACAATATATTATATTATTTTAACATATCAAAATGATTATTCTATTTAAACACATTTATAGACTCTTATTTACTGAATTTAAACTCTTACAACCTATGATATCATAATTACATATTAAAAATTCATTTAAATTTATTTTTTTTAAAAAATAATTACATTTCAAGACCTCCCTAACTTATCTGTACCAATTATAAGGGTACAATATATATAATACTACAATTCAATATGCAACTGCTCCTATTTATTGAAAGCACTCATTAATATTATCTTTAAATAAATTTATTAATGATTATCACCAATTATTTATTAGTCTAATAATTATTACATAAATTTTAATACAACAACATTTTATTAAAAGCAATCACACATGCATACATTATTTCTTACATATAGTTTTTTAAATTTTTCTTTAGTAGACCACTTCTACTGTATGAATTAAAATATCCGAATAATATATATATTATGAACTTTTTGTATGAGTTAAATACTACCAAAGAATTTGACCAGGTTTAAGATTAGCATTGGAAATTCAATAAAATAATACAAGAATGATTTCTTAATAAAATATGACAAGATTAATTTGAACGTAGAAAGGCTTTAGGTACTAGCAATATTAGGTGCCTTTTTAAAGATGTCTGTATTTATATATTTGAAGTGATGTAGTTAATAGAAATTTTAAAATATATATATAAGATAAATTATAGAACTTTGTGATCATGATTTTTTCCCTCAAATGTAGCAATCCCCCCCCCCCATCTTTTCTTTATATAGAATACTATATATGTTATAAAATTTTCAGTTGATGGCTAAAATTTTTTTATTTCACAATGGCCAACGAAGATTCAATTTAAAAATCAGTGATTTGAACATTTTTCCATTGTTAGTGCAAATTAAATCTGTCATTTATTGTAATGCGATTTGATATCTACTATATAAATATACAGATCTTTAAATCTAATAAACAGTTAAAAATTTTATTTTCGAAACAGCTTCTGTAAATTCTTTGATATGATTTCATATAAATCAATTTTAATATTGTTAAAATGTTACAATATTTTTAATTTTTAAATTTAACTTTTGCCGATAACTTGCAATACTTTTATCATCCTTAAGAAATACATTGTATAGGCTTAAACCTGCATTTATATATGTAATAAACGCCGGGTTCGAACTCAGACGTTTACATGACCCAACAATCTCAGTGCCATCTCATATTGCTGACCCATCTGATCACACACATGTTGAAAAGATAAATAATCACCAATATTCGTATTTCATGCTAAACCAGCAATCATCAGTTGGTCTAGATTACTATCTTCACACACACATATATATATAATCAGTACTCAGCTTTATATTAAGATAGCCAATATTCATACTTTAATGGACAGGCTTCAAACTATTCCAACTCAAAGTCTGAGTTCGAACCCGCATCCTTAAGAAAATAACTTTATATCAATTTTAAATATATATATATTTAACATAATCTTGAATATGATTAAAGTGTTTTACGTAATAACGAGGATCTCAAAGATTTTCTAAAAAGATGCAACATTAACTGCTATTATTTGATGTGAAGAACTAAATAAGGATAGTAGAATATAATTAAAAATTATAATTTTTCTAGAAAAATTTTATTACAGTAAAGAAAGATGTTAAAGTTTTTCTAAAAAAAGATTTGCTGCAGAGGTTGAAAACAGCTGGATGTCTAATAAATATATAAAGAAACAGGATTCATCATGCTTAACAGTTTACGGTTTAATTTGTATAATCATATCAAAACTCACCTTTAATTTTTTGTTCTTCATCTTATCGTTATATCATTTTCTTTCTATTTTGTAACGCGAATGGTCATGCTCATTTATAAGAATTGCTAATTATTAAGTGCAATATATTTAAATTATCAACTAGATGAAAAACTGGAGATATATAATATTAATTCTACTTTATATATATACATTAATTTATCGTTTATTTTTTCTAAAATCAAATGAAATCGGACAATATTTTATTTTACTGAAGTAATTTATTTATTAAATAGTAAAATGTCTTTTCTTTTGAATATGGTTACTTCTTTAACAACACAATTATATATTTTTATCTTCTATTATTGTATCAGTTTTTAATCGTCAGTACAATATTTCAGTTCATTTTTATGTTATAAATTTTAAACAGATGTTTAATTAAAAGTATTTTGCTCTTCGTAATCACACATAGTCACCTAGTCGTCAAACTCTTCTGGGTTATTATTATTATTATTTTACCTTTATATATAAATTATTTTTTATGTTAACTCATTATATATACACATATTCTATCGCAATTAATTAATTAATTTCGAAAATCGCGAAATATAAATTGCCCAAGTTTCAAGCTTGTAAGTAATAGCTACAAGTTTAAAATTTAATTTATGTACATTATAAACTACTGCCCTCTTGTGCATATATTTTAAAACTATTATTGAAGTATACTGATCTCAATTATATATTTTGTTTATTAATATAAGGATACGACTAAATTTATTTTTAACTTTTTAAAAAAATCTCACTGATTACTAATCAATATCTGTTAAGCTACTAACTTAAATATTGATGATCGCTCAATCTTTTCGTATTGACTTTCAATTCATTTCGTGCTATTGTAGAAATTTAGTTCAATAAAATAAAAAAAAAAGCGCAATACTTCTCCAGTATTGATAATAGTTTTTCCGATACATTATTGGTAAAAGTTTCATTGATTTATCTCGCTGTAACTCATTGATTGTCTTTCTCAATAACTGACAAATGTTTTCAAAATTATTTAATAAAATATAATAAAAGTAATCCACAAACTTTAACATGAATTGCCTCTAATTAACCCTAAAGCAATATTTATCACATTTAAAATATTTTTTATAAGTAAAGTAAACGATAAAATAACTGTTTGTGTGTGTGAGTGCGTGCTATATTTAAAAGAAAATATGTATATAATACTATTAAAATCAAAAGGGTTTTAGTAGCTTATGGTATACCCTACCATTTTTATATATTATTCACGAAAATCTTGACATTAAGTGTAAAAAGAAATTATTTAATTGAAACGTGATTATTGGATTTCTGTCTGAGGGCTTTAAGGACCTAAGCAAGCAATGTTCAGCATTCATTCTATACTTTTTCTTACGATACAGTTTTTATTACCATGCCATTGTTTAATGATAGAAGAACCTAGTTCAGCTGATCATCAGTATATATGAACCAAACTAATGAATAAATTGGATTTACCTCTGTGTTTAAAACCAATAAACCATATTCTTTTTTTTATTATCCATAGTTTTAAAATTGAGACATTAGTTGAAATTTTAAAAGGCATATGTATAAATGCTAATATGTTTTAAGTTTATGCTTAGACAAAAATACATTATAATACTAGGTATTCTAAAAGCTGTAAACTTATTGGTCAGGATAATGATTGTCAAACGAAGATAGAGGGTGCTAGGAATCATCAGGTTATAGATGCTAGGAATCATCAGGTTATAGATTTAGGCTGCCATTAAATTTGTGCATGTATCTGCAAATCATTTTTAAGTAAAGAAAATCTTAAAATATAGAAGGACAACTTAATGTTAAACAGGATATTACCAGACTTTGTCAAGTTAAAAAAATGAATAAAAAATAATTTATTTGAAAAATGTATTATTATAACAATAGTTATTATAACTATAAATACTTAGAATTTAAGAAAAGTGGCATCCATTATAAATAAAAGATAAAGTTAATTCTTATAGATATCCAGCAGTATAACAGACAGTGTGATGAGATTAAACTTAATGCAAAATACAGATAATTAAATTTATGCTCTCAGCTGGTTTTTAATCTGGTAAAATAGAAGACTTTTATATAATAGTAATACTAAAATCTGACTTTAGAAAACAATATTTCAGAATTGTTATGAAAAACTTTAATGATACAACTAAAAAATTTGAAAACCACTAGCATTGAATATAAAGACAAAACGATAAATTTCAATTAAAGAAAAACTATGAGTTTTTATTTTTGTGAGAAAAGTCCAAAATGAAACAAGCTTTCAAATAATGATGTAGCAAAGTTGAATTATTTAATTAACATAGTATATACATATCAATACAAAAATTGGTCATGGTCACTTAAGCTAAAAAAAACAAATACCACTAAGAAAAATAGTATCAACAGTTAATTTACCAAATCTTTAAAAATACTCTAAGGAATTACAATTAAAATTAGTGATTGAATTTAAAAATAGTTGAAAATAATAAACACGACTTAAATCTGATGAATATCTGAATAAGATCAAAAAGAAGACATATATTATTTACTATTAATGACAATACAGAAGTCAGGAACTAAAAAGTAATAATTTACCAATACATTTTTTATTTAAACAAAGCAGTATATGCTTGATAAGAAGAATATGAAGATAATGAAAAGTGAACTATTTAAAAAAAAACTAAATATCTGAACTCTAAAAAGTAACATGGAAAAGACCACCCAAGTCATCATGTCTTCATTTTAGGTTGTAATCAGGGCAGTGAATAATCCTGGACCATCTACTCACATGGGAATTCCAGCAAAGTTCATCCCATTGCAACTCTGTCTGAGACCCTTAACTCGAAGAAACCAATTCCACAAAATGTGGGTGTGGCAAGTCAGCATATTCTTTTATTTCCAAATGATAAAGCACTTCCAAGAAACAAATCCGCAGATCTTATTTGACCATTATGCTAACACTGCAACACTTCATTATGTTACATTCCTCATTTTTAAAAAGCTTAAACCTATAAATATCTACATATCTGATGTTATGGTCTAACTAAACATATTTTACAAATAATTTTCTATTAATGTGTCGCTTAGTGACTCTAAATATAATAATTTATAGAAATACTACCACCTATGTTAATCAAGCAAATAAAGTAAATAAATCTTTATTAAACATATTCCCATTTATAATAACTTGTGATAACTTGGTCAGTCAGTGAACCAACAATTATGTAACTTCTGGATTAGTCAAAATTGTGTTTCTTTTCTATAATTTGGGTGAGTAATTGTGCTAGATTAACTACCAAAATATCAGAACGCTATATCAAAAGTACTAATAATATTAACTTACCTTTAATTACCTATTTTAATGTGCAAATAAGCATAATATAACTTATTGTAATATGAGGATAATCAGTATTCAATATAATTCAAATGTGGAAATGTCTTATTTCTATTTATGTTCATTATTAATTTTAAAATCAAACATTTCTGATCATTGCTAGTTATTAATTTAACTGATTTAGTTAAATTTTAAATTAGTTATTAAGGTGTAAATGTCATGATTATAGAGTTATAAGATCCCACTGAAGTTAAACATATGTGCTTGTCTATAGCAATGTATATGCATACCTGCCATGATTTTTCCCCCGAGTCTTTTTGTTTCTCCGATATATGATGTCGGCTGGTGATATTTAAATATTCTAGTATCATCAGAGTTTCTGCTCATAAGTAATTGAATCTGAAATATGGGCATACAGAGCAGAGTTCATGAGTGTTCCTGACATATGTATCTTGCATATGATTGGACTCAAGGTACTTGTGTTGAGATTCTAGATCGAGTTGAGTGAGTATGCGAACCAACCAGTATAATATATATATATCCACACATATATTAAATACATAATTACAATATACAGTCATTACATCTGTTGAACTCATCTAAAGCAAACTTTCTTGAATTAGTAAGTTGTTATCAATTTTCTGAATATCATTAGATTCTTCATGCAAGTCAATTAGAGAATACAATACATATTTTTTAAATTGTGATCTTGTTAATATCCCTTTATAAATGATTACATATAATTGAAGTGTTGGAAAGATAGTAAAATAATTTTGGGTAAAAATAACTAAATACAGGTATACATTATATTCCTGGTGTTTAAATGTATTATAGGGGAATTGAACCCAGACTTCCAACTCCTTTCAGCTATCCAATCAGTGTATATTTTTATTGGTAAATATATACACAAATATTTATTTAATTCTTTCAGAAATAAGTTTATCAAAGAGCCTGAGATAATGAAATATTGTATTTGGAAAATATTTTATAAAGGAAATATTGTATGGGTAGGAGTAAATTTCCACATTTAAAAACTTATATATGTTATTTTGTTTTCAAAATTTTTTTCCACAAACATATACAACTAGGTCTCATTTTATGTGGTAGATAGGTTCCTCAGGAAACATGCACAAAAGAAATCACACAAAAATAAACTTCATTTACCTTGAAAAATGGGGGATACGTACTGTAATTTTCCAAAAATCGCATAAAAGCAAAGCAACAATGTAAAATTACTTTAAATTCGCATAAAAAAAAAATAAAAGAAAATATGATTAATTAAAAATTTCAAATTTGAAAAAAATTGATACAAGACAACCTTTTTTACTTTTTTTATTAACTACAGTATTTAATTTTATTCAAAACAATATATTCTTATGCGTAATTTACATTTTTTTCATACACATATGGTATTTTAATAATTATCGCTATTTGAGACATCAGATTCATCATGATGTGATGTGATGTGAGGTATTGTAGCTTCTCCTTAAACAAAGTCAAGAGGAAATACAACTAAAATGTTTTCCAATCGCTGTTGATTCTTACCAGATCGCTAAGCGATCTAAAATTAAAATTTTTGTTTCCAAAGAAATTCATTTTCTTGGGTGTATTTTCCTCTCCGTTAGGGTAAACTAAAAGTTTAAAATAAAAAACTCCAACTTATGATAATAAATAGACACTGACTCACTACTGTTGGGCAAAATTTAATTAAAACTAACAATTAAAAATTAAATTCTTAGTTTTGTCTTTAATTTTTTAATTTTCAATTCCATTTAACAATCAAATTCCATTGTTTCAGATCAAGTTACATAATTTTTAAATTGTTAATTACAATTAAAAATCAGATTTTAATTGTCAAATTTAATTGTGCCCATTGCTGTTACTCACCTTTTAAAAATAAACTTGCGGACCCTAAATGATTAATTGATTACGTACACTTTTTTTAAAAAGCAAAAATAGAATGTGATTTAAAATGTGAAAACAATAACATACATAGTATAGGCATCTATAATGTTTGAACAGATTTACATTATAGTCTTGTAAAATTTATTACTTGCGGACACTAAATGATTAATTGATTATGTACTCTTTTTTAAAAAAGCAATAATAGAAGGTGATTTAAAATGCAAAAGCAACAACATATACACAGTATAGGCATCTATAACGTATGAACAGATTTACATTATAATCTTGTAAAATTTAATATGTGTATATAAAATGGGGAAATACTGATTTTAAGTAAATTATGAACTTCTTTATTGCATAAAATCTATTACAGTATTATTATAAAGCATTGAAAATATTGAAATTATTAGATGGAAGTCGAACTCCGGTAATGCGTGATTACTTTAAATCTGACGTGAGTGTGCAAAATTTATATTTAAAGTAATAGCATATTATTGGAGCTCATCTTCTGATCTAATAATTTTTATTGCATAAAAGAAAACTGCATACAAAGATATTAAGAAAAAACATGAATCACATAATTTCAAAATCGCATTAAATAAATCTGCATAAAATGAGACCCAGGTGTATATATAATCCACTTTAACTGCATTTATATAGTTTTATTCTTTAAAATTTCTGTGCTTTTTTATTATAGCAGAAAAATGACAGCATTCAGAGATGATTTTTGAATCAATTCTCAGTTGAATATAGTAATTAAAGGTCTTAACTGACCAAACTAAATGGAGCTATCACTGATTGACCTGATCTTTGAGATGCTTTGATGTCACATAATCTACTCAGAGATTAATCACACAATTATATTGGTTACAAAAAGTCATTTTGATTTAATATATACACCATTTGTAATTAGTGCTTTAAATATCAGATTTCTTGTAAAGATTGAAATCACGAAAAATTTTGCAGCTTTGTCACTTTATTGTTGAAGCTAAAAAATTAAAATAGGAAAGTGATGTCTCTCAGGAGATTTAAGTAAAAATAATTTTCTACAATTTAGGAAAAGTTTTAAAGACCTAGTTAACAAATTTTAGATTCCTAAAACAATGATCATCTTATATATTTCTGTAATATGTAAATTTTATCAGATTTATTTAAATTGAAAACATTGAAAATATGAGATTAATTAATAACAGTTACTATCAATGAAAAATATAATATGGGAACAACTAAAATGGCTTATGTATATTAATGACTTAATACAGGTTTTAAAAGTTTATTAAAATATTTGTTTTGAATGAAAGTGACATAAAAAAAATTGGAAAGCCTTACATTGATAATACTCAAGAAGGTTTTGAAAAAGAATTGATTGTAATCAAAGTTAACATTATTTTAAAAATTATATTTATTCAAAAGAAATGCTGTTATATCCTCAAATTTCAGGTGGAGCTGATTCAATTTATAAAATGAGCAAACTTGTTTTATGTTTGATTTAAAAATCTGAGCAAATTTTTTTAATAACTACTAAATCTATCAATTTATGTTTTAAAAGGTTATAATTTTTTTGTAATTTTTATAATATTGCTGACTATTATAATCAATCTGATGAATGACCTTATTTGTAGAAAGTTGTGTTTTCCACGACTGTAATCTCTATAGTAATAATATTCAGAAGAAAATATTCTTTTATATTTAAAAATAATTTTTTTTATAAAAAATAAATATATAATAATATTTGTTTTTAATTTTTAATAATTATTACACAATTATGACACAAATATAATCATGAAATTTCCAAAAAATCAAATTTTTAGACCCTTGTAATATTTTCTAGATACACTCAACAAAGTTTGTGATCACCAGATAAACAATGGCTACTTGTAAAACCATTGTTTCAATACTTTTTTAATACTGATTATTAAATTTTTCCACCATATTTTGAATTTTTTTGTAATTAAAATATTAGAAAATAAATATATGTGAATTTCAAAGCCACAAAAAAAGTTTCACAAAATTTTTAACAGGGGGAAAAAATAAAAATTTTATATTTAAACATCCAAGGTGAAGTTCTATCACCTTGCAATATGATATGGTTAATATCGAAATTATCTTTTTTAAAATGAAATTTGAATATGATAAAATAAATAAATTGGAATCAGTAACAGTTCTAATAATGTAATAATAATAATACCTTCAATATAAATCTGTTATCTGAAAATAGTGGGTCAAGATGGTACTTTCTGCAATGCATGCACATTGATTTGAGCACATTTACATGGTGTAAGCTTGGAGAAGTTGGAATTGTTTAAGAGTCTAGATTAAAAAAACCTGAATAGACTATTCTAAAAATGCACACTTATTGAAACTAAGAAATAATAATAGTTATATAAATTTATACGTAAATGTACTGAAGAAGATAGATACTGGATGTGTGTACAAGTGTAGCAGTCAATACTTATATGATGTAAGTTATATGATAGACAATTATAAATGTGATTGACAACTGAAATATCCATCCCTAATTCATTTATGTTATCTAAATATGCCAAGAGATCACAACTTTTAATTACTAAATCAAAATTCTAAAAATAGTTCTAATTAGTACATTCTGGAAAATTCCAGACTCAATTGTCTAGACAGAATAATTAAATATTATATTACTGTTAATATTATTTAACATTTGAAGTCATTTAATAAAAATAAAAACAATTACAGTAATAAATAATAAAAAAAAAATATTGATTAAATACACTTTTCTTTTTAAAAAACTTTTCTTAGAATACTATTTAACTGTTTTAAAATATTTATAATATTTTCAACACAAAATATAAAACAAAACATTAAATTAATTGTAAGTATTATTTTTGAACATGGAAGTACTTTTAAATAATTAATAATTACATGCACCCTCACATAAAGAGAAAAGACAACTGCTAATTTCAATTTTATTAGTCAGACTGAAATTTTACTAGAGTAAAAACTAAATTAAACTATTATTAATTTACCAATCATAAACTGTATCTTAAATAAACTAGCTTAAATTTTTAAAACTTATTTTAAGATTTAGTTGGGATATTTTAATTTAATTAGAAAATACAATGATTAAGTTAAGAATATCTTAACTCTTCTATTATGACATATGCAAAACTAAGTCATGCTTTAAATAAATAATTTATGACTAGGTTCTTATAAGTACAAAGCAGTTAAATTAATAAGTTCAAAAATTATTGAAATACACACACACACACACTCACACACACATATATATATATATATAAGATTGCTTTATGTTACAAATATCTTATAGCAGAAACTATGACTTAAGTGAATGAATTACAAAAGTAATATTTATTTACTGAAAATAAACTATTAATTTTTTTATTGTTTTATCATAAAACTGGACATGTAGTACTATGAAAAGAACTAAAGGTTACAATGTATATGTGCATGAAAGCATCTTCAGGTATTATGATAACACAATTTCTAGCAACACTTATGAAACTGGTGATGAAGAATAAAGAAATATGAAACTTTTTATTGTTTTTTCAAGAAATCTTAGAATTTTATCTTAGATAATCATTCTATTGCCAATCTGAGCTACTGTCCAGTTATTGATTGATTTGCATTGGATATTTAATTAATTTTTTTAGCAGATAAAACAAGGAAAAAAAAGGATGATGAGCATATTTTTTTACTGTTTATCTATACAAGGATGCTATGGATGCTTTTATATAAACCTATAAGATATATCCTATGTTTTAATATTATATGAGACTTCAAGATTATTTCTCATAAGACTGGTTTATTAAGTAAAGGAAATAAGTTCAAACTAAACCATAATACAATAATTTTTTATTTATTTATAGAAGACAATACAATCTTTTCTCTCTAAAACTATTGTCTTATACTTTTGTTGAGAATATCTCATTTATTTAATAATCTATTCATATGAGAAATAATCTCAAAGTATTACATTAATAAGTCACTGGATATATATAATTATGATTACATATTTCATTCTTTGAATCACTATTAACAATGTTTAAATTGAGAATAATCTTACACATATTAATTATTAATATAATGCAATTAATGGTAGAAATAATTTTTTTTATATATTAATAGTTTTTATTGACTGCTCACTAAAAAGTTATAAAATTATTGTTTCTTCAATCATAACTGAAATTTTTAGATTTAACTTGAAATAAAAGCATGGGGGAGGGGGGGGATCCAGAAATTAATTAAGTCAATCCAACAAGATCAATCTTATGGAAAATAATCTGTGTTATATATAAATTATATCTGATATAATTTTACATATTTTAAGTGATTACATATATACCAGATTAATATGAATATTTATTTGCACACTTGATATCAGTAACATACTAATTTTTTGATTAATTAAATCTTCCATTGTCCAGATAGCAGAGATTATTTGAGTTGTTGATTTAGAGATACTGGAAATAGGAAATTGTCAATTTTATTAATAAAAGTATTTTAAATACCTGATTTCAAATCTGTTAGACACATGATTGAAGTAATTTTTGCTCATTAAGAACTCAAGAATAAATCAGAAGTGGGGATAGTGATAATGATAAACTGGATTTAAATCTAAAGTCTATTTATAATTATACCTAATGGCATGCAAAGCCTTTTAACTAGATATAAATAATTGTTGTATCAGTTCTAAAAAATATGAAAGTGATAATGTGATCAAACAATATTCATCACCATCAGTACTCATTTTTCATATTTTGGACATTGACCATAATATAGATTGTACCAATGTAAATACCTCATCTAGATGTGACAGTCATTGTTAAAGAGTAACTAGAGACAACATCAATATTTCGAAAATTCTAGACAGCATCAATAAAAGTAATGATATAGTTAAATTACTTTTAGTGTGGAAAAACTTTATAAAGCATATTTTAAATTTTTTATTGATAATGAGTTTGTCATATAGGACTACTCACAATTATATTAAATATTACCGTATTCAAGTGTTTGATAGATTAGAAATCTTGTATTTAAACTAATTTTATTAAATGAACTGATTTTTTTGTGTTGATTTTAATGTTTCTGTAATTATCATATGAATGATCTTTACTATCTAAACAATGACAGGTCTGATCTTGCCAAAACACCAGTACAACATTTATATTAATAATATGTAAATAGATGTTTATAAATATATATTAGCACTAATGTATATATATAATTATTATCTTTTTTAAAAAAAAGTTATATTAATGATGCATTTATATAAATATAGTCATTAAAAATTAATTTTAAGTAAACGCAAATATATTAAAAAAATGTTAAATGTTTTATTTGGAATGTAACATCTTACAAGACTAAAATTTGTATGTTGAAGGAAGAAATATTGAAAATTTAGAAATATCAATTTGAAGAATAGTAAAAAAGATAAACCCAAAAATAAGTAAAAAAAGAAAAAAAATTTTTTTTTGAGGAAATTAAAATGTGTAAGAAAAAAGAATTATGTATTTAAAAGTAAATAATAATTGAATAGTTTATTGCTCAGGAGATCACGTGTTTAAATACAGGAAGTCACAAATTTAATGTTCACTCACGGATTATTAGCTTTCAAGTTCAACACTATACTACTATACTAAATCATACAGTTTACAAATGATACTTTCGCTTGTCAGGTCATGTGACTTTGAAGCACTGAATATGACAGGGTTTAATTTTGGTTCAAAAACCTGCACTAAACCAGGCGATCTTAAGAAGTAAAAAAAAAAAAATCATATACTGGAAGAAAAAATGAAAGATAAAAGGAAGTAAAAGAAAGAAAAAATTGGCAGGTAATCTTTAATAGAGAAGTAACTATCGGTATTTGGATTATTAGAAAAAAGAAATAGAAAGTATGTAATTAACTTAGGGTGAATAACATTTTATTAGTTTTGCCTTTATTTTTAATGATTTGCATTCTGATTAGACTATTATGCAATATAATAATTTGATGAATGATAACTTTTTATCATCATCATTGGTTAAAGTTTTAGCTTTCAAACATAATTGAAGTATTCTCAATTTTAGATTCGCATTATCAATTTACATAGAGGTTTTACATTAATAAAATATATGAAAAAATAATTCTGATGTTTAATAAAATATTTTCAAAATAAAATATATATTTTAAAAATATTTATTATAAAATCAATTTTTTGTTGATCAATTTTTCATGATAAACACTGATATAAATAGTTGGCTACAGCAGCTACATCTTAATTAGACAGAATAAAGGGAATTACTTTTAATAATAATTTAATTATTCCGGCAATTTATTAAAAAAAAAATCATATAAAAATTTATGTTCAATGTATGTACTTTTAAAACAATAACAATTAAAAAAACAACAAAAAAAGGAAAGATACCCTAAAATGAAATGCAAACAAACTGTCTAATAACTTATATATGATACTATATCATCATCATTAATATCAGCAACTAGGTGCTTACTGTACATAGATGTGTAATGCTTATTTCAACAACTATAACTTGCAAAATATCTGAGTAAATACAATATGATTACCCTTCAGTTTTAATATTTGTCTATATTCTATGGAGCCTTTCTCTTTAGTTATAGATTATGCGATATCAAAATTAGGATTTTTAGTGCTCAGTCACGACAGTTCTAACTTTCTCTTATGACACATTCTTTAATAAGATATTTTTCTAATTCATTTTTTTGTAACTTTTTATTGGTAATTTTTTTGTATGCAGCCAATTTTTAATAATTTTTAATACTATGTTGTTTTTCAAATTCCAAAATTCTTCATATATTTTACAAATGTATAATGAATATATATATATTATTATTATTATTATTATTATTATTATTATTATTATTATTATTATTATTATTATTATTATTATTATTATTATTATTATTATTATTATTATTATTATTATTATTTTATTATTTTATTTTTTATTATTATTATTATTATTATTATTATTATTATTATTATTATTATTATTATTATTATTATTATTATTATTATTATTATTATTATTATTATTATTATTATTATTATTATTATTATTATTATTATTATTATTATTATTATTATTATTATTATTATTATTATTATTATTAGAAACCAGTCAACACTTAGCCAATCCCAATATCAATAACAATCAACAATCTCAAACCATTGTCAAGGCAACCTCTTTTTAACAATAAAGGCAGAATCCTATCTTTATTTATGGTCAACATTTTTATATAGACATTAAAGATTTCAATTTGTCCACAGAGATTGAAATTATTGATACAAAGAAGTTTAAATAAATCTCCTTAAACCGATAAATATAACCAGTTCTTAATGCAGATTAATAAATAGTCAATTATAACGTTACAAAACGCTAATATAATTTTAAAATTGTAACCAAAGTATTACTCAAATAATAAGTATATATATATGTATGTTGAGGGATAGTAATTAATTTAATTCTTTTTTATTCAAAATCTGACTCGTAATTTGTTAACACATTTAGATCTATTTTCAATTTTTTTATCTTGGCAGATTAGATTACTAATGATAATAACTTTTAATATATAAAAAGAACCTAATATGTACTGAAACAGCATTCTTTCTCAATCATATTGTTTCATCTACTATGTTCCATAGCTTAATAAAAACGTATAATAATACTATATGTGTGTATGTGCATATATTTTATAAAGGCATATTTCAGAGATGAACCAATTAACTTAATAAAAGCTATATAGTAATGTATATCGTATATCTTATAAATGTGTTTTGCTAATAATGTTAAATAATTTCAATAAATAAGGCAAAAATAATTCTAAAGTTTAAGATAATAAAGTTAAATATTATCTGATATGTGAATTTTCACACATACTTATATATATGAAAGAAACTTGCACAGTTATAGATTTCAAATTTTGTTATTTCTTTTAAGTTTATTTATTTCTTAAAAATGGTAAATCACTTACACTAATTAGCTCTCTTTGGCTAGAAAATTATAGTTTCTAAGTAGACCGACTCATGTATATAATAAAATGTTTACCAGGTTAAAATCTGTTTTGTAAAATGATTTCTATTTCTTGGAAATTAGACAACCACACCTGGGTTTTAAAATCTATAAAAACAAGAATAGATTTAAAAGATATTAAATTTATTTTTGTAACAAAGAGAAAACTAACATCAGTGATGCTATTTTTCTCAATTACTTATTTTTTTAAATTACCGAGGTAATGGTTTTGTTTGTCAAACTTATAGCACATATGTAAAATAAAGAATAAAAATTAGTCTCAGCTTGTAAACAAATCATGACATTTGCAGAGGGGGAGGGTTCTTATAGAAACCCTTGATTGTAATTAAAAGAGGTTGGACAATAAATAATTTTAACTGGTGATGCTGATAGGAGTGATGCCTGTTTTTATAATGAAAATCCATGGCTAAAATGGTGATCCATTGTTGTCTGCCTTTGCGGGAGACAAGTCATCAGTGATGGGAGAAGTTTGAACCAGCATCCTGTCTGTAAAGTAAAGATGAACAGATCAGCCCAGCAGAGAAGTGCCTAAAGTCAGGAAAAGGTGCCTTAGCAGAAAAGACTGGTAAAAATAATCAGCAGGGCTCTTTAATAAACTCTCCTTATTAATTTCTTAAATAATTCTAAACTAGCTTTGTATAAACATGCACAAACTTATTATTTAAATGTTCTCTATTGAATAAATTCTATAATTATGCTAAATTGTAACCAATTTCCTAAAATAATGTAAGAATAACTACTTTGTAAAAATTGCCTAACTCTTTTAAAGTAAAAAGAACTTAATAATGTAACTCTTGTTAAATTTAAATTATACTCTAAATATCTTTCTGTCTGTGGTTGTATCTTTATTATGTTTTATTAGGGAGATTGATATTCAGAACTTGTAGGGGGCGGGGTTGAGAGAGATGACTAGAGGTTCTATAGATAATTTGTAGGCATTAAATCCCACACACATGCAATCTCCCATCTGAAACCTATTATGTGTATTTCTAATCACTATTATATATTAGCTGAGTAAAAGTAGGTTTGCTAGTACTAATAAAATATTTAAAAGTTGACTAATGCAAGAGTGATATTTGAAAGTGTCTGTAAATTATATACATAAGTTTTTATTATGCTTTATTCCTCCATAGAATTTATAGTATGAAACTATACATATTAATTATAAGCTAGATCACTTAGTTAACTCCTTTCTTTAGTATGTTCAAGTATGCTAACTTATGAACTGGTATTCGATGGTTTAGTGGAAAAAAGCTATAAGTTTAGCATTTTTGGATTTAATAATGATCAATGATCATTGACGTAGTGAATGTGTTCCTTGTAAAGCACACACACATGCATATGTGTCTTGCTATATCATATATGTAGTTGTTTATGGGGATTTGGTATAAGGCCATTCCATATTCATGGTGGATAGCTTTTCTTAGAACTGAAACATGAAGGTCCAGATTATTTAGGTTTTAAGCCTGTTATATACATATATGTATTTGATTATGGGGATTTGGTATAAGGCCATTCCATAATCATCTTCTGATAGCTTTTCTTAGAACTGAAACATGAGGGTCCAGATTGTCCATGTTTCAAGCTAATTAGACTTCAAGAACAAGATGTTCTCTTTTCATAGAAGGTTGTATGGTACATGAGAACTGATCATTAATTTGATATATCCCATGAGGAAACTTGCATTTGAGCCACTATTTTATTGTGGTTAATATAGCACAATTGTATCAGAAACTTCACTATAACAAATCTCAGTTCATTCCACCAGTACTATAAATAAATTCAACTTTGATTTGAAGGCACAATCTAGCTGTGTAATACTAATCTGTACAGAGAGCTAATTTAGGATAACTTTTAGGTACTTAGAGTAATTACAATGATTAATTGTCTCTCTTGCAAGTTAACTGTTTGAAAATCTTATAGGCACCTCGTAGCATGAATTACGCATAACTTAAACTGTAGATTATAAGGTAATAAAGTTGTTAAATGGGATAAGTTTTGATTTAATTGCCCCATGCATATGATGAGATCCTGTAACTCACTTGCTCATCTAATTGTAACACCTGTAGTGAATTTCAATGCACAGAGAGATAGCTGTCTAAATAATTGATTTGTTTTATTAAAAGATATAAAGTATAATCTTGTTTAACATATTTTTTCATAGTTCATTTCAATCCATTCAAATCATATTAATTTTAGTTAATATTTAAGTGAATTATATAACTATGCATTGTCACTCTGGGTTTGAGTATCAATTTAGTAAATATCTCATAAGCCATAGATGTGTGTGTTTAGTTGAGTCATAGCTTTAATAGTTAATTCATCCCAGAGCCTCATGTTTTACCCTTTGCTACTTCTGGCATGCAGATTAAGAAACTCAAAGTGTAACCTAATATATGTCATTCATAGGGTAATAAGTCACGGAGTGTTGGTGGAGGAGCTGAGTTACAATCTGATTTGAGGTCTCAATCCCTCATCTAGATCAGCTTTGGCGAATCAGCCAAGACTCTGGATTTTGTTGCGTGAGTGTACAAATATGACCATTACAGTACAGATGTGCTATTTCAGAATTAAAATGAGTCAGTATGACAAATTCAGTTTCCTTTTTATTTTTATTTTTTTCATTTCTAATTCCAATTGCGTTTTTTCATTTTTTTAATTTTATTTTAGTAGCCAAAATATCTGCTTTATATTCTGTGGAATTTAAACAAAAATATTTAGTAAACCTTTCCTCTCCTCCCATTTCAAATCTAAATTTAATGGTCAAAAAATCTTTTTTTCATTATTATTTCTTTAAAAATTTGTTAAGATATTATTTGTGTATTAGGATAAACATAAATATGCATTAAATGGCATACTTATAATAATGTGTTTAATGTTTATTCATTTAAAAAGTATATTGCTAAAATAAATTGTTTTAAATGTGGCAACAAGAGCAAATTATAATCAAGAATTGGACACCGAATTCTGCGTTAAACACTTAGACATTTAACATGGATTAAAAAACCCTAAATTATTATCGTCATTAATCTGCCATATGAAAAGATATCCATGACATTTATATATGTATCACTAAGTCTTTGTTTTACATTTTCTTTTAAATCTTGCGTCTATTTTTTAATTTTACGTTTTTTTTATTATTTTTTAACATTATAAGTTTTTTAATAACTGATATCTTTTCTTCTTCTCTTTTCAATCTTCATCATTGGTAGTTTTACTTTTTTATAAAGGTTAAAGTATGTTTATTTTTCTTAAATTAGTTTAGTGAAGAAAGTACTGATCTGAAAAAACGAGCTTTCTGAATCATTTATTAGAACAAGAAAAACAAAACACTTTTCTGATCAAATATCATATGACTTTTTAATACCCGACGAAATATTAAATAAATAAAATCTAATTTTAAAAGACACAATATGATCTCATACTTATCCTTATTTAAACTTTCTTTCACTATTGAAATTTTCAGTTTAATATTTTATTATAAATTTTCATTTCCACATAACCCTTTATTTAGATTTTAAAAAAAACCAACCTCTTACTCTTAAATTTTATCATCACCTCCTATTATTAAAGATATCCTGCTGTTCTGTATACATTTATATTACTGTAGAAATCCTTGAATACTACTGAAATGTCCTACAATATTTTTTATTTAATATTAGAGGTAAAGGTAATCCATGAGCCTAGTGTCATAGGAATGTATTTCTCCTGAAAATGGTTAAAGTATATGTCATTAAAGAACAATAGTGAATATATAACAAATGTATTCATGAGAATTTTTTGGTAAATGGAATACCATTTAAATACAGAACTTTTGTCTATGAATTTGGAAATCCTGAGAATGTACTTACCACATGCTAAATAGTGTTCCATAAAACAATTATGCATATAAAACAAAATGGCCCAAATAATATTTTGTACAAATATTTTTTTAAATATTTAAACTATTATATTCTTGGCAGTCTATCATTTGTGTGTAATAGAATCTATTAAAAATCTTTGTACTTCCATAGAAACTCTGTAAAAGAATCTTACACTAATAACGTATCTTAATGTTTCCTGCATGTATATTTCCACTATACTTGTTAAAAGATTTGCTAATGTTATGTCTAAGAAATTCATACCAGGATTCAGAAAAGAGATATTCAGACAGGTTTAGGCTATTAAAATTTTACTCATAATAACTAAATTTTCAATTAGAATTGAATTGAAACATTTTTTACTTTTTATTTCTCTGTACTATTTTTATTAATAATATTTTCATATGTTTTAGCATATTTCTGTGCATCTTGATGCATAAAACTAACATGATAATAAATTAAAAAAATAAGCAAAAGTTTTTATCTAACTCCAACATAAATATCTAAAATTAAGATAGTAAATTCCATCTTTATGAAAATATTTTATATTGCCTAAAGGGACCATAGAAAATATAGTCATTCATATAAGTAAGTATATTAATCTTTAAGTGTAAAATTGCTAAGCAAACCTAGAAAAAAAATGATTAACTTTGTTCTGTAAACTTTATTGTTTTTTAGTTCATCAATACAACATACTTTATAATAATGTAACAGAAGATTCTCTAACATTGAGTTGTCAATTATTGAAATTATGAAGTTTTGGTGGTATAATAATGTGTCTTTTTCTGGTGAAAGAATTAGGATGACATATAGGCTGGGATAAAATATAATGGCAGTGCATCATTCATTTACTCACTTTTGCAAACATAAACAATGTTGACTCTAAAACTTTTCAATAAAGAATATGGTACTTGCTGACAGCTGGGTTTCCATGAAAATCAAATTTATTTGCAAAGCATTACCACAGATGTCTTGCATCAGATTACTCTGTGTGTAAACTCTAGTTCTATCAGAGAGATCTGTGGACACATTGCTCTAACATGTGATTATTTCAACAGCATTACAATAAGTCATAAAGAATCATAAATTATTATGTCATGATATTTTATGAAAGAGAAGTTCATGATTAATTACTAAGAGCTTTGCTTTTTCCTTAAATTTACCAAGAATATGTACATACATATTTTAAAATTAAAACATTAGTTTCTTAACTATAATAACTATAAATATACTTTTTTAACGTTATATTAGTGTATAACTAAAATATAAAAGATCTTATTGCAATATAATAAAGACAACTAAATTCAATGATGATATTAATAGTAATTTAATGGAGTTATTACTTTTTGATAACCTTTTTAAAAAGCAAAAACATAAGCTTTATTGAAAAGTCTATAAGTATGAAGAAATAATTTTCTAATGAAGACTAATCACTACAAAAAGTTAAGTAGAAGTACGTAATAAATTAAAATTTTTATATAATATTTATGAGAGCAAAAGAATAAAAAAAATTATATAATATTTATGAGATCAAAAGAACACGTTTTACTTGTATTAGGATTTTCAAAATATAACTCTAAATTTCTATTATGCATGAATAAAAATTTTATATTAATGATTTAAAACGGACGGTAGATGACGTAGATATTTATTTCTTGATATTATGAAAGTAATGTGCGGTTATTTTTACTGTGATTCAAAAAGTTAAAACAAAACTATAAGATAGTGTCGAGTTATTAGATAAAAAATCCAGGCAAATATTAAAATATTTTAGCTTAATTACTAAAATTTGTCTAAGCTTATATTAAACTTATAACTAAAAATTTATTTTGAAAAAAAAAAATAATAATAATAATAATAAACATTTAAGAAACAAAGAAATTCTATTAGGTTTATCTGAAATTTTATCTCCAAGTGATTTTCAATTTAAAAAAACAAAACAAACTCAATAATGACTTCAAATCACTTTTAAAGATTTTTATTTTTAAATTAATGGTTTATATATATATATGTATATGACTTTTATATCAAAAACATAAAGATTGTACTACCAAATTGTTTTAGTATAAAATCAATAGTGATTTTTATAAGGTAGGACTTGAATAATTCAATTTTTAATTATTTGTTTATAAATATTTGATTTTAAGAAATTAAAAGCAGTTGATTCTCCAGTATTCATATATGTATATATAAGCACGAATAATCAATGAATTCTAGGCAAGAGTGTCTACTAATTAGTATCACGTGCTCTGCCTCGTTTGCTTCACTTGTTAAGTTGCAAACTCCGAATCTCAAGGTTTATGTATCACAGATCAACATTCTCACTATCAAAGTTTGAAATTATTACTAATTCCTGATCAAAAAATTATTTGATTAGTTTTTTGTTCCATCAAACTCTCCATCATGCTTCAGATTAGTATAAAATATAGATCATCAAAACTTAAAGATAGCAAATTTAAAGACTTATAAGGAGACAAACAAGAGAAAAAACAGGTTTGATTGGATTCATAATTTTATTGTTTGAATCTTTTAATTCATTTTCTTGTATAGTAGATAGAAGTAAACATGGCTATTGTGCAATAAATAATAAAGGACAATTACCAATATCTTGTATCAGAATTTAACTCATACATTTCTGTATCATTCATTGAGTTGATTTTCTATAAGTGACTATAGAGCAGAATAATAAAATAGATTAAATCTAATAATAAAGGTTGTGTTATTATACTATTATTTATGTGGATGTATGTTTTATAAACATCCTTAAATAATCTGTTTTGGCTTGTCATATTTGCTGCCTTGATTCATATTGTTCCTATTTATATTCTTTTATTTTCTTATATATTTAGTTATTACCTTATTTTATTTATTGATGTGATGTATTTGGATTCTCTTTAAATGAAGTCAAGAATATCTCAGCAATTATTCCCAGATAAACTGTTTGAATACAAAAACATATTGAACTTTAATAAATTTTGTCCAACTGTAATAAATACATTTAACTTTAATGCGTTTCAGAATAACCTTTTTCTTAATCACCAGTTATGACACCAAATACTATTTAAATTATGTTGAATCTGATTAATATTACTATTGTTAACTACTACTAAATTAATATCAACTCCTGAAATTAAGAGCATATTCATGATGATGATGATATAGTCCATTTATCTAATTACAAGTTACTCTTATTTTTCTTCACTACCAAACCTTTAATGCAATATTCACTTTTTTATTGAATTAGTTATCTTTTATAAGATAATTTCAACCTACCACACTTAGGCATAAAATCTCATTTGAGTGAGATTTTTTTTTATTTTTAAAATTCTCTATAGATTCCTCAAATATCTGCTAGCATTTTAATTCAAAGCATTAGTATTTTTTTCTATCATTGATTAGTGTCAAATTTTTTATGTATATAAAAAGATATAGGATATATCATTGCTTGAGAAATCAAAAGTATATTTTTAGATCTAAATTTTTTTTACATGATTTTTATGACAATTTGATAGATGTAACTGACTGTTAGATAGTTTTTTTGATGATAATTGATTTAACAAGGCCAATCTGGCAACATTTTCTATAATTTCATCATCAATTGCTGATCTTCTCACTACAATTTCAATCTTTCTTCCTACTTAACCATAATTTCATTTTTTTCATTTTATTCATTAATTTTCTTAAAAAGTATCTAGCTACATACTTTATTTTCAGATATATATTTTTAAAAGTATGATTAGTATTTGGAAATTTTTGAACACATTAAGGCAGAAATTATCAATGTATTATTCAAATAGAAGTCAATCTCTGATAATGTGCTATTTCTGAAATAATATAAATTTCCATGCACTTGCCCATCGGTAAGAATTTAAAAACTTAAGTGAATCACTTAAGTCTATATACACCAACTCTTGCAGACCATACTTAAATCAGAGCTTGGGTCTATTATGTGCCTGATTTTATAATCAAATATTCAATTGTAAAAATCTATTTAACCCATCACAGGAGAAAGTCACTGTCTCATTTTTAACCACCTACAATTAGACAAACATGACTTATAAATGTAAATCTATTATTATAAAGCACTAAAAACTTTGAAATTATTCAAATGGAAGTCAACCTCTGATAATGCACTATTTCTGAAATATTATAAATTTACATGCACTCGTCCACCAGTAAGAGTTTAAAAAACTTAAGTGAATCACTTAAGTTTAGAGTGTACATTTTATATACACCAACACTTACATACCATGCTTAATCAGGGCTTGAATCTATTGTGTGCCTGATGTTATAATCAAATATTCAATTGTACAAATCTATTTAAGCCCCAATTTAGGCATGGTCTGTAAGAGTTGGTGTATATAGAATGTATGCTATAAACTTAAGTGATTCACTTAGCTTTTTTAAACTCTTACCAGTGGGTGAATGTGTGGAAACTTATAATATTTCAGAAATAGTGCATTATTGGAGATTGACTTCTGTTTGAATAATTTCAAAGTTTTCAGCACTTTATAATAATAGATTTACATTTATAAGTCATGTTTGCCTAATTGTAGGTGGTTAAAAATGAGACAGTGTCTTTCTCCTGCAATGTATGAAATAGATTTGTACAATTGAATATTTTATTACAACATCAGGCACACAATATACTCAAGCCCTGATTTAAACATGGTCTGTAAAAGTTGGTGTATATAGAATGTACAATTTAAACTTAATCACTTAATTTTTTTTTATAAACTCTTACGGTGGGCGAGTACGTGGAAATTTATATTTCAGAAATAGTGCATTATCAGAGATTGACCTCTATTTGAATAATTTCAAAGTTTTCAGTACTTTATAATAATAGATGGGCATTTATTAACAATAAAATATTTATAAATAAATATTTTCTGTAAAAACAAATTTGTAATCTTTATTAAAATTGAGTCACTTGTTTAAAATGTTGTTCTTATATTAATGAAAATTACTCCTAACTATAAAAAAAACATAATATAGGCAGCACAAAAAGGTTTTGACAGAGTAATATGCTAATATTTTTTAAGGAAAAGTATGATTTATCTGATAGAACAGTGAAAAAAGTACATTTATGAAAGTAATCAATTGCTTGGAGATGAGAGTTTTTCTGCTTTTTATTCTTGTTTTTTTTTTTTTTGGTTTAATATTAGCTCTATATGTAATTACTAAACAATTATTTATTGGTCTTCTATATTAGTCATAAACTACTGACATGAAAAAAAAGTGTTTGCAAATCTTCAGATTGACAATGTTTATCTGATAAAATCTGATTATAGATGGAGCCATTTAACACATTTACACACAATTGACAAAGATTATGTTGTGGAAATGGGATGGAGCAGAATATGAGAAAATTTAGAGTGGGGAATGGAAAATAAAGTGACTAACAGGTTTATCTGGGCATAATTGCTGAGATATTCTTGACTTCATTTAAGGAGAAGCCACAATACATCACATCACATCGCAGCTACTATCTGGTGTTAATCTAGTTATTACATAATATTAACCACTTGGAAAAGTTTATATATATTTGTAACATTTCTATAAATAACCTAAAATTGCAAAGTGATAATATTTTTCCAACATCATCTTTCAAGCTTAGTCACAATAAAAGACATTTGTCCACATTTTTATTAATTGATTTTTACCTTTTAATAGGTTTTTAAAACAAATTTAACTTTTCGCATGTACATAAATATATACTTATAATTACCTTTTTATTATTATTTGCATGCAAATCAACTTCTAAAAAAATTTTTTTTTCAATATTAAATATTTATTTGAAAATTTTAATATTAAAAATGTTGTATTTTATAAATTTTTTATACGTTACATTTAAATTTTATTTTGATATTTTAAAAATATTGAATACTGTAATCTAATTATATTACTTCAAAAAGTTATAATATATATATATATATATGAAAGAATTAATGCTGCACATTGGATTTTCTTTTAAGTCAAAGTCATCTTCAATCAAGTCCTCCAGTATTGAGGGTAAATGTGTTCATCCCCTCATTTGTTATTTGTTTTATTTTTCCATTTTTAAAAAGTCAAATTAATTATTTTTTTACTATTTTATTACTATTTTAACGGTACACTGTTTTGTCTATGACCTGAATTTCAACCTGTGCTAGGTGAACAAACCGATTTGGGATTTTTTAAAGGTATTTGGTGAATAGTCAATCTAATTATTCATCTCATAATAAAGAAAAGATGGTAATCCAGCTGTTATTAAATATAATAAACAATTGGAAAAAAATGTTAGACCAGTTGCTTTTACTTCTTGCCAAGAATTAACCAAAATCCATGGCAATGATGCCTTAAAACTTCATTGAAACCTTTTTGTGACTGAAAAGTTATTGAATTTATAAAGAAAACTACAAAAGATTAATAAAGAATGAATTCCAAGAATTAAAAAAATTACAATATTACATAAATTTTGCTACTGGATTGTTGAATTTAGATAAGAAACCTTGTTTTAGTAATAATCATAATGAAAATTTGTTTAAAATAAAACAATATTTAATTTCTTTTAGATTTTTAATATTTTAATGTTTTTCTTGTTAAATCTGTGTAGATTAAATTTGTTTGAGAAATTCACATATATATTTATCAGATTAATTGAATAGTTTATTTTAAAAAAGTTATTATTTTAAGTGGGTTTAAAATAGTATTACTCTTTTATCCTGAAAAAAAAAAAAAAACTAACTTCATAATGAATAATGAAGCTTGTAAAAACATTCAAATTTATTATTAATATTATCGCATAAATGCAGCAATTATATTTACTGCCATTACATTAATGATAAATATGTGGCTTTGTTATTTGACTTTATCTAAGTATTAAAGTATTTTATTGTCAAAATATTTATATTTTATTCCAGCAAATATCAATTAGAAATAGAAATAAATAGACAATATTAAAAGAGGTCAGGTAAGCTGGTGTTTGCTTTAATTTATTCAAGAAATGACAAATATTATCTCATACATTATGACTAAAAATATTATAGATATGCAGAGAAAAGAAAACATTTTCAAGACATAAATATTTGATTTTTAATGATGGTAATCTAGCTATATAACTCCACAACTTCTGTTTGCTTTCATTTCAAGTATTGGAATTATTGCTGTGATTCATGTTTTTATTTTCTATATAAATAAACAACATCACTGTTGATATATAACTGTAAATAAAGTTATGTCTTTGTTATTTCCTCATCAATTCATATGTTTAGGAACATATAAATTATATAGCAAGCTGTGGCTATTGATTGTTTAAACAACATTATTTGTGGAAATTTTGGTCCTATTTTATCTATTTCCACCATTATATCCTATACAAATACATGTATCTATGAATATGCCTTACATTTTAACTGTCTTTTAGTAAGTTAATTTTAGGTTCATTTTAATTTACATAGATGTAAGTTGAAAACATTTTTTTTTATTTGAGAATGTATATTATTATATAAACAAAATTTTCAAATAAAATTCTACTGACATTATATTTGTTATAAAAAATATGATAAAATCTTAATTTGTTTCCATTTTTTTGCTTAACATATATATATATTTTAATAGGACCAATAATTTTATAACATTACTATTTATTCATTAATTCTGTTTTATATTATTTATTCTTATTGTGTAAATAATTATTTCCTTTTTTTATGCATTATTTTTTTCTGAGGAATTTAATCTTTATCTTCTTTATTTCTGATCATATATAACTGTTCTTAAATAATCTTTTGATTTCACAATAAAAAAAATCTTCTTAACTAAAAAAATAAGTGTATCAATACCAAATCAATGTACTGTCTATGAAATACAATTATAATAGTGTAATGGAAAAGCACAATACAAACAAATTACTTAAGATAAAAAAAATGGTGCACTTTTTCACAATTTGTAATTACTAATATATCTTAAATAATATCCATAAAATGCTACTTCTGGCAAATATATATTTTTACATATATATATATTTCCAGGTGTCAAAGCATTGGCCAGGAAGTGAACCCGTGAACCCAGGACAACTGCTTGTAAGGCAGCTATGCTGACCACTCGACAACCAACGCTTGACAAAAGTATATATTTTGTATATTACTTTAATATAGAGTCATATTTTATAAACTTAATAGACACTAACTGGTAAATAATTGACCCAATGCAGTTATTAAAAATAAACATAGAAAGTGATTTAATTCTTTTTTTGGAGTATAAATTTTAACTTTTATAAACTATTAAATAAACAATTTGAAAATCTATCTTTAATAATGTTTATTGAATTATAATTCTTAATTTGCGAATACTTGGTTATTGTGAGTTTATTGCACAAAAAGAGAATATTTTAAATAATATGTGTTTAAAAAAGTATTTCATATTTTGGAATAAATTGATATTTTTTTATGTATAAATAATATGTTATAGTTGAATGTAATAATCTATTACACTTATATACATTCAAACTGCTTGTACCATCAAAATATAATCATTAATCTTAACTGTCATTATAACATTGAAGATTAAATTCAGTATAATTCTTCAAAAGCATTTTTTCAAATTTATTTTTTAGAACTAATTTATATTAATCTTAGATGCCATTTTCTTTATAAAAAAAACGGCTTCTGGACGCATTAATATATCTGATTATCATTATTTTGATGTACTTTAATAAAACCAGCATGACCCCTGAAGATTATATAACTTTTCAGGTTTAGTGGTAGATTATTGATATATGTTTGAAATGAGTTCAAATAGCAAAATAATTAAATTTGGTAATCACATTATATCTTATTCACACTAATTATAAAATAAAGAATATATTTACAATTACCATAAAATCACAAAATAATAAAAAATACAAAATATTGAAATTAGCAAACATTAAATTTACATGTAATTATAAATATAGAGAAATCCTTATTAATATTATTCTTAAACCCTTTTTATTCAGATATAAAAGGAAAATATTACTTATATAATTAAATGGTATTCTTAGTTATATTGTAATTTTAAATTCGATCTTTTAGACAAATTCTTGATAATAATCTTTATAAATTCAGTCTTTATTTTAATTAATATCCTTGGGCATTAATGATGGTATATGATAGAAATAGGTTTCACTATAGACAATTTACAGCAGATCTTAAAGAATTCTTTCTTTTGGCATCATTTTCTTCTAAGCAGGCAAAATTGTATTGTATGCCCAATCAATAGTTCATTTCTTGATAAAATGGCATAGTTCCAGATCACTTATTGCTATACTTTGGGTTGTTTAGCCATATATTGTGAATAGTCTTTTGGTAGCAAATATCAAAATTATTTACTTGGATGTAGTATTTAAAAATACATTTGGAAACATTCAGCAATATAAAGCTGTTTTGTAGGAAAATATTTTAACTAGTGGTGTTCCTTGTCAATAACTACTGCATCATACTTAATCTTTGGCTGGTTATAGTTCTTTATCTTGTCTGTTTTCTCCTAACAATAACTGCTCTACTTTTTTATATTCATATACTCCTCTCTGCATCTCTTCCTGGATTCAATCTGCATGCCTGTCTCTTCTGATTCAAGAATAAAACAACTGTTGTTTTTTAGACTTATTTGTACTTTTAGCATCAACTCAAAAAGATCACATTCCATTGCTTCAAGTCTTTACTTATATTTATTTTTGTTACTTTGATGAACATGTTTATTACAATGGACAAATTAATGATGCTGTATTAATTTTTGTACTCTGCTCTAGAGGAGAGGAGACCTTTAATCATCTGATAATTATATGTCCAGGCTATAACAGTATTAGATGTGTCATATCTCAACACTGCATTATAGTAGTGGATAAAATCCTGGACATCAGAGGTTGTCTCTCCTCTGGAGACTTTATGGTTATCAGGTTATCTACCTTCCTGACATATGCCCTTTGGTACACAAGATGCAGGACAAAGTTTACACAACCAACACCAAACCCCAATGCTATATTTTTCGATAAGCTTAAAGTTCTTCAGAACAAGGACAAGATATTATCCTCTAGATTCTTGTTTACAAATACATGGAACCTGCTAGTATGGCCTGCAGACTCTACATGAATATTGAACCTGATATATCCATGTTATAGCATATTGTAAATGAAGTAGTCTATGATGCAACATGCTGGATCCTGCTATGAGGCAATGATTTCACATCACATGGATACCAGTTCTGATCATCAGCATTATAGAGCCAACCTGAAAAGGAGTGGACAATACCAACAAAATGGAATGCCACTTGTACATCAACCTATTAGTGCAGATAATGGCTCTGCCATACATCTACCAGACCTTGGTCATCCACATTACCAAGCCAGCTATGGAAGAAGCCAATACCAGCAATGATTTTGAGCCAACATTAGCAAAGTGTATTTAGTATTCATCTGTACAAATTTTGTTATGTCAATAAATATATTTTTTAAATAGAAGGTTTCTTACAAAACACTTGTCATTCCAACTCAAATACTTATATTTAATGTTTTCCTGAAGATTTGTGATGATTGTCTTCTAAATGAGTTTTATATTGGACTATTTCTATCGTCTAGTATGAGTAGTGAATGTCTTTAAAAAAATTTAACTTTATTTAAAAATTCCAAATATATACATCTGTTAGTAATAGCACATCAAACAGATTAGTGTATGCACAACATTTCAAGAGGTACTATTCTTTCCTCTTCTTCAGGTTTTTCTGGCTTGACCAGTGACAGTACTAGCATGGGATTCAATTCTGGTCCCTTAGATTCCTATATATTAAATTTTAAGGTATCACTGTAATCAACTGAGCCATCCTGACAAAGACAACAGTCAATAGAAATTTCATATACTTATCTATGAGGTTCTTCACGATTTCTCTAATTTTCCTAAGAGCAAAGTTAGTTAGTGGTTTTCAATGAAAACCTCTAATTCATTTTCAGAGAGCTGAGAAAATTACTCAACAAATTCTCAAAGGTTTTCTAAGTATCAAACAGCGCACTCCATTAATAATGTAAAATGTTTTTTTAAAAATAAACCTACTGATGAAGACTTTATTGAGAGTTTCTCAAGCAAAAAGAAAATTATATTCTACATTTCTTTGAAAAATAAAGGAATGCCAAAAGAAGAAACTTGCTAACCTAGATGGGGATATCAAAAATCATAATGTATCAAACAATGTACCAAGCAATGTACCAACTTCATATGTCAAAAATCTGTTCTAAACATATAACAGATACTGAAATTTCTGTTCTTGAAAGAGGATTAAACTTGCTATAACCCTATCTAATATCCCTTTATTAGATATAATGGAAGCCACCAAGGAAGTCATTTAAAAATTGCCTTTAGAATAAACAGGAGAATTATTCTGGAGAATAAAAAAACACTTGACAAGCAACAAAAATTGAAGTCAAACAAATCCTATGGTGAGAGGAAAACAATTAAATCTCTCAAAGTAGACAAATCTATAACTATTCTCTCTGCTGACAAAGGCAGTGCAACAATTGTAATGGATACAATTGATTATGGCAACAAAATACAAGAACTGCTCACAGTAGGCCAATATAGAAAAGTAGCAAAATATGATACCACATACAGAAAAAAAGCATCACAGGTACTTCACTGATTCAGAAAAAAGTAAAATAGCATCCTGTTTCAGCAAATTTTCTCATCTTTATAACCTACCTATTAAGACCTATTAAGACCTATTGTTAATTCTAGAAATTCTCCTTGCCAAAGTTGTGCAAGATTTCTTCTCAAAGTTTTAAGTCCTTTGCAGGATTCTAGACACTTTGTAGAATTAATCAAGAACATGAAAATTGAAAGAACTGACTTACTGGTAAGCTTTGATGTAGAAAGTTTATTCATGAATGTACCATGTGAAGAAGCATTGTCTATTGTAAGGAAAAGATTAAATGGTGATAATAGTTTACAAACCAGAACAGTTCTTCACATTGATAGTATAATGGAACTATTAACATTCTGCATAAAAACAACTTACTTTTAATATAACACCGAATTCTTTCAACAAAATCAAGGAATGGCTATGGATTCATCATTGTCTCCCCTGATTAGCAATATTTACATAAAAGATATTGAAACCTTAGTCATAAAAATTACTCCATATCCACCTAAAGTTTGAGTTCAGTATGTGGATGATACATTTGATGTATAGCCACATGGTGAAGCACTGCTACAAACTTTTTGGAAACACATCAGAAACATATCCCCTTCAATTAAATTCACAATAGAATCACAAAAACAAAAATTGACATTCTTAGATGTTCTTGTTAGAAGACTCCATCATGGCAAAAATCAAAACTACAGTTTACCAAAAACCTACACATACAGGAAAATACTTATCCTATACATCCAATCACACTAAAAACACAAAACATGAAGTTATACTATCACTATGAAACAGAGCAAAAAAAGTTTGTTCAAAAACAGCAATTTGGAAAAAAAAAGATTTATGTAGAACAAATTCTTATGAAAAATGGTTAGACAACAAAAAGAACAATCCAGAGAAAAGACAAAAATAGACAAATTAAGGAAAATATGCAATCCAGTATAACATCAGACGGTGTTCCAGAGTCATACCACACTACAAGGAATTTTACCATCTACAAAGCGTAAACTTAAAATGCTGAAAAGAAATAACTGCATCTATGAAATTTCATGTGAATGTGAAAAAATGTATATTGGTGAAACCAGTTACCCCATAGAAAAGCACTTGTAAAAACACAAACTGATGATTAGAAGAGAAATCAGATGTGTCTAAGGTAGCAAACCATGTATTTCCAATGATCATATGTTCAATTGGGAAAATACAAAAATATCAGTTGAGAAAAAAGATACAAAGAAGAAAATTTAAAGACACTGCTTACATGACAATGGCAAAATTTCCCTTAAGCCAACTGAGTATGATTACACATAATATATAGAAACTACTAATCAACTTTGCTCTAAGGAAAAAGTGGAGAAATTATGAGAAACCACATAGATAAGTGTATGAAACTTCTACCAACTGTTGCCTTTGGCAGGGTAGTTCAGTTGGTTAGAGTGTTACCTTAAAATTCAATATTCAAGAATATATGGGTCCAGGTTCATGTTCTATGCTAGTACTGCCACTGGTTAGGTGAGCAACACCTGAAAAATAGAGTTGAATAATACCTCTCAAAACATTGTGCCTATATTAACCTGTTTGATGTGCTATTACTAACAGTTGAATGTATTTGGAATATTTAAGAAAAGTTAAATTTTTCTAATGACATTCAATACTCATATTAGATGATGGAAGTAGTCCAATATAAAAATATACCTAGATTTAATTTTACAAAACATGTTTTTTTTCACATTCAGAGTTATTTATAAAATATAAAATAGCTTTTATTTGCATAATGATTTTACAAATAAGAAAAAATATATGACCAAATGTTGGAATTCATATTCTACTTTTTTAAATATTAATGCTTGATGTTGCAATCAAAATCACACCCACAGCAAAACACCACCTACAAGTAATTTCTGGAATAAGTTAATTTCTCCATTATTAAACACCCCAATATTCAAATGAAATACTGGGAGGTTTATTCAGTCTGTACCCCCTCTTCTTATGATAATGAAAATACTTATTTAAACATAACAAATAATCAGTTGACAAAAACTTTTAAATATTTGTCATTGGAATCAAAATTCTATGATTTTCTTATAAAACTAAATCTTGAGGCATTTCTGACTCTTTACTTCTTTAGGTATAAAAGGAATTGTACCAATATTGAAGATATATGCAAACTGTCTCAAAGAGAATCAAAACCCTATCACACTTATTATTCATATGCCCCAGATACAATATATCTGGTAAGACATTCCAAATATTATTAAAAATAAAGAGTATGGAACACAAATATTTCTCAATACCTTTGAAAAAGGTATTTATGGACACATTCATGCTAGCACATTTTGTATACTCACTATGGTGTACCAGATGTACACTTATGTATGGAACAGACACAAAACACCCTAATATATTTAGAAACAAAATTGATATTATACATGCAAGAGATGAAAATTTTTTATTGTCCATCATTTTCTCAGACACTTGGTCAATAATGCAACTTCCCTCTAATCTATAAAAATGACTCGCCATCGCCAAACAACTAGATTACCAGGATTAGTGATAAAAAGAGTATTGATGCATTAATATATGTAAAGTGTTATAAACTGATATAACTATCAGGAGAATGGTAAGCCCTGATCAAGATTATTTATTTCTTTTTTTTCTTTTTGTACACCTATAAATCAATAAAGCCTTTTAAAACATAATTTTTAATAATATATCAGATTTACCTCAAGAAAAAGTCAAAGTACTTCTAAGTCTTTTTCGAAAGAAAAATCTGAAAGGTCATAAAATATATTACATTTGCTCCTTTTTAAAATTTATTTTTATTAAAAAATCTCATATTTCATTTCATGTACATATATAAAACTTAAATAAATTAACTATTTTCTTTTTTTTTTTTTACTTTTTATTACACAAATTATAATTTTGCCATTTTTTATTTTACATAATACATTTCTTAAAAAAATATTTCATGGCTTTATTAAATCTATAAACCAAATTTCTTTCTTATATTGATGTAATTAAATGCTGCACAGATGCATTTTATACTTTCCTACATATGGAAAATTATAAAATTTGCAAATCCATTTATTGGGGGTTTAGTGGGCTTTGAGCATTCCATCATCAGATTTTCAAGGAAATGGACAGTTGAAGAGTTGTGGGGTGTAGCAGTTTGAAGCCTTAATATAAGCTGAGCTTTGATTGTACATATGTGTGGAGATGATAATCTGGACTAACTGATGAGTGCTGGTTTAGCACGAATTAGGTATATTGGTGATTATATCTTTTCAACATGTGTGTGTGATGAAGTATATCAGTGATATGAAATAGCATGATGGTTGAGGGTCATGTGTAAGTCTGAGTTTAAACCCCTATATATTATATATATAAATGAAGGTATAAAAAGCCTGTTCTGTAGAAAAAAAAATCATATTTCAAATCAATTTTTTGAAATTGTTAAATGGAAGTCGAACTCCGATAATGCACTATTACTTTAAATATTATAAATCTTCATGCAAACTGAGTGATTCACTTAAGTTTTTTTAAACTCTTACGGAAGTGTGAGTGCATAGGGATTTATAATATTTAAAATAATAGTGCATTATCTGAGTTCGACTTTCAATCTAACTCCCATTAATAATTTGATAATAATGCCGCATTGTAATTCAAATGATTCTAATTGCAATCGATTTAAAATCATAAAATAATTGTATTTGGCATAATTTGTACTCTTTCACTAATTATAGAAGAAATTTAGACTTTGGCAGGTGATAAAAAAATGACATTCTTAATCCATGATAGATGACCAAAATATTATTAACATTAAAGTAAAAATTTTCATATGGATATAATAAACTAATGAATATTTGAATAAGACATTCATTCACTTTTCTTTTTGTTTAAGGTAAAAAATTTTCTCAATCTTCCAAAAATACTATTTTTGATTACCATGTTCGCTAATCCTGATTCAGTTGCATTTATCCTTGCAATGTATTAAAATTACAATATTAAACAACATACATAAATTATTTATTGAAACCCATATGAAATATTTACATTAATACGAGTACATTTTGTATGTATTTCTAAGACACAATCTAACTTTAAAAGCTGATTCGTCATTGTTAAAAATTATTATTAATATGTATTTTATTTAAAGGAGAATCATATGATCCTTAGCAGCATGAAAATCTTAGCTACATACTATTTAGGAATTTAATATCTGGATAGAAATAATTTGAACAATATTAATAACATTTATAAAAGTTATTTCAAGTAAAAGACTTAGGAATGGTTCTTTTTATCATTATTAGTTTACTTTCAAATAAAGTATGCCTTCTAAAATTTCCTATTAGTATAAACGGTAAAAAAAAAAAAAAAAGAAACCGACTTAATCTGCAATAAATTCTGTTTGTATACTTTATTATTTACACATATAAATTATATTATATTATAATACTTAGCATTATTCTTTAAACTAGAATAATAATATTTTTACATCATTTCAAAATTGATTTTGACTAATTATATATTTAATTTATGAAATTGTCAATATCAATTTGTAAAGAATTTACTTCCTATTTTATTAATGTCCATATGATTCTGTGTAGTTTGTTATAATAATAGATTTTCTGACCCTGGAGTATGTATAAAGTCTTCCAATTGATTCCAGTTTTGGCACTCAAGTTTCTTATAAACTCTCAATAAAAAGCCGTTCATTTATTTATTTTAATATTCATATATATGAAAAAAAAAAAGAAATGAAATAACTTTCTGTATTCTAAATAGAAACTTTTGATATCAATGTTGCACTGTATATAAAATATACATATTATATAATGATTTATAAAAAACCTTGTATGTACTTACAATTTTAATATATTTTTAGTAAATTTATTTTATTATTGAAAAAAGCATTGATATTATTTACCTGCTATAGTTAACTTTTGAGGCTTCAATATTCACTGAAAGTTTTATGTGTTCTCATTTTGAAATCCTAGAATAATTAAAAATATTAATATAATTACATGGTTTATTGCCTATTTTAAATTATTAGTCAGCGTAAATTTAGTTGTTGTTGAATTTATAAATAAATCTGATAATAAAAGTGAATGTAATGTGCATTTGCTCATCAACATCATTCTACATAGACAGTTTAGTTGCCTAAATTTGTTTGTGATAATATTAGCCATAGAAAAACTTTATTTCATAAATATTGATAATCCAGCATCTGGTCACAGTTATAGACATTCTAAAATACTAATTGATCATTCCATACAATTGATATAAATTAGACAGAAATTCAGCAACACCAATAAAATTATCTTTACACAAAACTGATTTCCCAAAGTAAGATTAAATAAAAGAGTATATATATATCCTTTGTAATTTTCACATCACATATTAAAAAAATATATACATACATACACACATGCATATATATATATATATATTAGATATAAAAATGAATTATTTTTCTTAGCATGATAATATGCCGTAATATATTAGATAAAAATGATAAACTATACTGCCATCATCACACTTAAGCATAATAATAATTTAATTTATCCAGCACAACTTTGGTTAATAACTGAATTATAAATAAAAGCACAGGATCATCATCAATTTACATAATTTGATTGCTCTAAGTATGTCATTTATAATATATTTTCCTAGAAAATAATTGCTCTTAATTATTTCTCTAGATTGACTATAAAAAGAATATTAGCTAGTAAAAATCAGGTTTATTTGTTTGGGATAAGGACGTTTTTATACAATCCAATACCACGATCAAGTTTCCACGAATTATCGGTCTATCTTTTATTCTTAAATATTTTCATCTATTAAATTACCGATTGTTTAGCAATTGACAACTTTTTTTTTGCACGTAAGATAACTCACATCACAACCAAGTTGAGAATGAAATGAAAAATAACTATATTTATATTTTTTTTTTTTTAGAAAAAAAACAACAACAATTTAATGAAATAACAAATTATGAATGTGGTCAATTTTTTTGTCAAATTCTTGTGAAATGCAAAATACATTTATCATCCATGTATGACATGCATATCTATTCATTTCTCGTGAAACTCTTTAAAAATATATGCGCAACTGCACAAAAATTACTTGTTAATTATATGTAGTTTGTAAATGTACTATTGACCTTATTTAAATATTTATATTACATAGTATCTTATACAAAAATATTATAAGAAATAAACTAAAACAACAGCAATGAAAAAGCTAAAAATATTTTTCAATCTTAAAGAAAGAGGAAAATCAATAAAACGGAAGTGTTTACAAATTGATTTTTTACCAATAACTTATGGTATGGTATTATTTTTTTTTGTATTAATTTTAATATTTTCACAATCCATTGTCTAGTTTTGCAAAAATTGATACAATGAGGAATTTCAGCAATAGAAAATACTAAATTAGACTTTATAGCAAATCCAACAGCAAGCATTCTAATTTCACTAATTAATCTGTATTTTCAAAAAACAAACAAACAAACAAACTTGTAGGCATCTATCCTTTTATTAAATTACTTTTTGCTGGGTGACAAGTTTTACTGATAACAGCTATATCAATCTTCAATCTTGCTTAGCCATCAGTGCATTTTGTTCTGGTCTTGATGACTTGTATCAAATAAAGTTCATCCACTTTATTTACCTATTTATTTTTTTTAAAAAAATACTATTACTATTAATATTTTTATTATTTCAATTGCTGAATTTAATAAACCACTCAACATGACAATCTGGTTAGACTGTGTTGAATAGAACATTGTAGGCAATATTTTACAGAAGCATATAGTTCTGTCATAAGGAGAGCATCCCTAATAGAGCTGCAAACATTCATTCTTTGCCAGATGAAAATTCTGCCTCACTGAAATCTAGTTCCTAACTGATTTATTATTAAATGTACTGTTTAGAGCAAAAATAACAACTAAGAATACCAGTATACAAGTTATGGTTTTCTTATTTCGCAGGGATGAGCTAAAAAAAAAAAAGAAAAAAGGAAAAATGAGTTGAAGTCAGAAATAATTAAAGAATGGAAGGGTTATTGCATAAACACATTCCCATTGTCACAATTAGTACAAAAAGAAGATTGATTGCATGAGAGAGTCATGACATCCTGCAATAACTTATGTGACTATAGAAAAAAGCTAAAAAAGACCCATTATATTATAAAACAGTATTTAGCATTTCATGAACCAACATCTTATCCTATACTTATTCTTGGAAATTCTAACATTTCTGCTGTACCACCATCATCCAACACTGTAGCTATTCTTCTCATGCAGAAATCCACATCTACTGAGACTGACATTGAGTCCGAAATGGTTTAGTCGTCTTCCATGGAGAATGATGTTTCATCCTCTGATGAATTTACACTAGTTAAAATATTCAAAAGAAAGCCCCAGAAAGTTTAGATGTAGTTTAATCTAAAATTTTATTACACATATAAAAACTTCAATGGAGATTTTCTAAACACACTATAAGTTGGTAACAATCTTAATAAAATGATAATAAAAAAATGTAGCTTTGTATCTATTTATAATATACAAAATATTATAATAATTTTTATCTTTCCATCTGGGCTTTGAATAATACTAAAATTAAAATATATATGGCAAATTACACTAAATAATATCTGAGATTCAGTGGATTCCTTTCAGTAACCTTAAGTCACTGCCACCCTAACAAAATAATATAGCATTCTATCCATTTCTAATATATAAAAAATAGTAATTTATTTTTCTTCTAGAACTTCAACTCTCTCACATTTCAATTTTTATCCACCTACCACAAATGGGAATTTGATTCCATATCTCAGCATTTTAATTTTAATGTTAAACCTTTATTTAATATTACAAATCAACAAATTGGATTTAATTTATTACAAATTTAAGTTTAAAGACAAAAAAGCTTCTAAAAATTTATATTTGAACTTTCCAACTACAAATAAAAATGTGATGTAATAGAAACAATGACTTCAACTTTATTCTGATTATATTATAATGTTATTCTAATAAAAAAAAAAAAATACTTGTCAAATGCATTACAATTTTTAAATCCGAATGTTTGAAATTGAAAATTGCTTTTATATTTATTAAGTAACCACAAAAATTCAAAACTACAGCCATTTGACAGAGGTTTAATGCTATTTCAAGTTTTTTAACTTGTATTTTTAAAAAATAAAACAAATTAAAAAAATTTAAGTGTAAACATGAAAATGTGTATTTTTTATTAATTGTAATGAAATTTTTTTTTTATTAAAATAATTACATATAACTAAATACTATGTGAAATTATGATTTTTTTCTTATTGTTAAAAAGAATAGAATAAGAGATTTTTATCATTCATTTTCAAAAATTCAATTAATGAGTGACCTCTAGTTTAATTAAACTCTTTTCATCTTATTGTCTTTAGATTGCCCTGTAGACGCCTTTTGCTCTGTGAAATACTACCCTCTTTAGATTTTTTTGTATCCAATAAATCAATGTATTCAATAATTCAAATTTTTAGCACAAAATCGCCAATAAATAGCAGTAAAAAGCCAAAACAAAAGCAATTTAAAGCTATAGTACAACAGAACCCTCACAATTATTTCAAATTGATATCTTAAATAATAATAATAAAAACACATATATCATAGCACATATATTACATTAGATTCTTTTTTCTTTCCCATCTTATTGACAAATTACAAATGGATCTTTTTCAAAATGGTAAATGATTTTGAAAATACATTATTAGTAGAGTTCTCAAACGATTACATATTCACTTCACTTATTCATCGACATTAGTACAATTGCCTAAGAATTAAAATTTTTATAAGTTATTGGATAATTTACACAAGGCAAACAATTTAATACATATAATAATAAATTATTAATTATTAAAAGCCATTTAATTAATTTTGCTAATAAGATTAATTTTATTGAATATAGATGGTGAAAAATAAATAAACAAGTAAGCAAAACTTTGAATATTTGTGGCTGATCTATGTAATATTTTTTATCAAACAAAAGTAGACAATAATAAAGTGAATTAGATGGTCAAACATAAACACAGAGTATTTTCAATAAAATAAATTAATCAAGAATAATGAGTAGATTTTCTTTTTAAATTAATTCATTAAAATATATGGAATTCCAATTGATACCAGTGAAAGGTCATATTGAATTTATAATATATTATAAACTCGATTAAGAATGTCTGCATCTTGATATTAGCTTCAAAAGAAAGTAAGTATAAAACAAGAGTTAAAGATTACAATAAACATAGAAAATGTAATAATTTATAATAAACAATTCATAAGCACTATGTACATTAAATTTTAAATTTTAGGATAAACAATTATTAAATTTAGTGTTAAAAACAAAACAAATTTGGAGATTTAATGTATTGTAATTCATATAGAATTCATAGTAAATTAAATTGCGCATAGTTGGTAGATAATGCTTAAAATATAATGTAGAAAATAAAACAGAACATCAAGAAATTAATAATTGTAGTGCACATAAATTCAAAATATGATATAACTTGAAAACAAATATTATGGGTTTAATAATTTGTTATGAAAATCTAATAAAACACAAATATTTAAATTCTATAATATAATGTGAAAAATGAAGCAAAATATTATGATTGACTACTTGTAATAGTTATAAATAATAGAATAAAATAGTATGTAAATAAACACAATGAATTCAGTTATTTAATTTCCAAAAATATTAAAGTAGAAATTAAATATGACAGAGAAATAAACACAAACATAATGTACTTAATAATTTATGATGTTTGGTACTTAAATATACATATATTTTAATTGTAAGATTCCATTCTAAGTATAATTTAAAAAATATAATTTAGAACATATAGCAATAATTTGTAATGCATAGAAATTCAATGACAAAATATAATATTAAACAGAGTATATATATGATAAACTTAATTTATTACTAGAGTTCAAAATACTATTTAACATTGCAGTAGAATGTAGACCCTATGAAATAAACAAAAGTTTTCATACACACACAAATTTTCAAATGAGTTTTTTTTTTATTTCGTTTTGTATTTATAATACAAATGAAAACATATCATTCAAAATTCAAAGTAGCACTTATTTTTTTGATAATCATCGTTTTACTTAAAAATATATTCAATGTAATCAAAATTTTTAGAGAATGAATAGTGATGATGATAATGGTTTATAATATACATATATAGCTTTTACTAAAATCATGATTTATCAAAAAAATAAAACACACGATAAAAAGGGAATTCCACCCAGTTTTGATAGAAATTTATTTGTGTATTATATGAAAAAAGAAAACTCAAAGAATAATTTTATATGTGAGTATTTAATTGTTGTAAAAGTTTTATTTAAAACTGTGGATGGAAAAAAAATAAAAGTACTATAATTTTTTATTTATTTCATTGTATGTTTTCTTTTAAATTCTCGTATATTTGAATACTTGTGTTAAGTACAGAAATACTGAGAGAAATGTGTTGGTGATTAATAAATGATAGTATACATTATGGTAAGGTTTATCTTTTTTGTAATTTAGGAATTTTAGTTTTTGTGTTAATCTTTTAACATTGGATTAAAAATAATATGGCTAGAGAAAAAAATAGTAAACTAAATTTCTAAGATCATATTCTTTTAAAAATTTTGTTTCTTTCTATTTTTTTTATATCAATACAGACCTCTCCATCCCTATATTATGTATATATATATATATATATATATATATATATATATATATATACACACACATTAATATATTACTTAATTATATTATAAGCTAATCTTTTACACATATGCTATATTGTGGTAATATAAAAGTAAAGTAGTGTTTTTGTGGGTTATGATAATTATTATCTATCCACTTCCACAGTTGGGTTGTTATATATGTAACAATTCAAAACTTTTATATGTATGTTGATACGAAGATTTTTATGAGATGCTTATATAAAATACATATTTTGTGGGTTCATCCATGTTAAAAAAATTTAAATATTTATATACTGACATTTTGACTTGATCACACAAGTCATCTACTGGGTGATAAAAGATACAAAGATGGTTGTAGAGGCACTGCAATCATGGATTTGAAAAAAAAAAGTTAGTTCCACCAATAGCAAAAATGTTAAATTAAGAATGTTTTTTAAAAAAATCTTTCCAAATAGGAGGAAGTTTGCATGTATCATCTCACTTACTGATACAATCTGGCCTTTTAAGTATATCAATGGCTTCTATGATTTTGCACTGGTAGAGATTATCACATCTGGATATGATCCTGGTATTAGAAAAATCAATTTTATGATCTGAATCTATAATATGGAGTGAGAGTGCTGCTGCTGCTGATGAGTATTGTTTAACTACATTAGCATGTTCATCTCTCCTAATAATGATGTGATGATTAGTCATACCTATGGAAGAAGCTTTACAATTTTCACATGAGAATTGATAAACACCATGAGATTCAAGAGGGATTGAATCCTTAGGCTTGGTTATTATATTGCTGATCTTTTGATGAGTAGAAAACACTGTATTTATATTTTAGGATTTTAATATACGTCCAATACTGTTTATAGTTCCTTTTACCCATAGAACACAAATCCTAAAAGCTGATTTATCATCTTTTTGTTTCCTATTTTGTCCATTTTGGGCTTGAAATAAGGCTTTTTTAATAAATTTATAATTATTTGCTAATAAAACACTATTAATATGATTTATTTCTTCTTTCAGATGTGACTTATCTGAAAGGTTAATTGCTCTATTTAAAAGAGTTTTTGCTATGGAAACTATCTGACTTGGGTGATAATGAGAATGTAAATGTAAATATCTTTCCATGTGTGTATTCTTTTTGTAAATCGAAAAAAAATAAATAATTTGGTGTCCTGGTTACTCCTCATCAAGAAAAGAGAGCTTTCCAGCAGACTCTGTCTCCATTGTAAATTTAATATGAGGATACATATTATTTAAATGTAAGGAAAAATCATCTAATTATCTAATTTATTATTGCGTTAATTAAACATTGTCTCTTGAATACATATTTTGTATACAAATGGACAGCATTACAGACAAGTTTCTGGTATACCTATGGGCTTACCTATCTTAGGAATAATAGAAGATTTATTCATGGAAAATATAGAAACTCATACTCTAGAATAATCATCTTTAAAACCTCTCATTTGGCTCAGATACATAGAAGACCCTTTTGTCATATGGCAACATGGAAAAAATAAGATGATTTTTTCTTATATTTAAATAATATGTAACCTCATATTAAATTTACAATGGAGACAGAGTCTGGTGGAAAACTATATTTTCTTGATGTTCTAGTCACCAGGACACCAAATACTTTATCTTTTTCGATTTACAGAAAGAATACCGACATGGACAGATATTTCCATTTACATTCTCATCTTCACCCAACTCAGATATTTTCTATAGCCAAAACTCTTTTAAATAGAGCAATTAACCTTTCAGATAATTCACATATGAAAGAAGAAATAAATCATATTAATAGTGTTTTATTAGCAAATAATTATAAATTTATTAAAAAAAGCCTTATTTCAAGCCCAAAATGGACAAAATAGGCAAAAAGATGTAAGTCAGTTATTAGGATTTGTGTTACATATGTAAAAAAAAAACTACAGACAGTATTGGATGTATATTAAAATGCTATAATATAAATACAGTGTTTTCAACTTATCAAAAGATCAGCAATATAATAACCAAACCTAAGGATTCAATCCCTCTTGAATCTCATGGTGTTTATCAAATCTCATGTGAAAATTGTAAAGCTTCTAACATAGGTATGAGTAATCATCACATCAGTGTCAGGAGAGATGAACATGCTAATGCATTTAAACAACACTCATCATCATCATCAGCAATCTCACTTCATATGATAGATTCAGGTCATAAAATTGATTTTTCCAGTACCAGGAACATATCCAGATGTGATCTACTGGTACAAAATCAGAGAAGCCATTGAGATATTTAAAAGGCCAGATTGTATCAATAAGTGAGATGATACATGCAAACTTCCTTCTATTTGGAAAGACTTTAAAAAAAAAACAAAAACATTCTTAATTTAACATTTTTGCTATTGGTGGAACTTTAACGTTTTTTCCAAATCAGTGATTGTAGCGCCTCTACAACCATCGAAACGTCGGTATATTAATATTTAAATTTTTTAACACGGATGAAACCGCAAAATATGTCTTTTATATATATGATTAAATTAAAAAAAGTGATGAGTAAACTATTAATGGTGATGTTGATGATCATGTAATACCACATGAATTTCTAGAAAGAAGAAACATTTATCCTGAGGCACCATTTCCATTCCGGACAATATTCCTAATCATTAAACCTACGCATACATGTTATAGACTAGCCACAAACTTAATTATTTCAAAACATAGAATTTTCTTTAAATTTCTATTATTTAAATTTATAAAAACTGGAGAAAATCTTTATGTAATAATATATATATATATGAACTTTGTAAATATATTAACTATTTAAAAAATAATAAATAAATAAAGATAAAATAACAGAATTACTTCTTTATACAACCCCTTTTAATTATTAACCAGAAGACTAGTTTTGTAATAAAAATTAGTTCATATATATATATTCTAATCTTCTTTTATATATATATAAAGCAGATCTCATCAGTATCAACTAATATTAGATTATTTTACCAGCATAATTAAAATGCAATAAAATAATTGTAAACTTTCAAAACTTCCAAAACATACTATATAAAAAATATAACCAGTTGCATATCTTCCTAGCTCAAATTAAAATACTCCCTAATATTAGATTATTTCAGCAGTGTTACCTGTGAAACAAACATAAAGTTTGAATATAGTAGCATGGATAAAATTTAACTTCTTGCCTATAGGTGCAAGAATGTTAAATATTTAGGAAAGTATAGCTTCAAAATATTATGTCATTATTTACATATATACAAATAATATTGAATCAAGAATAAAGAACTAAAATTGAAATTTTAATAAAAAATATTCAATAAATAATAATAATAATAATAATAATAATAATAATAATAATAATAATAATAATAATAATAATAATAATAATAATAATAATAATAATAATAATAATAATAATAATAATAATAATAATAATAATAATAATAATAATAATAATAATAATAATAATAATAATAATAATAATGGTGATATAGTAATAATAATGCTGCAGAAAACCTGTATTACATGCACAATGTTCTATAAGCTCCCAGGTTTGAACCCCATAAAACAGCAGAAAATCCACACACTTTAGGAAAATAAGTATATATATATATTGATGCAGCAACAAAATTCAAAAATCTTAAAATACTTTTCTGTAATAACTTCAAATTAGTGACAGCTAAAAAACATGGAGACGGTCCAGTCAGCTAATCAAAGAAATGGTGCCAATATAATCTCCACATCATCCAAAGCTTTAAATCCCTACAAAGCATATACAAATGCTATTTAAGTCAACTTGCAAATCACCAATTGCAAAATTAAAGCAACCAAACTAAACAATAAAACACACCCCTTCATGCTGCTGACAAACTAACCAAAATAATATCAGAGAACTAGGCTTAAGAGTACTTGAAAATTAAGATACCCTCCCCATGAACTGAAACGATAATGAATTAGAAGACATCAATGACCACTTCAATAACAGCATTACACGAAGTTTATTTGCATCTTTCAAACTATTTTTCTTCCTCATTCAATATTATTCGCTATAGATTTCAGTATATCATTCTATATATAGATTTCACAGACATTTGCTATATTAACATGATTTATGGAAATTATTCTACATATTACAGAGTACACTAGACTGAGATATTAAAATAATCCATGCCAAAGGAGGAAGTTTTAAATCGATATCAGAACTCTAGGTAATTATACACACATCGATCAAGATCACTAAAGCTATATATAGCCAGGTTAGATGAGAATGTACATACCTCGGTTACTACAGCCAACGTATTTAAAGCCATTTAATAAGGTTAAAGCACTTCATGCTATATATGTCAAAGATACATACACTGACCAGTTGATACCAATAGTTATGAGTACAAATTAAAACTACACTGCAGAATTAACCCTGACACGATTCCAATGCAAATTGTGGGTTAGAAGACCATGCACTGTCTTTATATAAGAGCCTTAAAATCACAATGTTTTTCATGTTGCCAGCTTAACCACCTTGTCTTACACTGCATTTTCAATAAAGTATTTCAAGCTCAACTGACCACCAGCCAAATCTATTAAAGCCACCAAGAAAATACACAATACACACCTAATCATCACTGATTTAGGCACACTGAATAAAAGCAGCTGTCTTATGAACTCCAATATCTTGAGTCAAACATCCCATTGATCTCATAAGTATAATGTCAAATAATGCTAATTATACTGTTTTAGATTCTTACCAGATGACTCCACATTAGTCAAATGATTTATCTACTACAACACTAACCTTGATTCAGCAATAGAGTTAAACTAAAATACTGTAGATCTAAACAGATCAGCATATCCTAACAAACTGCCTTCAAGTAACCATGAATAAAACATGAGTTTACATGATGGAAACATTCACTCCATGCATTAAACTCATAAAACTAGCCTCACCAGAGGCTCAAAACTCACCTGCCACTCAAAAAAGAATTGACAACTAGAGAGGAAACAAAACAGAAGGGGATTCTATTCCAGATGTAATGACCAGTCCCCAATTAAAAGATCTCATACCAATGAACCTAGCCTGCAATAAAACTATTGAATAATGCATACCAACCAATGACAGATATGCACAACACCCACAGTCATCACAGTGTAACAGAGATACTACAACTGATTTTTACCAGAAGTTTACACCCAGATATGGGGATTCTTTATTTGAAGCTACACTGGCACCCCAAATAACAGTTAAAACTGTCCATCTGCCAAACATAGAATTACATTATATAAACTAGGCCCTATGATTAATTCAAATTCACGAGGTGCAATACCAATCTCAACAGCCATAAGAGTTCACACTGTGTCAAAACACAGCATTCAATGCATCTCTATTAAACAAACATTATATTTCACCACTGTTTTATAGTATTTCAACAATGCCAGAAATGATAAAATATTGCCAACACTTGATCACACCTAAAGCTACTCATTCACCTACAACAAAATGTATTATATAATCGATACCACAGGCAAGACTATTCATTGTGAGTGTCTTATCTCATAACAAACCCTTCCCAAATCAACTTCACACACTATACACCTTACACCTCACACCAGATCACAGCTGTGAATTATCAGGATTGAACAACAATGCAGCCAAAAAGAGCTCTAAGCATCCATATTAGCCAGACATTTAATATTTCAACAACAATGTTTAATACTGTTACACAGAACTTTTTCCAGGAGAAATATGAATGCAAACTCTATCTGACCCAATATCAAAACAAATATAACATCTATTGTAAGGAAAAGATTAAATGGTGATAATAGTTTAAAAACCAGAACAGCTCTTTCTATTAATAGTATAATGGAATTATTAACATTGTGCATAAAAAACACCTACTTTCATTATAACACATAATTTTTTTCAACAAAATCAAGTAATGGCTATGTGATCACCATTGTCTCACCTGATTATCAATATTTACATGGAAGAACTTAAAACTACAGCCATATAAACTACTCCATATCTACCTAAAGTTTGGTTTTACTATGTGGTTGATACATTTGTTGTATAGCTACATGGTGAAGCATTGCTACTAACTTTCTGGAAACACATCAACACCATATAACCTTCAATTAAATTCACAATAGAATCAGAACAAGAACAAAAATTGGTATTCTTAGATGTTTTGTGACAAGACAACCTCATGGCAAAATCAAAACTACCATTTACTGAAAACCTATACATACAGGAAAATACCTAGACAACCTCATGGCAAAATCAAAACTACCATTTACTGAAAACCTACACATACAGGAAAATACCTAGCCTATACATCCAATCAGACCAGAAACATAAAATATGGAGTTATATTATTACTATGGAACAGAGCAAAATAAATTTGTTCAGAAACAATTGATTTGGAAAAAGGAAAGATCTACATAGAACAAACTCTCAGAAAAAAATGGCTTATCCAACAGCTGTTATTAAGAAAACATTAAATAGACAGCAAAAGTAACCATCAAAAAACAAGACAATTATTGGTTCTGCACCACCCATGCATTTCAAAAATAATAGACAAAGAAAATCTGCAATCACTATAACATATTACACTACTAGGAACTCAAACATCTACAAAGCCTAAACTTGAAATGCTGAAAATGAGAAACTGCATCTATGAAATACCAAGTGAATGTGGAAGTAAGACTATTCATTTTATTTAAGAGCACTTGCAAGGACACAAACAGATAATTAGAAGAGAGAAAACAGATGTGTCTAAGATAGCAGACCATGTATGTGCCAATGAACATATGTTCAATTGGGAAAATATAAAAATATTGGATAGAGAAGAACAGGTACAAAGAAAAAAAATTTAAAGTAGCTGCTTACATGAAAATGGTGAGAACTCACATAAGCCAACCTACTATGACTATACATAATGTAAGAAAACCACTGATCAATTTTACTCTTAGAAAAAAGTGGGAAAATCAGGAGAAACCTCATAGATAAGTATATAAAATTTCTACTGACTATTACCTTTGGCAAGATGGCTCAGTTGGTTAGAGCATTACCTTAAAATCCAATAATCAAGAATCCAAGCATCCAGATTTAAAACCCCATGCTTGTACTGTAATCTGTCAGGCCAGACACACCTGATGAAGAGGGAAGAATAATACCTCTTGAAACATTGTGCATATACTAATCTAACAGTTGAATGTATTTGTAATATTTAAATAAAGTTTTTTAAAGACATTCAATATGCATATTAGATGATGGAAATAGCCCAATATAAAAATATAACACCTATATGTGTAAATATAATACTATAATATGTGAATGTAAAGATTTAAATGTAACCCTAACTCTGTCCTCAAACTAAAATTAAACATAATTTAAAAGTAACCAAAATGATTAAGAACATGTGCAGTCTATAACTTCTATCCCACTCACACATCGCAAGTGACTACCACACATGAACCCATAACTCAAACATCATACTATGGAAAACTCGGGAATAAATACAGCACCACCACTTGAGAGTAATGCAGTACAATCATTTCATCAACTAACTGTTCCAAAGAAGTTTGAAAGATTACTTCCCTATCTTATATAAAATGAACTTTGAATGTGCAAGACATGAACAATAAGACAGCTATGACACCTGTAGTGCTCTCCAACATGTAACTACAATTTACTTACATCCATATATCAATGTAATACTAACTCCATCCCATCTCCCCCAAATATATTATCAAATACTGTGCCATATGACTTCATGTATTTATTTCATAATACTTTAAAAAAACCTATGTAAATATATATATATATATATATATATATATATACATAGGTTTAAATATAATTATATATATATATATATATATATATATATATAAAATTATATTTACATAGTTTTTTTATAATTATTCAGTAACATATATATATATATGTTACTGAATAATTATTATTTTTCGAATTACTATAATCACCATTTCTTTACCATAAGCAAAATTGTAAACCCTCATTGCAAAAAAAAGCTCATATATCTAATTATATCTGAGAATTCATGTTTTTTCACATGCAACTTATGTAACACATGAAAAATAAGATTTACCATAAAACTATAAAACCCTTGACCAAATAAACCCAACATACATCCATCCATATACCAATTTAACACCAAATCCACCCCTTCATATTTTATGTTTTTACTTGTACTATCATATGTTTTTTAATAGCACATTGAAAAATTCTATGTAAACCTAATCCGATTTATGTATCTTGTTATGTAATAATTTTTAGTCTTTCTATTACTGTAAATCATGTTTTTTTTCTATTGCAATCAAGGTTGTAAACCCTTATTGCATATGTAATATCATGTACCAATTTGTATCTAAGACCTCATATTTTCACATATAACTTATGTAAACCTTTTTGAGTTATCAATAAAGTTTACCAATAAAACATAATTATAATAATAACAAACTGCCACTGCCACCAGTATCACCACCACCATCACTACCACTACTACCACTACCACTTCTACCACTGCTACCACCACTGCCACCAGTATCACCACCACCATCACTACCACTACTACCACTACCACTTCTATCACTGCTACCACCACTACCACCACTGACACAGCCACCACTGCTTCCACCACCACCACCAGCACCACTACCACCACCACCCATGCCACTTCACCACTACCACCACCATCACCACTACCACTACCATTACTACTACTACTACTACTACCACTACTACTACCACTACTACCACTACTACTTCTACTAACTTATGTAACCATTTTTGAATCTCAATAAAGTTTACCATTGAAACATAAAAATAATAAAAATAATAATAATAATAGTAACAACAATAATATTTAAAAATTTTATAGATAGATTTGTTTGAATATGAACTACTGTATATATAAATAAGTTAATCAGGATGGGTTTCCAGATACAAATTATATTCAAATGCTACTTGCAATAACTCTAGCTTGTTATAAAAGTATTTAGATTAATAAAATCATTTTAATTATGTGCAACTGGAAAACATCCTTATTTAATTCCTACTTTATTTAATATATAACTATGCTTATCAAGATTATCAAATACATAAAGTTTATTAATAGAAAATTATTAAAATTATTTATAAAAATGCCTAAAACAATCAGATAAATAAGAGTTCTAAAATTTTTAAAAGAAATAAGATGTATATTTATGATGTATTGGTTTACTAATTTTTTTTGGTTTTTCAGTTGCCCATATTAAAAGCTTCCAGTTTTTTTGCCTGTTTTTATTATTTCAATATGCAATAAGTAAAAGTTCTATGCTTATTAAAAGCTTGTTTTACTTTACCGTTTTTACTCTAAAAACATTTGCAGTATCACTCTCAATATCTTCTCAAATACATAAAAACATTATCATTGTTCTAAAACTTTTTGCCTATTTTTTTTCTTATTGCTTTAGACTTAGAGACATTTATTATTACTCATATTGCTATAAAATTCATTATATTTTGTTAAATTTCTTTCAATATTTGCAATATTTTAAATATTCCTGTCATATTATATAAAAAAATTATGTAACAAACTTGTAATTCCCTACTTCTAACTATGTAGATATGTAAGCATGTTAGCCTTTTTCTAAACACAGATATAATTACTCATTGGGATATTATAATTAACTGGTAACATTTGATAACTACTAATGGATAATTTACCATTGCTACTAAATCTCTCAAACATTATTTTAGATCTCAATGTTTAGGAGTTCATTATAAATTTAAATAGCCGTATACATCAAACATTCTTTATGTGTTTATTAACTTAACAGTCATTTGGACATTCATTATACAGTAAACCAATCTTAGAAAAATAAGTACATTTCTTCTTATGATATATTATGTGGTAACAGATTATTGATTGTTTTAATTTACTTTTAAATTAATTTAAAAAATTTCTTAAAAGCGATTTTTACTTTTTTTATTCAATATAAAAATCCAATATACTTTTTCTCAAAGAGTTTTTTCAAAGCAAGTAAAACAATTGTGTTTTCTTTTTGCAGAAATTTCAGCAATAGTCTCTGTCAATGCAATTGTAATTTTAAGTTAGACATTTTCTGTTGAAGATAAAGTAGAGTTGTTATTAAAATTATTTAATGGTGATAAGCAATGATAGTCTATCATTGATGATGATTAACGTGTTTTACTACTTTGTTGTGGTATTTAATGACTGGTGACTTTGCATGACTTTTTTTTGTTGCATTAGATCTTTTTCGTAAAAAATATTACATTATAAAAATAAACTCCTATCTTAATTTTGTCAATTACAATCTCATTTATTATTATTATACATATTATTAGGTAATTAAAACTATTTTTGGAAATTATAATTTGTTTTTTGCATGCATTTTTGTTTAGGTAATTACTTTACGAGATAATGATAGTCTTGCTGCAAGATTGGCTGTAGATATTGGTGCAGACTTACTTATTATTGTATCAGATGTTGATGGTATTTACAATGTGCCACCAGGTGAAGAAGGATCTCGTCTGTTGCACACATTTAATCCTAATGAAGATATGAATTCCATAGTCTTTGGGGATCAGTCTAAAGTTGGAACAGGTGGAATGGATTCTAAGGTAACTGTTAATTATTTTTTTTTTTTAAATATCAATGTTAATTTTTATGTTATTGAAATTGTTATTATATTAAAACACATAAAAGTTTACAGAAAAACATAAATTAAAAATCAATACAAATAGTATATTAACATCAGTTTGTCTAATAATATGAAATAAATAAATAAAAGTAAGACATATGATTCATTGGTGGGAAACATGTGATATGTAAATATTGAAGCAATGCATTGAATACAACACATGCATTTCACTCAAGATTTTATTTTATTCATCCAAGAATTCACCAAGGAAATTTTAGCTCTTGAATTCCTTACTTTACTCTTGGAATAGATCATACAAAGCAAGATCCCATTATTTTAAATGAAGATATTTTTGATTTTGATTTTTAAACAGGTAGCTACAATTTTTTTACTTGCTGAAACAAAATTTAAGTTGATAAATATTTTTTTTTTTTTGTAATTTTTTTTTATAAAAGTAACTTTCAAAATTGAATAAATGCTTATTATTAAATTATATTCCAGTTTTTAAATTAGTATATAATGTCCTAAATTTTTCAAATATTATTAAAAGTGGCACTGAAAAAATTCTCATACTAGAGAAGAAAAGTTTATTATTTGAAATGTTTTTTTTTCAGATATATCTCAAAGTACACATATGAATAGTGTAAATTTTCAAAATACTATTTCTCAAATTTTTTTTTAATATAGTTTAAAAGCATTAAATACCTTAATACTTAATATATAAAATAGATTTAAAAATGAGAATTGATTTAATAAATTATTGAATTTTGCTTTATAAAATGATTAATTCAAACTATTATATAAAACATATATTTAGAATTTTGTTACTATAAAAGTATTTTAATAATATTTAACTTGAACTTGGTATGTGGTTTAAAACAACTCCTGCTACAAATGTTGTTGCTGTAATACATAACAATTACATTGTAAAATAATTACTGAAGAATTGTTTATCTCTTTTTATTTTATAAAATTTTATAAAAAGAAGCATCATTAAAATCGCAGCATTATAATTCATATATTCATAAAAAATAATTCATTTAAAGCTAACTTATTGCTATATTTTAAAACTTTTCCAAGTATTTCATCAAAAATTTCAGACATTTTTATTTTTAAGACTATATATAAAGAGTTGTTTTAATTTTATTAATATGCATATATTTAACTCAATTTATTTAGATAGAATGAATATATAATTAAAAAGCTATCATTTTCATATTATTAATTAAAACATAATCAAAACAATATTTTCTACCCATTATAAATATCCTATCTTAATAATAATATCAATAAATAAATAATAATATCAATAAATAAATAAAACACAAAAAAAGTGTATTACATAACATATTACAGTAAATATCTCTGAAAATGTGTATAATTATCTTATATAACAATTTGCAGAAATAAAAGTAATCACCCAAAGATATACACATAAGTTCACAACTGCATTTATTTTAAAAAAAGTCCATATGTAGATGTCTATATATTCAAATACATAACTTGATCATTGTATTATTATGTATAAATATGTTGTATTTTAAATATTATATACTTGAAAATGTTTTTTCTTGTTGAATTATAACACCTCACATTAATCTTTGTAATATTTCCCTTTTTCTTCTGCTATTAATTATTTATTTATTTCATCTCTTCTTATAAAATCAATTATTTTTTATTTTTAAAGAAAAAAATCAATCGGAAATGTATATTAAATTAATATTTTTTTGCAATTATTTCTTTGATCTTATAAAATATAACTTTAAGGATTAAAAAATTTTTTTATTGAAGAACATTTGAAATTTTTCCAAATTAATTAAATATGGTATTTGATACTGCCTATAATCTTAAAAAAATCAATTCAATTCATATTATAAAATATTTAAACAAATACCTCAATATATGCTATATTATAAAAAGGTTATTGATTTAATGTTTTTCTAAATCTGTCAATGATCAATAAAAATTACTTGAAGAAAACAGAATAATTAGACATTATATCAAACCTGACTTACTTCAAGGCTAATAAAAAAAAATCAAATCATCTAAAAAAGAATAAGTATAGTTTTTAAAAATAAAATAGATTATAAGAATTATTATTTAATATATATTATGTAGATGCAGTATATATTTAGTTCATTTATATAAAAAATATAATGTACCTATATCAATATATGTGTAATAAGAAGTAAAAGGTGTTGATTAATATATAATATTGTAAAAAGGAATTTTTCACATATTGTCTTTATTAAATCAAACAATTCACAATGCCAATATTCAACTATAAAGCAGATAAAATAGAATCAATTTTGGCTATTATAACAAATAACTCGAATCATGGTTGAAATAGGTTTTATTTATTCATGCTTTGCGGTTGAATAAGAATTTAATGAGATGCTTAATTAATTTTAATATAGACAACACTTGGATAATATATATATATAACAATACAAATAAATATTTAAGAGATGTGTGGTTAATCATAGTATTTAATATATTGTGCACTTTTTATTAGCCTACCCTATCCTAGAATAAAAGAGGAAATGAAATTTTTTGTTGTATAATTTTAAATTTTGTTAAACCCAATAATATTTACTTAGTAAACTAGGAAAGATAATGACATGTTAATATCATAGGGTTTGAACTTGGGTTTAGTTGGTTTAAAAGTTATAAGGGATCTGATAGGTAAAACAATTAATGAAAGACATATATATAAATAATAATCTATGAAATGATTATATGCCGAAGAGTAAACAGTCAATAGTATTAAAACCAGTGAAGTTCAAATTTTATCTTGTACACAGTATGCATTATATAGACAGATAATTATTGTCTGTGTGCATATAATTTTATAAATAAAAATTATTATTTCTAATCAAATCTTATGTTATGTTTAAATGTAAGTAAATAATATTCATTTTACAAAAATACTGATCTAAAATCAAAAAATAAATTGTATTTTATTTAATTTTTCAAAGGATTATCTTTTTTTAAAAAAAAATATTTCTCCCCCCCAAAAAAAAATCATTTTAAAAATAAGCCAAAGACTTGCAACTAAGTAAAGGTTGAAAAGGGAGGAATAATTAACCAATAAACAGCCTGTAAACAATATTTTCAAAAAAAAAGAGAAAAGGAAGCAAAGAAAAAAAAGTTTTACAGATCATAAAACCAGTAATTGGGTTTTATTTTAAAAAGTTTGGTAAAAAAAAATCCTCAAATATTATTATTCCTCAACAAAAAAAAAAGTAATGGAATTTAACTATGCAATTACTTATTGAATATAAGCATAAAGTTGTCGTGAAAATGATTGAATAACTTAATTAATCTCTCCCAGGCAAATCAGCAATTAATAGTTCACAAATCTCTTGGAAATCATTATCCTGAAAAAATAATCTAAGATGAATCATATGTGCATATGAAAATGTTATCAACAAATATACTCACTGAAGGAAAACCATGATAGTGCTGGATTTAAACTGAATTTCAGTGATAAACTAAAGGATGTAATCATGCTGCAGATTCATCAAAATAGGTGAACACAGTTAAAGTTCCAGGGAAGGACAAATAAAAGAAAAGTGAATTTCTTTGACCTAGCTAAGTATACATTTTTAAAAATCTGTAGAACAAAATTAGTAATAGCTGAGAATAAAACAGAGTGTGAATAGAAAAGTGTACATTGTCATTAAAATTAAATCTAAAAGCCCGATTGAAATAAATTTGATTGAAAAAATAATTAACTCTGAACTAACTGGTGGGAATATCACTTTCTGTAAAGAAACTATGTTGAATGATATATGTTTGATGGAAATCGTAAGCATGTGCATACAGAATGGTAGTGGTTTGCTAGTATAGATGGAAGTATCTATTATCTGGAATAGATAAGGCAAGTCAGGTATAATCTTCTATTACTAAAGAAAAAAGAATTACTACATTGTCAATAACCCAATGCCTTGTGAATTTTGGAATAATAGTAATCTTCAGAGAAAGAAGAGAACAACAGTGATAATAATATTGTTATATAACTGATCTATATATTGTGGAATGATTAGAATGCCAGGAAAAGTTAAAGTTCTCTTTTTTTAAGAGCTTATAGTTTAAAAGGAAGAAAAAGGAGAATTTATTCATAATGTTCGTATATGTCTTAGTTTATAAGTTATTATCATTGAGGGGAGGGATTAGATTAATCAATAATGGGATTCATTAGTGATTTGATTCAGTTAAATATTATCTTATTAATTATTTAAAAATTTTATGTTTTGTTAATAGTCATATTTATCTAAAATAAATAAATACGAACAATGTTTAGGTTAAAAAAAAAGAGAAAATTTATATCTATAACAAAGGTGATTGACAATATATATGTAATGAAGAGGGAATGGAAGTGTGTTTACATATACAAATCGAAAACAAAAACGATGTTTTTTAATGGAAAATATCACAACACAGGATTATATGAGAAAGTATTAATTTTGCTTTATTGTAAACATCCAGAATATTAATCATTTTCCCATTGTTTATATTATTAATATATTATATAGGTATACAACTTTATTACAACTGTTATATTGAAATTTAAAATAAAATACCCCGAATTTATGAAAAAAGAAATGATTATCTAATGAAAAAAAACTGGCAGTGGGATATATAAAAAATATATATACATCATATAAGAAACGATTAATTTGGTTTTATTGTAAACATCCAGAATATTCATTTTTTAATTGTTTATATTATTATTATTATTATTATTATTATTATAATGTGTATGTATACAACTTTATTACAACTGTTATTTTGAAATTACTTGTTCATTGGAATGTTTATTTTAATGTTTATAAATAATATTACTAAAATTGTTGTTTTGAAAGCTTACTTAAGTTCTATTTGCATTTCTTTTTTGGGATCACTGTCACTACATCACATTAATTCAAAGTGTACAGGTTGAAATTAAAATGAAAGATTAATCCAGTTTAGAACAATTTAACAGTTAACTAAGCACACATCTCTTAATAGTAATTTTGTACTTGCTATATGCTGCCTTGGTCACATAGGTCATAGATAACATTGCCAATTATTAAAGAATATTTATTGATATGAAATTAAATTATGAATAATTTGCTGTTGAAAGTATTTAACTCTAATTACTCATTGGATGATAATATTAATTTAAAGTATAAAGATGCATATAAAAGGAAAATGGTAATATAATTGTAGTCATAGATTTAAATTATAAGCCTTTCTTAATTTGTGCTCTGCCCATGGAGATCAGTAGAATCCCTCTTGATATTCTATAGGTAGTATGAAAAATTAATAAAAATCAATGGTTATCCTGAGGTCTCCTTATGATAAAATTATTTTTACGATTATTGCCAATCTTAGTTATCTGAAATAATAAGAATAAAAGTTTATATACAATAAATGATAGTCTAATTTATTGAGTAATCTAATTGAACTTTAATTGCTATAGATGTGTTATTATATTCATTTGAATATTATTATTAATCATGATAGTATGTAGATACTTAATAAGGAGGAGGGTCTGGATATATTCATGCCTTTGAATAAATATTTATATTTGTTTAATGCTAAGGGGGATGTGATCTGTTTATAGGAAGATGAGTCTCACATTTGTTATAATTAATTACACCCTATTTAAAGATATTTAATAATGTTAAAATGGACCCAGATGGAATAATAGTATTATCTAAGTATAATCATTATAATGGATTAAATAGAACTGAAAATGGTAAGTATATTAAATAGTATGAGACAGAATTCCAGTATAGCCTAATTTAAAGACTTGCCAGATCTGCTTTGGGTCCTACTATCTATCCACAGGGCACAGTATATATATAATAAATTTTATTCTTTAATCGCAAACAGAAAATTTATAACTTTGTCTAGAATTTTTTTTATATCAACATAAGACATCAACTACCAAAAAAATGATTTAAAGTGACCATGATTAGAAAATGAATAAATATTCTTTAATCTACTAGTTATTGTTAAATCTTTTTGTCAGTTACTGAACTTCGGACATTAAATTTGTATATTATTTAAAAGCTTTGCATTCATTTTATTTTATTTTTTAAAAATAAAATCACTAATAAAACAAGCATTTTTAAAAACTTATCAACAGACATATTCATATTATTTTTTAAAATAATCAAAATTAATGCTTTTAATGTTTAACACTTGTTAAAATTATAAAAGTAGCAATGATTTAATGAATATCAAATTTCTTACCAGAATATTTTGGATAACATTTATTTTTAATACCAATATCATTTCAACCTTATTACATATTAATCTATGGTTTGTCCAATTATATAGTTATTGAAAGTATTGATTTCTATTATATTTTAATTTATTATTGCATAAGATGCCATTGATTAGTATATGGTTGCTAAGATTCTTTATGTGCTTTCTCTGTCAAATAAAATTATTCATTATATTAATCTGTATGCTGGTTGTGTATAAATTTAATGATAACAGACAATTTCATTTTCAGAAGCAATATTATGTATATATATATATATATATATATACATATATATATATATCTATATATATATATATATATATATATATGATCACTAGATGGAGCTTTACCAATAGCCCACTAACAAGCTTTGTTTACATAAATGCTGAGAGAGATAGAATTTAATATCTCTTTCATTGTCTCCAATCTTTCGACCATGGTTTTGAGCTAGTTGTCCCATGCCAGTAAAGGGTAGGAAGACTAGAAAATAGATCTAAATACCAACTCTACAATCAGCATTTATGATACACATTTCTATCATTTTGATAGCTAATTTTTTTGTTTGACTGGATTTGAAGATATTTACATATCTGAAAAATTCATGCTTTCAAGCTGATAGAAACATGTTTCATAAATGCTGATTGTAGAGGTGGTATTTGGATCTAGTTTTTAATCTTGCTACCCTTTACTGATGTGGGCCAACTAGTTTGAAACCATGGTCTAAAGGTGGAGACAACAAAAGTAATATTGAATTCTATCTCTCTCAGTGTTATGTAAACAAAGCTTGTTAGTGGGCTATTGGTAAAGCTCCATCTAGTGATCATAAAATGCAAGCTAAGACCAAGTTATGAAATATATAACTTGTTTTGTTTATCATAAATGTACCCTTGAAGGTTTTTGCAATGATATAGATTGCAGAGGCTTTTACTATATGGTGAAACTGAACTGAATTCAGACCCATATAGCTATAGATTGTTTGACTGGATTTGAAGATATTTACATATCTGAAAAATTCTTGCTTTCAAGCTGATAGAAACATGTTTCATAAATGCTGATTGTAGAGTTGGTATTTAGATCTAGTTTCTAGTCTTTCTACCTTTTACTGACATGGGCCAACTAGCTCAAAACCATGGTCTAAAGGTTGGAGACAACAAAAGAGATATTGAATTCTATCTCTCTCAGTGTTTATGTAAACAAATCTTGTTAGTGGGCTATTGGTAAAACTCCATCTAGTGATCATAAAATGCAAGCTAAAAGCAAGTTACGAAATTTATAACTTGTTTATCATATATATATATATCAGTCACATGTCACATGACCTATATATATATATATATATATATATATATATCAGTCACATGTCACGACCTATATAGCTTGTATTACCAATATTTAATATATAAAGAGCCTGCTAATAGTTCTAAACAAGCTTATTTATTTTATTTTTTATGCTAAATGCTACAAGAGAAAATACCTGAAGCCTTTATCTATGATGATCAAGCCAAGCATTTATCTTAGATTCAAAATACTAATGATCAAGCCAAGCATTTATCTAATTCTTAAATATTAAGAAAAAGATCTAAATCTTCAGCCACCTACATATCTTCAAATTCAGCTCCTTAACTAAAGAAACTATATGGGCCCTGACTAAATTCAGTGATCACATATATATTATAATCTACACTCCCAACAATGCAAATATACACTACATGAGCGAAATGCCCAGGCACCAGTTCTATTAATGAATAGAACAATATAATAAGATATATAATACAAAATTATTACTGAGACTCTATATTTAAGTTTATGTTCAGCTCAGCTCAGTGGGAGGCTATAGGCAGTTCATAAGATATATGATAATAAATGAATTAAAGAAGAAATATTACAAAACATTTAACATAATGTAAATTCCTTTGGTAATTAATTGTATGATAAAGAATCATAATGTTTATTTGGTACAGTCTATTAAAATACACTTTAAACTTAATTTCTTCCTTCATCCAAGTATAACATATATCAGCTTGCTATAATTATATTCTTAAACAATTCTATGACTTGGTATATCCTAATCTAAACATCTACTTTAATGCCAATCAAGAAATAAACAATAAGATATCAGGGAATTTTAACAAACACAGTTGAATTAAATAAATTACATTGGCCCATAAATTATAATTCTAAAGTATGATAAAAATGTAATGAAACAAATTGACTAAAATATTTTACTGTGTTTCAATAATAAGATAATGACAGAGATAGGGTATTTTAATCTCATATCATCATCTAACAAATATACTGACTTGGCAACCTTTCTTATATGTTTATCCAGTGGCAAATGTTCTTTATAATGTTTGGATTAAGAAATACATTATTGTCAGACACCAGCAGATTTAGTATTATAACTCTAAAATAATATATCTATTTTGTAATATATTTATGAAATGTGGAGATGTGGAAATGAAAATACGACTGTACACAAGAATAACTCAAGACACAGTTTTTAAGATTTTAAATAACTAAAACAAATCATTTATTACAATAAAATAAACTTGGTTTAACATGATATTTACAAATGGACTATTTGTCTTACAGATTTTTAAATTATCAAATCAACTTTGAGCATCAGTTTGGGATTATCCCTACTGTCAAAGCAAATTAATAACAAAACTTAAATATCCTGACTTCAAACACATGCTTTGCCTACATGTTTCATCTACATGACATTAAATAAATAACATGTTATATTATTAGCACACAAAAAATATTTTTTGAGAGGATATTACTCTTGATTAACAAAATAAATCAAATTAATTATATTTGGCTCTCAACAAAGCAACTTTCTCTAATTGACTAATAGTAATAATAACAAGTCAGATGTCACATGACTTATATATAGCTTGCACTTACAAATATGTAAAATTAAGAGCGTGCTAATAACTCTAAACAAGCTTTTTTTTATTATGATAAATGCTACTACAAGAGAAGGCATTCAAATCATTTTTATTTTGGATTGTCCCCATCCCCAGACGTGTTTCGACCTATGGGTCTCTTCAGTGAGGAGTTGGGACATTAGATCTAAAAAACCAACTCAAGCAAAGCATTTATCTAAAAGATAATTGGTAGAAGAAGATCTGAAACTTTTAGACATCTACATGTCTTTAAAGTCAGCTCTCCAACTGAAAAAATTATATGGGCCTGAACTTAATTCAGATACTCCATATATTAGTAGGCTTAGCTCTTTAATTGACTAAATAATCACTTTCGATTATGCATAGCTTTCATGCATAGCAACAAAATCATGTTTATTCTGATGATTTGATGATTTATAACCTTTATTTAAATAAATACACTGTATTTTAAAATATTTATTTCCCGTTTTAATCTCAATACTTTATACTTCTATTTAAATGAATGTACTGTATTTCAAAAGCATTTATTTCTCATTTTAATTTCAATAATTCTATACTTTATATACACAATATTATTTATATTAAGCGTGTGTGTGCACGTTCAAGCAGCAATAATATAAAACAATCTTTTCTATAAACTCTCCATTCATTAAGAAAACATCATGCAATTATTTTATTTCAGACAATGTCGTAATTCATCAATAAAATATGACACTAATACTACATAAAGAATTAATCTAACAATTTATCTAGCCACATATTAATTAACACAAAGCTATATTTTCACGATTATACATACTATACGTTATAAGGGAAATCTGCATGAGGAGCAGATAAACTCTTACTGAACACTTCTACAATAATTCATCTGATTCTAAATATAATGCCGGTGGGGAACCTTTTTCCTCATCACCAGGCTCTAAGAAACATCACTTCAAAATATCATTTAATCATATACATATAATATCAACTAGGCTCTACTCATGGAAAATTATTAACATAGACTAAATAAGCAAATCTTTTATCCCTACAGACATTATAACGCAATCAGATTTCTTTCCATTCTCATAGCTTTTCTAAATATTGAACATTATAAATACTCGCTGGCAGATAAATACATACAGATAACATACCAATCCATTCAACTCAATAGAATACAAAAATGTCTGAAATTTATACATAAAATATCCACAGACTGAACTTTATCAAACATATGTCATAATTGTGCAAAACAAACACACACCGCGAACAAAAACATAAATGAAATTAACTCTAAATTACACACTATGCAGGCAACATGGTAATTAAATATTGCACTAAGGTATAACTTTTATTTCAAAATAAACTTTAGGTCACTTTTAAAATTTAATATTTATAATTATTACGAACGAACTTTCTTTCATATCTTGTAAACTATTTCTATTATACGTTCGTTGATTCAAAAAAAAAAAAATTCTCACTTTGAGATAATAAAGTATGCAAAATAAATATAAACCTCTCTAATAATATATTTAAAAAATATTTCTTTCTTTTACCTTCGTAAAAGAATAATAAGACCTATTTGAACACAATCAATTTTTACCAGCGTATTCCTCATTTGAATACGCTTCAGAGACGGTCTTGAAGATCAAAATAACCCAAATTATAAATGAACATAATAATAAATAAGCATATCTACCTATCATATACATTAATTATGACAAGCAATAAAAAAAAATAAAGAAACAAAGGTTATTAGTTTTGTAACTTAAAAATAAAAGTTCACTTGCAAAGCTCGGTTCCAGGTTTATGAAACAATATGGGTTACATTACAAACTGAATTTAAATTAAAATAAACTGCTGTAGGGTAACCAAACAAATATAATCATGCTTAAATAGGACTCAGCATCGTCAATGTTCATAACAAAGTTATTTAAGTTACTGTATCATACATAAGCAATCAATTTGTCTTCTCTTATGATGAGAATATAATAAATTCTTAACTACTGTTGGACAGGAATTATCTCACTTATTCCATTGTAGTTCTAAATTAAATATGTAATTATTTTAGTAGTTTCTTGAATAGCATTTAACACTGTATAATTTATTATACGCCTGGTTTATTCTTAAATATTGTCCATTAAGATACCGTGTTTCCTTAGTAATTCTTCAATTAATAATATTTTGTTTTATTTTCCATCTTTATCGAAGAGAACAAAAATTACCCGCATTTCTATCCTTCCATTCGATTTAAGCAAATACTTAATTTGAAGTAGCTCACATTTTATTTCCTTTATTTAAAATACATATTATTTCCAGAAATACCATACTGTCATCTCTTTATGATGAATTTAAACATGGCATGATTTATCAAACTATGCATATCCTTAAATTTATGTTTAATTCTCATAAAAACATAACACGAAAAATAGTGAAGAATTAAAATATATTCTGTAAAATAGTTCTGCATGTGCTTTCCAGATATATTAAAGAACACACGCTGGTTAATGATACAACAATAATATTCATGCAATTTATTCCTATTTAAAATGACAATTAAGTGAAGTAACATAGACTGGACATTATTAACATACATTTTTAAAAGAGCAATAGTTAGAAAGAGGTTAATTCAATATGTTTAAATCAAGAAAGTAAAGTAAACTGAGTACCTCTTTAAAATTTAGAACTGCATTCTGAAATTAATTTGTCCCATAATAATTTTTTTGGGATTCTTTCGAAATTTTACTCCAAAGTTTTTTAAAATCAATTTGACTTCAGCAACTGGTTTTACTTTCACAAAAATGAGCCACTGTTTTTGGCTACAATTACATTACATAATAAGCAAATTTTCCACTGGAGATCTTTGTTAAAAAGCCCTCTTTAGCAAAGTTCATTTCCCTTCTACAAGGTTACTCCCTCACTTCTCTTCTATCTCAACTAATTACATATTCAAAAAAAAATCTTTTAAAAAAAAATCATGTTAATTTTTAGAAAAAATTAACTCGAGATAAAAATAATAATAAAATAAATAGCTTTTACAAACTTGAAAGAAAAATGATTATTAATTAACTATTAAATAAAAATGATTAATAATTTATTTAATTTGTAAAATAATCTATTGATTCAACTATCTATTAATTATTGGAAAGAAATATATATTTGTTAAATTATTTAAGGTAATTACTGTAATTTAAATGTTTTTATTATGCATGTACTATTGTTTGCCGTTATTAAAAGATGAAAATGAAATGAAAATGATGCAGAGTCATACATGCATGCACATGTACTACAACCTAAATATTAAACTATCTTAACTAAATATAATTGAAATGGCTATTAATTGTTGACAAAAGGATAAGTATTAATGAAGAAAGGATTATGAAACTATTCAACTAATATTACAATAATATAAAATAACTTTGCATCTTTCTGACAAAATGTATCAATTCCATTAATAAACAACCCCACTTCCTTACATTAAATACCTCATTAACCACACTAATAGTAATTAATACCTATCAAGTGGTCAATAGACTGCATATGCAACCCATATCTAAGCTTTAAACAATTTCCAGCAAAAAGTATTTCAAACCCTTGTGCCAATTCAGATGGTTCACAATATATATATATATATATATATATATATATTGTGAACCATCTGAATATATCTGATTGCATATATATATATATATATATATATATATATGCAATCAGATAAAAGAGCTTAACCCGAAGTGAAAATTTAAAAAATGTTTTAAATATTGTTCAATATTTTAAAATAGAAAAATGTACATATTACAATTGATTTTCAATGTTAATTGAAGAGCTATAAAATTTTTTAATATGGCATTACATGTTAAGAAGTATCATAAAAATAAATTATCAAAAAACAAAGTATCATAAAAATTATTTGATTGAGATTTAAACATAACAATATGTGATGAGTCATAATGGAATTGGGAGGATTAATGACACCATTTTTGAAAAACTATTAATTAGAAGTTTGTTCAGTAATGTGCATACACAAATTTTTGGAAGAAAAAATTATACTTTCGAATTCATAGTTACAAATAAGAGAATAAGTGTCTCTCTTTCAACAGATCAGAAACCACATCATTTCTGAAAGTCAAAAATGAATAAATATTGACAATTAGCCTTTATTTAGATTTTTATTTATTTTATTCTAATAAAAACATAACTACCTAATCATATAAAAGATACAGATGATGTGTGAATCATAAATGTAAAAATTAGGAAAAAAATATGCAGTAAATAAAACTAAAAAAACTACCTCAAAATCTTAATTGAAAATATTTTATTTTTATGTAAATACATATGCATTTATAAACTATGATTCATTATAAATATCAATAGTACTACATTATATGACTTCAAATGTGTATCTAAACTTAGAGAATTATATGTATATTTTTATTTTATTTATTGATAATTAAATTATAATTCTGATGAAAAAAATTTAAAATCAGAAAAATTAGTCAATTATATTAATCACGGTAATAATTAGGATATGAATATAGCCACATATATGTTTTATAACCACAGAAATAACTATTGAACACTGAAGTATTAAATATATTATAATAACAAAAATAACTATAAATTATTTACAGTATAAACATAGATATGAATTATTTACAGTATATTATTATTAATATATACTGTATTCCATTAATAATATATAAATAAATACTGTGAAAAATAATTTTATTCAAAGACTAATTGCAAAAATACATGACATTAAGATGAGCTAGCAGTTGGTTAAAGAGCAATGAATTAATGTCAGACACCAATATAAGTAATAGTAACTGCTAAACATAACATCACAGGCAATCAATCACCAACAAAACAGAGTATCAGAGCAAGATAATCAACAGACAACTTTTGTGACTAGATGTAAAAGAAGCATGCTATAAAATCTTAGGCTTATCATCTTCAAGCCAATTCCAAATATTATAAAAAGGTGATCAATATTTTTTGTTGCATGTACAATAAATACTATAAAAGTAATCATATATAAAAATACTGGAAGCATTACGTCAATGCTGATCATCATTAGTGCTCTGGACTATTCAATACCATGAATATAGTGGCCATCATTAATCTGATCATTATCATCATAAAATACATCAATAAATTATGTGGAATTTAAAAGTGATTATATGGCTGTCTAAATAAAAAAATATTTTCATATCTCATTAGTTCAAAGCTAGCATTTAAATTTTGAGAATCTTGGTGTGTGTGAATAAAAAATATCAAATACTTAACCTATGATATCATTAAATAACTTTATAGGAATAATTTAAAATAATGATAAATAAATTTATTGTTTAAAAATAATGACATTAATTAATAAAATGCTTAATAAATATTCTATAATGTAAATAGGTCATTCTGATTTTTATTATTAACAAGTATAGGAAAATATAGCAATAGATTGAAAAAATGTACAATAAAATTTGTAGGGATATACAAATAAATAATTTCCATAAAAACTCATATATAAACACACAGATATACATGTAAGATAACACAAAATGTTTCAATCATTAATAAGGTAATACATATTTTGTTTTAAGAAAATGCAAACAATTAAATGTTAAATGTATAATTAATATTTGCATACACACATGCATATTCTAATATGTAAATGATATTTTAATTTCCAATATTTAATTCATTAAATCTATAGGCCAATATTATTTTATTTCAACCATACAGAAATAATAAATGATATATGTAATAAATGCACATTTAAAAATATTTAAATTATTAGATTTACATTTTCTTTAACATTTAAACTAAATTATATTTACAACCTAATTATACAGATTATAAATATATTGAATCTATTCAAAATCTCTATTTTCAGTTGCTAAAAAAGACATTTTGTGTTTTGCTAAATCTATAAACAACATAACAAAGTAAAAATATTCTGATAGTATTAATTGCCTGGATATTTTTACCTTATACTTCAGTTACCACTTACTTTATTTTTTTGAATAATTTATTAAGTTTATTTAAAAATTATTTACATTTAAAACAAAAATATTAGTGTACAATAGATATCAAATACTTTCTTTTGACAATTATTAGAAAAATATTTTCATTATTAGTGTTTGAAACAATATATTATTATTAACATTTATTTACTCACTAGTATGATTTTTCCATATGTGCTTCATATAGGTAAAAATATCAGTTCTTAGATATGTACAAATAATATATCACAAGAATCTCAAGTTCAATAGGTTAGCCTTTTATATATATATATTGCTAGTATGATGTATCTTAGGTAGTGCATATATCTGAACTTGGTTCAGCTTTTTTAGTTTCTAAACTTTTATAATAACAAGTAGTATTTATTTTAATAACAAAATTACCATTATTCAGTCTTTTAATATTCATCAAAACAAAAATAATTAAATAATATCTTACTTTTTTAAAATTTCTTAATCCTATTAGTAAAAACAGATTATAAAATTAATTCCATAATTAATGTCTATTATAAATTAGCATCCTTATTACTATAATCATATTACTATAGACTATGAGTATGATATACATATTACATCAAAAGCATGCAAGGTAGTAATAAAACTGACTAAAAATATCTTTTCTGTGGATATTTTCATTAACAGCCTTGTATTACATCAGTTCAAAAAAGAAGGAAATTATTTATAGTTGAATAACATCCTTATTGCAGGAAAAAAAAATTTTTTGTTTGATTTAAAATGTATACTTTTTCAAAACCAGAAAGAAACTAAAAATTTTGTACTAAATGGACATTTATTATATTTATTTTTAAATAATTTTTAGCATTTGAAAAATTTCAAGAAATAATTAATATTTTAAGTATTCCAAGATTTATTTTGAAGAATTTTGTATCTAAATTTTATATATGTTTTTTTTAAAGTTTTAAATGTATACATGTATTATATTATATATCATAAAATCAACTTTTCTCATTATTCTTCTTCTTAGGGAAAAGTAAAAAATGAATTGAATCATACTCCTAACAATTAATATTTTTATAAATATACATAGATGATTAAAATGAAGCCTATATGTTAAACTATATGGCAAAGAGTTTTTTGTGAGATCTTATTAGAATTTTAATGATTAAAAAGACTGAATATTGTTTGTAATTCTGAAATATATAAAATATCCTCCATCAGATAATAACATACACAATGCAGCATGAACAAAAGAGGAGGGTTACCACAGTTTAAAATTGTAGGCTATCTAATGTCCTAAATATAAAATAATAATGAAAAATTTGCAATATGAAGTCATACCTATTTGAATTTTATGGATTTATAGGTTGATTCTAATAAATATATCAATGTTGGAGATCCATTGAAAATGAAGCATTGCTCCTTTTTGAGACTTAGAGGCTGGTAAATATAAAATGTTGTGAGTGACTTGGTGGAATACTTGAAATAAAACACTCTATGGAGTAAAGTGGAACACATTTTGAAGCCAATGATAAAATCTGTCATCCATTATCAGTAATTGAAAGTACAATTAAATAAAACTCCAATAACCAAAAGCTTCATGCATACTTTTTTACATGTATATTATTATCACTATTTAATTTCTGTAAAACAATTATTTATTATTTAATAATAAAATTTTTATATATACTCATAACAAATTGTAAAATTATTTCTTCATTCTTTATAATTTTGTATTAGAATACAGGTTTTTGTTTTAAATGTAAAGTTGTATTTAATTTCCAAGTTGTGTGGTTTCCAAAATTTCATCATCATTGGGACCACAGTTGAGTTACCATGTTTGTATAAGGAACTGGTCAGAATCTCTTCTGATGATTCCTCTGTACACATGAAGATGAACACACTAAACATATAACTAGATCCTCTTTAGATCAAGATGTATAATGAGCTATCTGTTTAATTATAAATAAAATCTTGAGCCTGTCTAATTAAATAAAATTAGAATTGATATTGGTGATAATAACCATACCAAACATTACTAATATAATTGCTTTATATACATTAATTAGGTTATATGTTTTGATCATCATATATCGAATCATCTCTCATAGGATCACACTTAACTTTCCATTTGTAAGAATATATTTTTTATAGATGGGATTTGAACTGTCATCTAATTTTGAGTGATACTTTTTCTTCTCAGAAATATTATCTATGGAAACAGTATTTTTTCACAACAGCATATCAGTATTCCCTAAAAATATTCCAACATTTCCCTGGTATAAAACCTGATTTTTCAAAATCCATAGTGAATTGTTGAATAAAACCAGTAAGTCAAGAATTTATGTAAACAAATAATTTAAATAATAACAAAATTAGTTTATTTAAAACAATATACATTGATGTATATTTAAATTATATATGAATAGATCTTTATAATTTCTTTTAAAGCATCTATGTTAGAAACATCTGGCGATGATAATTATTCATATTAAGACAGGCTTTAATCTTCTTTTTATTTACCAACTTTTTTCCGACATATATTTTCGACATATTTATATTCATTATTGACGTTATTAATTTATTGAATGATAAGAATAATAATAAAAAAAATAAAAATGCTTAAATGTAAGTAATTAATTACAAAAAAAATGTCTATTTGCTTTATAATATTAGTATTCATAAATATATAAAATAAAACTTAAGATAATGCTTTCACAATATATTAAAATAACTTATCTTATTTTTTTTAAAATTATTGAGCTCTCTTACTTCATGTATATAAAATTAAAATGATGTTACTATGTGGTTTCTTAATAACTCAATAATCTTATTATCATAAGTATACTTTTTTCAGTAACTTAAAGAAAAAGTTTTATGAAGTTTTCTCTTCTGTATCATTTAAGATTAAGTTCATATTTGTTGATTAACTTGGGATGATCTCCTTATTCTGTCAATAATCTTCCTCCAAACAGGCAGACTATATATCTATGAACAATAAAAAGACAGTTTTAATGTGTGCAAATTGAATATACATCATGACCATTTCTGTATTCACTACAGAAATTTTTCCCTGTTGGAAAAGTTACATCAGGTTTTATCTGGTGACCTTCGGTTGACTTAAAACTTGGTTTCCATTCATACCATCATATAAAAAATTGCCATTATAGCCTGTGTTTAAATTTATATGAAAAGTATTTTAACAACCCTTATTCCTTGAAGTAAAATAATATAAACTTAGAATTTGTTATCATTTTGATGGATTGCTTTTTTACTCAGTTACATGATACTATTCATGTGTAATTTGACTTTTAGTTCATGTCTTCTTTCTCTTCTTTTTCCTTATTTAGTATATGTAGCTATTATACATGATTAATGAGAACATATCTTGCTGTTGACCTCAGCATCTTTTCTTTCTTGCTATTTTTCATTTTTTTTGTTCTTATTGTTTTATTTGTTGATAAACAGTAATCACTCGCCTTTCTTTCTTTGTTCTAGCTTTAAGTAAATGTGGCAAGTAACATAAATCCTTTGTTTAACTTTAATTAAATTTGGTAATTGCCAGTATTATCTGTTTTTCAATCATCAGATATAATGGTAATTAAACTTTTTAATATATTTTCAGTATATATACTAGATAATGTAAGTAATTTCTTTATAACTATACATAAAACTTTTAAAAATGTCATTGTTTTACAAATATTTTAATTCCCACAAATATTTTATGAATAAATATTACTGCTATTACTTCATTTAATTTAATTAAACTACATATTCAGTTTTAAATCGGTATAAATCATCCAAATGAGAGAATCTACTCTTTTCATTACTGTTATTTGGTTCATTGGTTTTTTTTATTTAAATGTTTAGTTTGTCTTTCTATTTAGTTTTAAGGTAGCTTGAAATTCATATTATTACAATGAATGTAAATATATTTGTTATTCATTCATAGTGATGTAGTCAAATAGCTAATTTATTCTCCTTTTTTATTGTTCTTATTGTAACCAATAATGGTAATATATTTTTGAGATTATCATCACTGACACTATTATATCACTACTTTATTATCATCATGCTAAGATTCAGTCATCTATAAATGTCTCCTCAAATGTGAACACTGAATAGTTGACCAATATATTTTTTTATCATCAACTTATTTCCATTTATAGAGTTACATATAAACTAATGTACTAACTTATAGCTGTTTATTTGTTAAATACAGTTTAGAATTTTAAAGAATTATTGATCTCTTGATGGATGAAGGTACCTTCATGTTCTATTCAGTTTCCTTCAGCATGTAGCTTTTATTTTTCACATTCCATTCAGCAAACTTCCTTGTTCATTCATTTGACCTGTGCTCTCTTTCTAGATCTTTTATAGGGTTTCAGAATTTGAAAACTTTACCTGTTTATTTACTATATCTCATCTAGTAATTTGCTCAATCCAGTTCAATTTATCTCTTAATTTATTTAAAGATGTCAGTGATACCTGTGTGCTTTCTAATCCATGTATTTTGCTTTCAAACCCTACTTGTTATTAGCAACATAATAACTTCATATTTTGATGTATGGTTTGAAGTATTTCTAATGTTATTTTCTTAAATGTTCAAGTTTCAACTGTATATGTAATTTGTCTGTTAAATTTTCTCCTTTTCAAACATAGGCAAATTTTTGAGGTAAGTTTAATTCTGTCATTCATTTATCCATTGTGGATCATTTTAAATTAATAATATGATTAAGATATTTGTTGTTGGTAATCTTTTCAAATTAATGATTAATGAGAATCTTAATTTTTTCTTTTTTGATAAAGTATTAAACATTCTTTAATTTTTTCAGAATTTAGCTTTAGTCCTACTATCTTACCTTCATATGATAACTTTTGCAACATCACCTGAAGTTCTGATAAATTAATTTCAAAATATCATATCATCTGTGAAATCTACATGGATTAAATAATCTCTTTATACATATATATTCAATGATTTTTGATATTTACGAATTGTTTATTTCTACATGGGACAATTCTCTATTTTATTTTTCTGACAATCCTAATCTTTTATTTTTTAAATTGCATTGTTGATGTTTTTTCCCCCAGTTTCATTTATCTTTTTGTTTTGACAGAATGACAAATGTACTTAAATTTAAGTTTTCTCTGAAGTTTCTTTTTGATACAGACACTCATCTAGTTGCTTCTAACAATTTGATAAACTTTAACGTCAATTCACAATAAACTGTCATTTATGTTTGTAGTAATATATATATTTAGTGTATTAAGTTTTACACTAGAGGCAGATCTAACAAACAATTTATCTGAACATTTCACATTGGCCGACACATGATGACTGTTAAAAATAAGCATTGATGTTCAGATTTGTGTATTAAGATATTTACATACATAAAAATAATACAACTATGTATTTATTAAAATTATGACATATGAATACAAATATAAATAAGTGTATATGGCTGTCAACTTTAACTATAGATCTGTGAATCATTTTTTTATTCAATGAAATGTTAATTAATAAAGATTATTAAGTTTTTAAATTATTTATGTAATTAAACTATAATATACAACTGAAAAATTGCACATCAGTCGAATAAAAAATAATTTTTGGAAATTCAAAATTAATTAAAAATTACTTGTTTATTCATTCAGTAATAAGCTAAAAATTTTCCATTTAATTTTAAACTTCATTTAAAAATAATAAAGTTTTTATTCACTTGACAATTAAATAATAATCAACCCATTATACTTGTTATTTTAATTTGTGGCACAGAGAATACTTCATCTATGTGCAATAATACAAAGCCAGTGTTCAAATCACAGATGAGTGAGCATAATTTTTTTTAAAGTCATAAGCAGACTAATGATTTTTTAAAATTAATTAACAAGCTCAGTAATAAGCCAGCTCTCCATATAGTATTTTCTAACAAATGGATATCTGAATAAACTGAAAACTTATCAAATTAATTTGACTTAATCAGAAGACCATCAATGTAATAATTGCAAAAGCAAGCTGTCTTCATTATGGATATGTGTATACTATACAATTATTGTCAGTGGTTTACCTCACTACCTCTTGCTAATTAACCTCATATTTCAAATTCTTTACTTTGAATTCTTTTTCTGTTTTCAAATGTAACTGTAGTCTCAATCTGCTTTATCATTAATGTGGATGTATTTTCATTATTGTAAAGTTGTACTAAATTTATAGTTGCTAAGTTATGTATATTAAGGCTATAACCTTAAGACTATGCTCTTAGATGTGACAGTAGGGATCTCTACAAATCTTAACACAAGATTAAACTTTAAAGACAAGAGCGGCCACTCTTATGAGCTTCATACTAACTTGCTGTAAATCAAAAGATTTCATGTATGTTAGCTTGTATAGAAATTGTGGATTTAATCAGTGAAGTAGTTAATAGCTTCACGATCTCAAATCAAAATGCTTTAGATTTACCTATATAATTAAAAAGTAGTTTGAAGATAAGAATGGCCACTCTTAGTTTAATCTTGTGTTAAGATTTTCAGAGGTCTTTATTGTCACATCTGCATAGTCTTAAGGTTATAGCCTTTGAGTATGCACTTAAAAAATTATTAATTACAACTTTAAGTTGCTAAGTTAATAATTTTATGTCTCACTGCCAGTTAAACTGATGAAAATGCATGTTTCTAACTATTAAAATGAATTTTGCATAGTAAACCAGACTAGTATATTATTAATGTAGGTTATTTAAATACTGAATTCACAACAAGCATTAATAATTGCTTTCCATAATGAATACAACATATTTTTGTTTATCCAAGATTTAATCAAAATATTTAACTACCTATATCTTGAATGATGAAAGGAGACAGTTTTTAAAACTGTTCCTATTAACTGAGGCAATAATAATTATTTTTTCAATCTCTTTATTCTGTATTTATTCAACATTCTTATCATACTTACTACTTATTTATATATATTTCATTTTTAGGTTGGGTAACATTTGCAATATAATTATTTTATTTATATATAAATTTAAAAAGTTTTTTGATTTATTTACAAATATCGCATATTTATTTCAAAATGCTAAAAAAATATTACTATATCTTTTATTTCCATTTCAGAAATATTAAAATCAACATTAAAATAAATATAAATAATAACGTTCAATCACAACTTAAACATACTGACAAATAAACTTTTTATCGTTGCATTTGCAAATTATAACTCTAAAATAACTTGAAATTAATATTTCAATTACAACTTTGCGAGCTGCATTTAGTAAATAATTTTTCAGGTTTTTTATTTAATTGAAAATTCTTTTACATGTTACACTTGTCAGTTGAATTTTGTCAAAAAATAAAATTATTTAAATTGATTTGCAAAAAGAAAAATATTTACTAGCTTTTTTGCCATAAAGTTTTTGTAATTTGTTTCCCTAATTTATGTTATTATTTAATTTTAAGACCGTAAGTAACTTGCTTATTCTGAATGTTTTTTCATATTAGCAAGTTATTTTGATTATAAAATGTAATATTTTTTTTCAGCCTGACAATTATATATATAGTGACCCTTATGTTTTTTGTATACAAAATATCAAATATTCTTTAAGATTTATCTAGGTGTAAAAACACACAAGCCTATGACAATTTGTGAGCATTGCAATTACTTTTTTTCACATAGTAATAACCAAATTTCGGAAAAGGTATTTATTTATTATTATGTTGAAAAAGATAACTGTTATATTGTAGAAAAATACAGAAGAAAAAATCTGACAAATATTTGATAAACACATATGAATAATAGTATTTAACATTATATATATATATCATGCAACATTAATTATTGTATATTAATTATTGTATATTCTTAACTATTTTAAATTTTAGTGTTTCATAATAAAAAAGCAATTCTAATAAATCAAGCGATAAGGTAGCTATTTTAATGATCAATTTAATATAGGAGCATCAGAAATTATTATAATTTAAAATTAAAATGTAATAAATTATATTTTAAAATAGTATTGATAGTATTTACACTGACTACAATGCTTACATGTATTAATCCAGTCAAATCAAACTTATAATGTTGCTCTCCAATGACTTGAACATTTTACAGATATTGTGACATTTTATTAAAAGAAAATAAAGTAATTGTTGAATTTAGTTGTATTTTAAATCAGGTATTGTACATTGATTGCTATTTACTTTTATTAAAAATACAATAACCATAAAGAGTTTCTCTGATAATATTATAAGCATTGTTTTAGGCTTTTCCATAACAGAGACAATAAATATTACAAATAAAAATAAAAGAAATTTATGCAATATATATTAAAATTTCATAGTTTATGATGCTTCCTTCCAATTATTGCTGAAAATATTAAAAATTAATAGTAAACTGTATTAAAATATGTAGGTTTAACACATATGAATTTATATATGTGTGAGTACACATGTATATGGATGTATAGATGATGACATCTATATAAATATATATATATATATATATATATATATATATATATATAGTATATATATATATATATATATATATATATATATATATATATTCAATACATAAGACTACTCTCTTGATAATCTAACTTCTATTTGCAGTGTTATTATGCTCACTGATTCTTTATAGAGAACTTTATTCAGAGTAACTAGTTAGACATTATATATATATATATATATATATATCGGTTCACAATATATATATATATATATATATATATATATATATATTGTGAACCGAGGTGGGAGTAGGTTGAATAGAAAAAAAATATAGAATAAAATTTTACTCTTTAATAAAATTGTGATAAGCAAAATTGTAAAACAAATTGTTGACTTCTTTTTGTAGAAAAATGATAATATTATAAAATTATTTATTAATAATTGAAAGGTTGCTAGTCTTTCACATGCGCTAGAGTTGTTTCTCAGACAGCCAATCAGATTTTTAAACAGCTATCTTTAAGAATGATCAGGCTTTTGACATACAACAGAGATTTTGATAAGAAAAGGATGATACCAACCTTCTCTCAACTTTATATATATATATATATATATATATATATATATATATATATATATATATATATATATATATATATATATATATATATATATATATATATATATTAGCCAGTCTTAAGCATCTTGGCCTGAAATCTTGAAATATAAACATATTCATTTATTACCCACTGAGTTTTTAATTTATGATATTACAGCATGGAATCTTAGATTTACTACACCACAATTTTCTAGATGTTAATATAATTTATCAACAATGTATGTAAATAACATTTGTCTAAATTGCATGTTGTTATTAAATTAGTAATAATTGAAAATTATTTATTATAAATTTAAATATTGCTCCACACTGTTCTCTTAGACAGAGAAGCATAATACCCAGAGGGTACCTATAGCCAGGCTAAAGCTATATAAGATATATAACTACAACCACATTTCCAGTCCACAGATCTTCTTGTCTACTAAATTCAACCCCTGTCATTCAAAGTACTTTATTTGTTTTGATGTAAACTTTCACCAGCTAACTACAAGAAGTTTTAACATGTCCTGAATGATGGAAAACTAATTCAGCACCTAAGAATTCCCAACTAGCTCAATGGAAATATATTTCAATATGAAATAACCTACATGTCTAATTTCTTTGCTAAAATGTTCTTAGTGGTATAATTAAATAATTGACCACAATAATTAACAGACAAGTACTTTATTGTAAATATTTTAAATAGACTTATTACTAAAACTTATAGACTAATTTTATACATTCCTTCAATTAAGTAAACAATTATCACTTATATGATGAGCATACACTCTTAATTATATAAAAATACAATCATAATATAATATAAACACCATGTATATGGAATGCACACAAACTCAGACTTGTAAACTAATCATTTCATGACCTGAAAGCTCTGTAACTATTTATTTGTTACATTAGGAAACATGTGAACCTGCACATACTATAGTTCATTATATACTGGCTATAGAGTTCATTTATTATATTGACTCTGGAGATATTCAAAGATTGCAATGGCTACTTATAGATTAATATGAAAAAACAGGAATGGGAATAAAAAAATGTTATTACCCATAGGAGTTTAAACTGCTGCTGCACGTATGATTTACCAACCAGTTGGATTTTAGGCTTTTGATGCGGTCCTGATGATTGTTGTTTCAGGCTACTTCTATTTCAGGTGGTTAGATATTCGCAACTTCAAATTATCAGATGGGAATGGCTTCTATCAGCAAGACTGCTTATGTTCTTGCAGGTGAAGGCTGGAGCATGGTTGCATGCTCTGACTTCTGTTAGTATGGCATTGTATTTGTTGAAATATATGTCTAATAGCTAATTGAATGTATATATGTGAATGACTTAATGATGACATTTTGACCATATTTATGTGATGGCATCTTGTTGTTATCTTTTAATTAATTTTTAAATCTGCTAGTTATTTTCATTGTTCAAATTCATTCACTGTTTTGTTGATCAAATTTTGGACAAGATGCATTTTAATTAGTCCTGTTGTTTAGGGATTTAAATTAGTTAATTAGTAGCCACTGCTAATTCCATTACTATGCAACTTATCTATTAAGAAATCTTTGAGTTTTAAAATTTAATTATGAGCTTTCCTTTATTTTAATATTTAACTTTCATATTTTATTTTTAACACACACACACATTCTATTATTTCTTTATGTTTAAAAACAATCTCTATTCATGCATCTCCTATTCTCAAAATAAATGAAAAGAGAGATCTTTATCTGAAGGTTTGTAATGATGGTATATTATAAGATGTGATATGTTGGACTATTTTTATCATTTATGAGTGAATGTTGAATGTATAGAAAATTTTAAACTTTATTTAAACTTTCCAAATACAAACAACTTGTTAGTAATAACACACAAATAGACAATACAAGTTAGTAATTACCCAACATTTTGAGTAGTATTATTCTCCAAGAATAGATCAGTTGGTAGAGCATTTGCCTTAAATTCGATATACAAGAATCTAAAGGTGTGAGTTCAACTTCTAAGTGAATATTGTCACTGTGCATATAGGCCAGCAACACCTGAAGAAGGGTGGAGAATAATACTACTTGACACGTTGTGTAATTACTAATCTGTATTGTCTATTTGTGTGTTATTACTAACAAGTTGTTTGTATTTGAAAAGTTTAAATAAAGTTTAAAATTTTCTATACATTCAACATTCACTCATAAACTGAGAGATCTTTAGTTTTTAGATTTTTTTTTCTTTAATAGTTTTAATTTTTCTCAGTTAAATTACCCCTGAGCTATCTGCATTCTCTTTTAATACAACTCTTTAACTTTCCAAATACACTTTTCTTAACTTATTCCAAAGTTTAATTTTTTTTTCTAAAAATATTTTATTTAAACATGAAGTGTTCTTTGTACACTGAAAGGTTTACATTGTATTTAAAGCATACAGATTAAAAAAAGAGAGGTACACATTCTGCACAGTCCTGATATTCATGGTGGGTTATTCATTTAGAAACTCAATCTTTTACCAAGTGTCTCAGTATAACAGCTGAGGTGCAAGGTCCAAGTCTCTGACTTTAGCCTGTGTGAATAGCTTGATGTAAATCTGAAGTGGAATATTTTTAAAATGTCCAACATTAATTTGCATTTGGTAAGCCATAAGTGAAGGTCAGAAAGATGGACAGTCTGATGGGTGCATAGGTTCCCTGTTTGATCATGTTTTGAATTGATAGGACATCTCTGATATCTAGTGAAACTTTGTTAATGATGAAGTTCCTGATAGGAGAGAGGGTGGAGCACATGTGTAATAGGTGGGCTATGGTCTCATCAACTGAGTGACAGAGCTGGAACTGGGGTCAAATCTTTAAGAAATCTCTTCTGGCCACAAGAAAGCAACTGGTGGGAAGAGAAGCCAGATTGAGCTTAAGAAGAAAGTCAATGTGTTTGGATTCAACATACCTGTGATTCAGCTTTTGGAACAAGGCATTATTGGAAAGCCCCAACATATTTTGAGTCAGGGCTTAATCTTGGTGTTTTAATTTGTAGATAGTCCAGAAAGTCTTTTTAGCATCAAGGGTTAACCATCCTTATATACTGAGCCCAAGTTGTGGAGCCATAATCTGACCTATTGATTGTATATTCACTTCCAGGCAATATTAAATAAAATGGGTTAGCTCAATTAACAATTATGTTCAGTTAAATGCAAATAATTGATAAATAAAATATTCTGCATTATATTTAAACATTCTACTAGCAAAAGTAATGGAAATAATAATAAGGTTCAGTTTATAAAATAAATAGTTAATGAGAATTGGAAGGGGAAATACATATGACAAGAAAAATAACATTGAGCTAATATCCCCAGGATACTACCTCAATGGCATAAGAACACTATCCCCCCATTATTATCTCAAATAAATAAATTTATAGCATTCATATGATTATAATAAAACCTAATCATTAAGATTAAATTAATAATTAAATCTTAATCTTTTTATCTACAATAATTTAGCTCAATAAAATCTCAGGTTCATAAAACTATTCTAAGTTAATTAAAATCACTGTAGTAGAACATGATAAGGAATTTTTATGTCATACTCTACTACACCTAACTAATAACAACAACAACAACAACAATGACAACAACAACAACAACAACAATAACAACAACAACAACAACAACAACAACAACAACAATAATAATAATAATAATAATAATAATAATAATAATAATAATAATAATAATAATAATAATAATAATAATAATAATAATAATAATAATAATAATAATAATAATAATAATAATAATAATAATAATAATAATAATAATAATAATAATAATAATAATAATAATAATAATAATAATAATAATAATAATAATAATAATAATAATAATAATAATAATAATAATAATAATAATAATAAAAAAAAATATTTTTCATTGGATGGACTAATTTTTATGTATCTTTTCTTCACTATAATTTTATTACCATAATAATAATAAGAAAATAGTATAATATAATGTTTTATCTTCATATAATAATGTAATAAGTATGTGGTAGTATTTGATAATCTGAAAAATATATGTGTGGCAACAGACAGCATTTATAATTCGATGTACTATTATAATAATCAATTTATGACCATAAGATAATGTAAAATGTAATTTCTTAAATAAATAAATTCCAAGAAAATATTAGAATTCTTAAAATTAGTACTTTATTTATTTCTGTGCAAAAAAATGTTATATTTGATTCAATTATTCTATGTGTATTATGCATTTTAATGAGAAAAAAAATAGTTCGAACACACACATTTTTGAAAACAAATTTAACAAAATTTTTATTATAACAATAAAATAAAATAATTTATTTACACTATCTACACTGGGTATTCTAAATTTGCACCATTATACATCTCTTATTAATTGTAATTATTAAAACAATAGGAATCTATTTAAATCTTCACTCTGACTTAAAATAACAATAATAACAATACAATTTTTATCTATCTCTTTGTCATCAATTTTTATGATACAATTATGTTTTTTTATACTTATTTTAACATATAATATCTTTACATATTATTTCAATATGCTTCCTTTAAAAACATCTATTGAAACATAGAACAGAAAGCACAAAATATAACAATATCGAGTATGGATTTTTTAACTAAACAATTTTCGTTTTGCAATGTTGTGAATACTACATAAAATATCTACTGTTAATTTATTAGTACAATATGTGGACATCATTGTTAACTATACTATGATTATTAAACACAATATATCCTACTTAACATTACTTTAATACTAAATAGCTGTAACCACTGATATATTCTTCATTATTTAAATAAATACAAAATTGTACCAAAGCTTATTTTTATTTTGTTTTGCTTTATAACATTATATCTTAAAATATGCAATATTCATAAAAAATGAAATAAAATATTTGAAATTATTTAACATTTCAAAGAGCAAATTTGCCTTATTTATTTTATTCCTGATATACAGAACATATTCTATAATTCTTTATCATTTTGGGTCCATTGGATTTTCAATTCCAAACTACACAAACTCTACTCCTTCTTATAAGTAAATGAACTTATCTTAATCATTCAATAACATTTCTTAAATTCTAAATTATTTATTATTTCTTTACAAAATATACAATACTGTACAATGTAGTTATTTTGGAAATTGAGATAGTGAATAGATGTGTAGGCATAGGGAAGAAAAAAACTAGAGTCTAACTCATATTACATATTGGATAAAATACCATGCCACAGTGTATCCATAAAAAATAGAGGCATGACCCATTTGTCTAATGACCTCCACTACCAACAATGATGTTAAGCTATTATTTCAGCTTTATAAAACATCAGTATTCAAATAAAATAGACACTGCCCACAAACAAAATATATCATCTACAGGGCATTGTTAACAGTACTGTATACTTAATAAGATTACAAAAATGCTATTCATATTCCCCTAATACATCCTACATTAATATCATCCCTTTGGTTTCATGTTCTCCAGATTACTCCCAAGTCACTATCTTATCATCATTTCTTAATAGATTTATCAAATCTTACACTGACAAATGAAATCTAACTTACATATTCAAAATAATAAGCAAAAATTCAAAGTGAATTAAAATGATCTCATTAATCTATAAGAAAAGTTGGCTTTACCTTCCTATATTGTATTCTTAAACAACATACAAAAATAATCATTACTTATACTTTAAATATCTAATAATATTAAAGTTTTTTTTAAAGAATCATATAACTATTCATCATCATGTTGCATTTTATTACTAATATAAAATTAAAGTATGCATATTCCCAGAAATAAACAAATACTAATCTTATAATTTAAATATGTTGCACAAGTGCATTCACATATGACTTAACATTTATACTTCAATATAACATAATTCATTGGCAATCTGCAAAAGAAAAAAACCATTATAAAATACATCAATATTCACAACTATTACCTAAGTGATATCAACTTGTAATCACTTCTGACATTTTCGTGTCCATCAATTAAAATAAACATTGCATATATGAAATGCATCCATACTTCCACACTTTAAAAATATTAACTTATTTAAATTATCTAATTATTTACTAAAGATTATAATATCATTAATAATAGTAATAATAACAAGTCAGATGTCACATGACTTATATATAGCTTGCACTTACAAATATGTAAAATTAAGAGCATGCTAATAACTCTAAACAAACTTTTTTTTTTTTTATTTATGATAAATGCTACTACAAGAGAAGGCATTCAAATCATTTTTATCTTGGATTGTCCCCATCCCCAGACCGGTTTTGACCTATGGGTCTCTTCAGTGAGGAGTTGGGACATTAGATCTAAAAAACCAACTCAAGCAAAGCATTTATCTAAAAGATAATTGTTAGAAGAAGATCTGAAACTTTTAGACATCTACATGTCTTTAAAGTCAGCTCTCCAACTGAAAAAATCATATGGGCCTGAACTTAATTCAGATACTCCATATATTAGTAATTTTTAAATAATTTTTTTTTTTTTTTTAAATTATTTATTTAATTTTTTTTTTTCCAAAAAAAATAATTTATTTTTTTCCAAATAAAAACCCCCCCCCCCTCCCTCCCCCACCCCCCCCGTCAAACCCCCCTCCCCGTTTAAAAAAAATTCCCAAAACCCCCACCAAATTCAAACCCAAACCCCGGTATGTCCAACCGATGATGACTTTATAACAGCACAGGGTTAGCCCTTTAATTTAGCTAAAGCCACAACAGCAAAATAATAATAGTATATATATAACCATAGTCAGATGTCACATGACTTATATATTTAGCTTGCATCGTTACAAAGTATGTAAAATTAAGAGCGTGCTTTAATAACTCTAAACAAGCTTTTTTTTTATTCTATGATAAATGCTACTACACAGAGAAGGCATTCAAATCATTTTTATCTTTTTAAATGAAAAATCCCTTCTTTCTTCATCCGGCTTGGATTGTCCCCATCCCCAGACCGGTTTCGACCTACTGAAGAGACCCATAGGTCAAAACTGGTCTGGGGATGGGGACAATCCAAGATAAAAATGATTTGAATGCCTTCTCTTGTAGTAGCATTTATCATAAAAAAAAAAAAGCTTGTTTAGAGTTATTAGCACGCTCTTAATTTTAAATATCATTAATACTAAATTAATATTCATGTTCCTATTCTTCTAATTAAAATAATATTACACTTTAAAAAAGTTAATAAAATAAATCAAAACAATAATTATGTATATCTTCAGCTGATGAATATTCTTTATAAAGTTCAAATGTTTTTATTTTCTCGAGAGTTTTTATTTTTAAAAATGTTCTCCTAAGAGCTTTTAAAACCCCCAACCAACGCTAAGTTTCTTTTGCATGATGACAAACAACTGCCCTGGACTTGCACATGCATTGTAACTCCTTTCTGCATGATGAGCAGAGTTTAAAAGTGACTTATAAAAAATAATAGAGTACAATGTCTAAATCTTGTAAAATTAATAAAATAATCATTGATCGGTTCTGGAAAAGTTTATAGAATAATAATTTGTAGTTTCGATTGTCCAGAACAATGATTATTAAAATATTAATAAAATAATAAGATCAAAAAATAATAACTCGAAGCTTCCATTCCATAGGATCCTTTATCATCTTGGTGATGCATCATGCCCTGGTAATTTAACTATGGGCAATCTGAATAAAACTTTTTGCGCAATTTTAAAATATTTCCATTAATTCCATATTTTTGTTTACTCACATATTCCTATATTTCAGGTGTATTGGTTAAGATAATTTATGATTTACTATCCCATTTATAGCTGTTTCCATTATTCTTCAAATTATCAGTTTTTTAACTAAATTCTAGCAAAATGCATATAACCTTATATAATATAGGTTTATTTACATACGCTTTCCTAAAAATACTTTCCTTTAGATATCTCATTTATGACAGTTTTTTCCTTAAAATATTTACAATGTTTTCCTTCAAAAAGGATAAAACATTTATTTCTATAGCATTATTTTTCCACAAAAATTATTATAAATTTACTGTATTACTTGTTGGTCTTGAACACAACTATCTCGTTGTTATAAAAAAAATGCTTGTTACTTTTTAATTTGCAAGTAGCTTTTCTGTTAAGCTTTCTGCACAATGTCCAAAATAATACTTTGCTTATTAAAATAGTCCTCTTGGTTAATATCATTAATATTGCATTAACAATTACTATCTTTATTTTTAAAATATTCTTAATTAAATGCATATCACTTAATGGCATTTCCATATTTTTTACTGCGAAGTTATATTAAGTTTTGATGAATAATCCTGGTAAAGGGAACTTTAAATTAGCAATGCATATTTTTAATAAAGTTATTAAAATATATTTGTTACAACACTCTTGTTGCAAATACTTAAAAGAATATCCTATTAGTTTGCAAATAAATTGTACGAGAGCACTAAAATTGACTAAAATAAAAAAAATTTAAAATTATTATCACATCGATCACCCCTGAATCAACTGTGCAATAGTATTTATACCCTACAAAATACTTCATCCTATTGGTGGATTTTTACTTTTCATTTGATACTTAATTTGCACATTGCTACAGTCTTACACAATTAAATTTAAAAAATAAAATATGACACATTATAACTTTAAAAATATTATTTAAAAATATTAATCTTAAATCAATTATTATACCTTACTACAATTAATTAAATATTTTAAAATGACTTTTAAAAACAATATTTTATCAACTTGTTCCACCTTTTATATTTAATTTATCTATTTTATTTTAAAACAAAATATTTAATTTTTATTAGCTGTATTCATTTTATAATACTATTTAAAACATGTTATAATGACTGATTTAATATTTTCCCTTATGATAAGCCAATAAAAATATTCAATTCTATAGTGTAACTTTTAAAATATTTTGAACTTTGTTAATACAAATACTAGCAAGCATGTGTGTATGTCTGTATTATACAGGTCACATGACTCACAACTCAGACAGATTGTATCCAAATTCTGCCTGAAAATATTAAATGATAAATTGCAACACTTATTATATTAAATAAATAACATAACAATATAAAATTTGGAATAATAATTTGGAAAATAGAAATAAATATAACTTTTCCTACCATAAAGCTTACTTTTAGAATATATAGTATCAATTATAATTATTAAATATAATTTATACTTTTAACACATAGCATTTATTTAATTCTAAGTTTTAACTATTAAAATTTAACTTTTAAACATATTTTAAACATTTATAGCTGTGTTATTTATTATGGCCAGATCTTCCAACCATATGTAATTAGTATTTTTAGCTTTGTTTAACTGTTTTGAGGTTATTCATTATAATTTTAGGCATTACATATTTTAATTTAGTGTTAAATTGAACCTTTAAAATATTATCAATCAATATAACTATTACACAATGATAACATATTCTAAATTTAAAGTTTTTACTAATTTGACTATGATGAACTAATTCTGACCTATAAAAAAGGGCATAATATATATATATATTAATTCTAATATTTTCACGGATAAAAGATGTCATATTATTATTATTATTTGCAGGATATTCTGTGTAGTTAAAAAGCTAAATGCTGACGTTTCAGTACAATATCAAGTACCTTCCTCAGAGCGTTCTCTTTCTCAAATTATAATAAGAATGCACATGAGATTTAAAATCATTTTTATTGTTTTCTTTCTTCTCATATATTGGTTGAGAAGTTTTAAAATTTATTTTCTCTTCCAATAGTTTCTTCCAAATGATGTTAATCTTCTTTAATTCACATCTTTCATTTATGCTCTTGGGCCTTTTAAAAATCTCTATAGCTTCTCTTAGCAATCTCTGGTCATATTGTTCAATTTTTGCTAAAATATTTGTTTTTTCAAATTGATATCATGATTTGTTAATTTTATATGAGAATAAATAGCTGGTGAATTGGATTTTTCTCTGACTACTAGAATGTGTTCTTCCTTTCTAATATTTATTCTATGATTAGTCTGTCCAATATACGTATGTGAACAAATCCTACATGGAATTTCATATACACCATGACACTCCAAATCAATTTTATCTTTAGGAAGTGGACTTCACTAATTTTTTTATAAGTAGTGTAAACTGTGTGAATATTATTATTCTTTAAAATGTTACCAATTTAATCAGTTACTTCTTTTATATATGGCAAAATTGGTAACATTTTAAAGAATAATAATATTCACACAGTTTACACTACTTATAAAAATTGGTGAAATATTTCCACTTCTTAAAGATAAAATTGCTTTGGAGTGGCATGGTGTATATGAAATTTCATGTAGGGTCTGTTCACATATGTATATTGGCCAGATTAATTGTAGAATAAATATTAGAAAAGAAGAACACATTCTGGCAGTCAAAGAAAAATCCAATTCATTAGCTATTTATTCTCATATAAAATTAAAAAATCATGCTATCAATTTTGAAAAAAATATTTTAGCAAAAATTGAACAATATGACCAGAGATTGCTAAGAGAAGCTATAGAGATTTTTAAAAGGCCCAAGAGCATAAATGAAAGTTGTGAATTAAAGAAGATTACCAACATTTGGAAGAAGCTATTGGAAGAGAAAATAAATTTTAAAATTTCTCAACTAATATATGAGGGGAAAAAAACAATAAAAACGATTTTAAATCTCATACACATTCTTATTATAATTTGAGAAAGAGAATGCTCTGAGGAAGGTACTTGATATTGTACTGAAACATCAGCATTTAGCTTTTTAACTACATGGAATATCCCGCAAATAGTAATAATAATATGACATAAATATATATATGAAAAACAAAAAAACACAAGTTAAAAAACTTGCTGATGCTTGTATTTATGATAACAGATGGTGTTCTACCAAAAACACCATCAAGCATAGTTTTCTGTTTACATAAACATCAGAGCGAGCATTCACTATCTCTAACTTTAATTCCACTTTCAGATCATGATTTCAAGCTATTTGCTATCATCAGTGAAAGATGGGAATAAGAAACTAGATCTAAACACAAACTCTGAGCATTTATGAAACAGTTTCTATTCAGCTTGCAAGCGTGAATCTTTTAGACATGTTAATGTCTTCAAACTCAGCATAGCAAGCCAAATAGCTACATGGGTCTGATCTCAGTTCAGCATCACCACATAGTAGAAGCCTCTACAATATACATCATTGCAAGAAAGACCTCAAAGGTACATTTATGAAAAACAAAAAAACACCAGTTAAAAAACTTGCTAACGCTTGTATTTATGATAAGAGATGGCATTCTACCAAAAACACCCTCAAGCGTAGTTTTCTGTTTACATAAACATCAGAGCGAGCATTCACTATCTCTAACTTTAATTCCACTTTCAGATCATGATTTCAAGCTATTTGCTGTCGTCAGTGAAAGACAGGAATAAGAAACTTGATCTAAACACAAACTCTGAGCATTTATGACACAGTTTCTATTCAGCTTGCAAGTGTGAATCTTTTAGACACTTTAATGTCTTCAAACTCTGCATAGCAAGCCAGGTAGCTACATGTGTCTGATCTCAGTTCAGCATCACCACATAGTAGAAGCCTCTGCAATATACATCATTGCAAGAAAGACCTCAAAGGTATATTTATGAAAAACAAAAAAAAAACAATAAATATATCTTTGAGGTCTTTCTTGCAATGATGTACATTGCAGAGGCTTCTACTATGTGGTGATGCTGAACTGAGATCAGACCCATGTAGCTATCTGGCTTGCTATGCTGAGTTTGAAGACATTAACGTGTCTAAAAGATTCACGCTTGCAAGCTGAATAGAAACTGTTTCATAAATGCTCAGAGTTTCTGTTTAGATCTAGTTTTTTATTCCTGTCTTTCACTGACGATAGAAAATAGCTTGAAATCATGATCTGAAAGTGGAATTATAGTTAGAGATAGTGAATGCTCGCTCTGACGTTTATGTAAACAGAAAACTATGCTTGACAGTATTTTTGGTAGAACGCCATCTGTTATCATAAATACAAGCGTTAGCAAGTTTTTTAACTTGTGTTTTTTTGTTTTTCATAAATGTACCTTTGAGGTCTTTCTTGCAATGATGGATATTGCAGAGGTTTCTACTATGTGGTGATGCTGAACTGAGATCAGACCCATGTAGCTATCTGGCTTGCTATGCTGAGTTTGAAGACATTAATGTGTCTAAAAGATTCACGCTTGCAAGCTGAATAGAAACTGTTTCATAAATTGTCAGAGTTTGTGTTTAGATCTAGTTTCTTATTTCTGTCTTTCACTGACGATAGCAAATAGCTTGAAATCAGAAAACTACGCCTGATGGTATTTTTGGCAGAACATCATCTGTTATCATAAGTACAAGTGTTAGCAAGTTTTTTAACTTGTGTTTTTTTTTCATAAATGTACCTTTGAGGTCTTTCTTGCAATGATGTATATTGCAAAGGCTTCGACTATGTGGTGATGCTGAACTGAGATCAGACCCATGTAGCTATCTGGCTTGCTATGCTGAGTTTGAAGACATTAACGTGTCTAAAAGATTCACGCTTGCAAGCTGAATAGAAACTGTTTCATAAATGCTCAGAGTTTGTGTTTATATCTAGTTTCTTATTCCTGTCTTTCACTGACGATAGCAAATAGCTTGAAATCATGATCTGAAAGTGGAATTAAAGTTAAAGATAGTGAATGCTCGCTCTGATGTTTATGTAAACAGAAAACTACACTTGATGGTGTTTTTGGTAGAAAGCCATCTGTTATCATATATATATATATATATATATATATATATATATATATATATATATATATGTAGTTACTACAATAGTTTTTTAATTAATGGACATTTTATTTGTATTATATATATGGAAAATCCTTATAGCATATTTCATGTTGCTTTAGGCACCTTAATCATTCACTTATATAATAATGATTATATGTCTCATTTAATATTTGAAGTATTTCTATAGTTTATTTAATGAGAATAATCAATGTAGTGATGATTTATTGACTCTTTAATATATTTTGAAGTATGTCTATATTTTATCTAATAATGATGTATGCTCCTTTTAATCTATGCATATGATTTCCCAGCATTTTCTTGAATATATATTAAAAGGATGTTAACTGTTATGCTTTTATACAGAAGCCTATTATTTCTATGAATTAAATATGGCTTAGTATATGCTATGATTGAAAACACCATAAGTTCCTGAAAGCATCAAGCTATATTTAATTTATAAAAATAATAAGCTTCTCTATAGTTGCATATAAACACATTTATTACATTTATTAAGTTGATGAGTAAGAAATAATGATGTCCATGTGAATAATTATTGTAGACTTATTAAATCATTAATTCATGTTATATATTTCAACTATAATATTAAGTTCTGGAGAAATAATTATGCACATTCACTTTTGACATGGTTTTGATATATATATAATCAACTGTATATTCCATGATAGTATGTAAGGATAAAAAGAGAAAATATTATATATATATATGTGGGTATGCCAAGTTATATTCCTGATTAATTGCCTATTAATATAATACTTTTATTTTTTCTATACATTTTTTGAATAATAAATTATTAAAGTTAATTATAAAACATAACCTTGAAGATTAAATTTATGTTGAATTCTGAATTATAATAATAATTGATTTATAAAAAAATATTTATTATCTATTTATTTTGTAGCCAAAGTTTATTTCATTATTAATCATTTTCTAGATTATATAATCTTATATTGTTATGATTAAAGTAATAAACGATCAATTCACCATATTATATAAAAATAATGTCTCAAGATTCCCAGATGTAGAGGATATATACTGAATATGCATGTAATGATTAATAATCTTTAAAAGAGTATTGGTGAGATATACTTTTTCAGTAAAGTTTATATTTTTTATATATAAGTATATAAATTGTTAAATGAATACTATTGTTAGTTAGCATCATATTTGTACCAGCTATAGCTTAATAAATTTTAGATAGTGAATCTAGTGGCACCCTCTCGTGAGTGTTTTTGTCCATCACCTTGGATCATCAAGCTGATTGTTTCAATATACATTTTTTTTACATAATCAAAAACATTTATTTTCATCCACCCTAGAGCTATCTAATGTAATCTTGAGCAATCATTAAGCAATGAATAACACTGATAAAGACTAAAGCAGATATCTATTTAGAGATTGTGATTTTATAACAGTATATCATCTGATATACAATGATTACTCAAGTGTTTAGTAGATTTGCTCTTAGACACATATGAGTAACGATATAAAAAAGTTATGATATTGTCGTTGTTATTATCTAATATCACTTATTATATGCATTTTTTCTTCTAAACGTTTATATATATCCTGTGAAATTTAACACAAAATCAAAAATATATGGTAAAAAAATTAATATAACAAAAATAATATCACTAAAGTAAAAAATTAACATGTTTTTAGCAAGGCAAGGGAAAACAAAAAATTAATGATAGTAATAGTCTTTACATAATATATAATAAATTCTGTTAGTTAATTTTTATTATAAAAAAGTTCTAAAGATAATTAGAGAATTTATCAAATTATTGTAATATAATATTTAAATAAATTACATCTTTTGTTTATATTTTGTTCTTTTTTAAAATTTTACTTATTAAAAAATAATGTTATAAGAGAAATAAGATGGTATTCAGTTTTGTAAATATTATTTTACAAAACATTTAAAAACAAAGATTTGTCAAAAGAAAAAAGTATTAAACATTATTCATATCAAATGAAGTGTTGTTCCATTTCGAAGATTTATGTTATGTTTTTAAACATGTTAATTTATTTTTCAGAAATTAACGGTAAGAAACAAATATGTTATCAGACTATTTTAAATTTTACTTATTAAAAATCTGATTTTATTATTTTAATTATATTTTGAGATTCACAGCTAATAGGAAATCTTCAAAACCATATTGGCTACTGAATGCCATAGACAATTGGTTAATTGTATATTTTGCTATAGGAATTGAATAGACGATATTTTATAAAAATATGTTATGAACAAAGAACAAAGAAGGGAAGTATTTGAAATATTAATATATGACTTCTATAGTCTTATTAAGTTTTAATAAATCACTGATATTTTAAAATCGTTAATCTGGCAATATGATTTTTAGAAATCAAATATCTTTTTCTTTTGTAGACATATTAAACTTCATATTTACTTACACTAAAATGAAAACTATCAATATAACAACTATCACCACATGCATCAAATGATTTCTCTTTTCACGATTGTATTATATTGTAATTCACTCTATTTATATCAGAACTATGCATTGCAAATTTAAAGTAACCATTGCTAAGTAGATGGCAATGTTATACTAATATCTTTAGACTAGGTTTTGTCTAATGTGCAGTGCACTCATATCTTTTATTGAAAATAATGAGTATATAGAAATGAATATAGAGTTTTAAATATAATATTATCATTTAGTGCTCATTCATTAGTTCATTTTACATCATTTATTCATCCATTAATTACTGAATTTTACAATAGATGGCTCCTGGAATAAAGCAAGAAGATTAAATTATTGACTGTAGATCATAATTTAACAATATAATTATGACAATTAGTATTTACAAAGTAACTTTATACATCTTTAAACATTATCAATATTTCAGACTCTTAGGACCTTGACATATTCATTCTCTTTTCTAAATTATAAAGTTTCATGCTTTATTGTAATTAAAAGAAATGTCAAAACATTTTAGAACACTTTTATTGTGACATTTTTTACCTTTCTTCTTAATTTTAAATACTTTCAGATATTTTATTTTCAGAGTTCAGTTATTATATTTAATTTCTACTATTTTATTTGAGGTGTTTATGCATTCTTAGTCTGCATGGTCTCAAATTCTGGTTTTATGACAATTAATTGTTCATTTCCATAAATTTTTTTAAATTCAGTTCATGGTCATATTATCAGGAAATTATTTGCTTCATTTAATTGATTAAAGTGAAACATATTTTGTTTCATAACCTGAGAATTATTATTTATCTCATGAGAGTTTTACTTCCACCACTTTCATATGAAATGACCAATGATTCTTGTTTCTGTACTTATTACTGACATTTTCAAATTAATATGATACTTTATATTATTTCTACACATGCTGTATTATATATTTGAACAATAATATTTTGAATATTCAGTTGTTTTTGTTTACCCTATTCTGAATTTGTTAGTGCCATGTATCTTTTTTAAGATTTCATTTATCTTTAAATAGTTAATATTGTTTAATTACAAATTATGAATTATTTCTCTTCTTTGTTTCTAATGTGTGTTGATCTATTAGACAGTCATCTTTTTAATAAGCAAAATATTCATTAAATAAAATATTAAGTATTTTACTGAATGTGGATAGAAAAAAAACAACAAATAAACAAAATCAAGTCAGAAAAAAATTAATATATAATTTTTTCAAAGTAAATTTAATTTAGAAAACGTTATAAATATCATCAGGTAAAACTTAGGTATCTTAAATTAAACATATTGAATAAAGTTAATCATAAATTTAAATGAGATATTTCCAATAGAAATACTTAATATAAAAAATGTCTATGTATTTGAAAAGAAATGTTTTTAATAGATATATTTCATTGGATTATGCATATAATTGTATAACTATGAAATTGATGTTTAAATGAGATTAATACAAAAACATTAAATCAAACAATTAGAATAATAGGATTATATTGGGAGTATCAAAGAAAGATAAAAAAAAGACAGTAAAATGTGTATTAGGAATAACAAAAAAGGTTGAAAAACAAAATATATGGATGAGAAAACAAACAGGTATTATTAATGTCATTGAAAGAATTCAGAAACTGAAATGAAACTAGACCATATATTGATAAAAGAATGCTAATAAATAATCAACTGAAATCTTAACTGGGTTTCAAGGGTTAGTAAAAAAAAATAAAAAAAGATTACATGTAGTAATGCATATTGGATAAAAAATCGTTTGCTGGAATGATAATGAGGAATAATGATTAAAATAATAATTAATAAAAATAAAAGAATACTAGAAGCAAATGATTTACTTAACTAAATAAATCTTATAACTAAAATAAAATATAATATTTGTGTAGCATATTATAGCAGTGCAAATAGCAGGCTTATTTGCTAAAGATTTTTGGATTTATTCTCATTTATGTAAATATAGTAAGAAATCTTTTTTTAAAATAAAACCACTAGGCATAATTTTTTAATTGGATACTTGCTTGTATAGTAATAAAGATCTAAAACCACTTCTTATTCAAATATTATGGTGTCTTTACTTTTTAAATAACACTAGGCATTTTTATGCTGTGATCAGGATTGTTAGGAAATCAACAAAATATTACTTAATTCCTTATTATATAATATTATTAAGTAAAAAGATTCCCTTTTCTTTACCTAGTTATATAATATAGTGGAAGTTTGAATAAGAATAGATACAGTGCTAATCTATACACTTCACCAGGCTTGCTCATTATTAAGGTTTTCATCAGAGAGATTTTAGATATTTCTACCATATCTGAATTTTTATTTTTAATGCAACTTTTTTCTAGTAGATATATTTTATTCCTTTTTTGTCTACTATAGTTTCTTATATTATATAGTACAATGAATGAGAAAGAAGATTTGCTTCTGAATGGCATTAAGGAAATGGAGTTTATATGATGTTTTATTGGTTTCATAGCAATCCTGTCCATAAAATAGTAGTGGCTGTAATTAAAAAAAACTAAAGATACTAAAGTATATAGATAGTGACTATAATTATTAAAAACTAAGAATGCCATAATATATAGATAATGACTTTTCTATAACAATACAAAAAACATGCTTGATAGTGAAAATAAATAAATAAAGGGTGGTTTCTAAAGAAAAGTATCAAATGTAAAAATCTAAATGCTCTCAATAAAGATCAAAGCTTCTTAACAACAAACTCTGTAATCTAAAAAAGTAATATAGAAATAGGCCAGATATAAAATATCAGAGAGAATTTTAATTTTATTGACAGCTTGGTAGTAAAAAAGAGGGCATAAAAATGATTGATGGATGAAAAGTGCATTAGATTCAAAAATCAGATGTACTAGAGCAAGATTCAAAGCATCTAACTGATGAAAGCCATAAGCTAAAATGTAAGCTCAAGATACAGATTAGCTAGCACTGGATAAAGATTTATTACACACTATTAATTAATTGCTACTGTTTAGTATTATGCAAGTTGAGGTTATGTGATATTTTGTTGATTATGGTTAAAATTGTCATTATTTTCTCCAATAAGATATGCAATTTTAGTTGTATTTAAAATTTGTTTAAAACATTAAAACATTCCATGATCATTATTGTTTTTCAGTATTTCAAATTTAGTAAAAGTTAATATTTGACAGCATTTATCAAAAAAAGTGAATAAGAAAAGTAAAAGAAACCTTGATGATAAAACTATTTGAATCTAAGGCCATCCATCTCATGAAGACACTCTTTGATGTTAAAGGAAGTTGGTTTTTAAAGTGAATGATATGAAGACTATTCTGTTTTATATATATACATTAAATGTAAAATACGATACCCATTATAAAATATTATATATATAAAAAGAAATTTTAATGGAAAATACAATATTATAGTTTAAATTCTTTTGTAATGCTTTTGATTACATGGTAATCCTCGTCAGCTTTAATTGAATTTCAATTTTTTTAAACTTAACATATATTTCCATAAGCTGTGTATGACCATATTTGCAACTTGCCTATTAATAACATCTTTTTTATATTTATCAATCATAATTGCCTCTTTAATTTTTCTATTTTTATGATTTCTTTCTGCCATTAATATTTTTATTTCACTACTATTAAATTTAAACTTATAATTACAAGTCTTTTCATGATCAAAGAATACTGAAGCTGTATTAAATTGACTATTTATGTTATTTTCAATTTGATTATATAATAATTGATGCTCCTTTAATCTTTTCTCCACAAAACATCTCGATTCACCGATATATATAATTTTTGACATCCACATGAAATCTGGTAAATTATATTACTTCTTTGGAATTTAGGAATTATACTCTTAGAATTATTAATCAATTGATTAACATTTGGAGAACCCAAAATGAAATATTATACTTTTTCTTAAAATATATTCTTAATTAATTTAGATTGCATGTTATTTATAAATGGCATAGATATCCATTTTTATTATCTAAAAAACCACAGCCAACTCTCTTCTTATTATTAAATGAATTTATTGTATACAAGATTTGGTTTTTATCATAACCAACCTTTAAAAGTTCATTTGAAAACAGTTCAATATTTATAATTTTATCACTATTATATTTACACAACTTATCATTGCGATGCAAAAATGATTTCAGACTTGCTATTTCATGCATCATTGGAACACGTGATTTAAAATGAATATATCCTCTTTCACCAGTATGTTTAAAAATTAATTTATAATTTAAATCAGTAGCATTAGCAGCTCTAAATATTTGTAAATCCAAAAATTTTATTTTTCCATTTTGTTCATTCTCAATAGTCAATTTTAAATTGTTTAAATTATTCAGATTATATAAAAGAACATCAATAATGTCTCTAGGACCACAAAAAAAAACATCATCAACATATCTAGCATAAATTTTAATATCTTCAAACTTATAAAAATTAAATATAATATCTTCATATTTTCGATAATGTAAAATTACAAATTTGTGCTACCATAGGTAATCCCATTGGCCATCCTTTACCCATTTTATAATACTTATCATTATATGTTGCAATAATATTATCACTTATAAATTTTAGTGATTCAATAATAAAATTTATTAAATTTTTATTTACAGACATATTAATTAGTTCAATTTCAATTAAATTTATAGATTCAAGATGATCAATTGATCCATGTAATTCTGTTACATCCAATGAAGCTAACAGATCATTAAAATTTATTTTTATGTTTTTAATTCTATCAACCAATTCATAAGAAGATGCAATTGTATATCTTCCAAAACCCCAATATATCTTGTAACAATTTACCAATATATTTAATATATTGAATATTTAATAGATATGAATGAATGGGATCAATGGAATGCATTTCATATACATTGTTAAGTTGGATTTAAAAAGTGTCAGCAAAATTGGATTAAGAAATTTGATAAGAAAATTGACTTTTTATATAATTGTTATTATCTGAATAGTTATGGTGAAGATAATTACATAAATTTAACAAATGGAAAACTTAGTTTTACACAAAAATATGTATTACAATATGGTTCAAATTATGTAGAAAGCATGTGGAAAGATTATAATATGGAATTGATTGCTTCAGTGCAGAACATTTTTGATGATCATATGAATTTACAAGATTGTAATAATATTATTAAGGAGATTTCTAAATATAAAATAAAAACTAATAGATATTATAAGTCATGGAAATATGCTATTTATGAATTTAAAAGTCTTCTTAGAACTGAGCAATAATATGTTTGAAAGAAGACAAAGGTTTACATATATGTTTTATTAAAAAAGATGCATATAATGATAAAATTGAAACACAAATGAGTAAATTGGGATTTGATAGCTATAACACGGAGAGACAATGTGTGAAATTTATAAATAGTATTTTAAAGGAGGCTAAAAGTCATTTTATGAATGCCCAAGAATATTTGCTAATGTTAAACTTCAAAAAATAGGAAATCCTCTTGAATTGATGATTGATTTTGGTGGATTATTTATGTATAAAACAGCTAAATATATTGGTAAATTGTTACAAGATATGTTGGGTTTTGGAAGATATACAATTGCATCTTTTTATGAATTTGTTGATAGAATTAAAAATATAAAAATAAATGATAATGATCTGTTAGCTTCATTGGATGTAACAGAATTATATGGATCAATTGATCATCTTGAATCTGTAAATTTAATTGAAATTGAACTAATTAATATGTCTGTAAATAAACATTTAATAAATTTTATTATTGAATCACTAAAATTTATAAGTGATAATATTATTGCAACATATAATGATAAGTATTATAAAATGGGTAAAGGATGGCAATGGGATTACCTATGGTAGCACAAATTTGTAATTTTATATTGTCAAAAATATGAAGATATTATATTTAAGTCTTATAAGTTTGAAGATATTAAAATTTATGCTAGATATGTTGATGATGTTTTTGTTTGTGGTCCTAGAGACATTATTGATGTTCTTTTATATAATCTGAATAATTTAAACAATTTAAAATGGACTATTGAGAATGAACAAAATGGAAAAATAAAATTTTTGGATTTACAAATATTTAGAGATGCTACTGATTTAAATTATAAATTAATTTTTAAATCTATTGGTGAAAAAGAATATATTCATTTTAAGTCACGGGTTCTAATGATGCATAAAATGGTGTCTGAAATCGTTTTTGCATCACAATGATAAGTTGTGTAAATATAATAGTGATAAAATTATAAATATTGAACTGTTTGCAAATGAACTTTTAAAGGTTGGTTATGATAAAAACCAAATCTTGCATACAGTAAATTTATTTAATAATAAGAAGAGAGTTTGCAGTGTTACTTTAGATAATAAAAATGGATATCTATGCCATTTATAAATAACATGCAATCTAAATTAATTAAGAATATATTTAAAGAAAAGTATAATATTTCATTTTGTGTTCCTCCGAATGTTAATCGATTGATTAATAATTCTAAGAGTATAAATTCTAAAATGCAAAGAAGTAATATAATTTATCAGATTTCATGTGGATGTCAACAATTATATATCGGTGAATTGAGATGTTCTGTGGAGAAAAGATTGAAGGAGCATCAATTATTATATAATTGAATTAAAAATAATATAAATAGTCAATTTAATACAGCTTCAGTATTATTTGACCATGAAAAGACTTGTAATTATAAGTTTAAATTTAATAGTAATGAAAAAAAAATATTAATGGAGGAAAGAAATCATAAAAAGAGGAAAATTAAAGAGGCAATATTAATTGATAAATATAAGAATGATGTTATTAATAGGCAAGTTGCCAATATGGCTTTACACAGCTTATGAAAATATATGTAACATTAAATTTAAAAAATTTGAAATTCAGTTAAAGCTGACAAGGATTAGCATGTAATCGAAAGCGCTACAAAAGAATTTAAACTATAATATTGTATTTATCATTACAATTTCTTTTTTTTATATATATATGTTGTATGTTTTTTGCCGAATTTTACTTGAAAAGATCTGTTGTTAATTGATGAACCCATGGTTGTCAAAGAATTTTAGTAAAATTTTGTTTTTTGACTAGTATTATAATGTTATATGAATTTCTATTTTATTTATAATAAATGTAATAATAACATTTTAAAATTAATACATGCAACTCATTGTGGGAGATGCTTGATTACTTATAAAAATTCATTATAATTAAAATTTTTACACATATAAAATAGCTAAATCTGATTTACTATTCTTATATCAAAGTATTAAGCTAAAAGATGACTGTTCTAAAGTTAACATAATAGATACCAAGTTTTCATTTTGCTTGATACCTGTTTACATTATAGCAAAGGAGTTTATCTTATCATATTTTGATGTTTATGTACATATTAAAATACTATATTTTAATCTGCAAGTGTTCATCTTTTTGTACTCATTGATGCAAATATGCACAAGAGATTGCTAATTAGATCAACTGAAAAGTGCTAATGTAGCATAAAATGCATCCGGGAGTCATTTACCTTTTTTAGAACAAAATGTTGAAATGGTTATATTTGTAATCTACCCATATATATATATTGCAATAGAAATTCAAGTGTGAATGATGCTGCCTGTATACACTGCCTTATAAATTATCACGTATTGATTGATCAAAATGCTGAAAGCATGAGTTGATTGATGATGATAATATCTCAAAAATTGTTATTATTATGATGGAAAGCACAAAGTTCTTAGATGCAACTTTAAATTGAGCTGTCAGAAATATAATGGAATATAAAAAATATATCAAATGACAATAGATATGTGTGTGCATATTTGTATGGTAAAGCAACATAGTGCTTTAATTGTAAACACATTTTTAAGAAAAAAACTTACCTTCAGATGATATCTACTTTCTAAACATGGCAAAATATTGGAACATACATTTACTTTAATATTCTTTACTTCCATATTATTGACCTTGATGAAAAACATTTGATTCAGTTTATGTAAATCCAGATTCAAAACTGTTTGTCAGTCACACCATATATTTACAGAAGAAATATTAAATCAAGAATAAAGGTAATACAGCATTTATGTATTGAAAACATTTAATTATTAACCATATTTAATTAAAAAAACTTATTGTATATGATATACACATATACATTTTACTGATTTTAATATTTCTATTATTTTTCTACGATAAAAATTATGTTGCTATTATTGAGAGAATTAATCAAGGATTTTGTTTTATACTAATTGCTTTCTTTATCCTGCTTTACTATGAACATTCTTTAGTACAGTACTTTAAAAATATTTCTTTTTTTGTTAAATCTCTACACATTTTTGTTACAAAGTGTTGATTAAGTTTTTATTGTAATTGAATATTTTTTTTCCCGGGAAATAAGGTTAGCAATGATTGACTTTTAATATAATATGAACTAAATACTTAATCCATTTTTCAGAATTTTTTAAAATTGAAGCTGAGCTTTAAATTCACTTGACAGCATAGTTGGCAGATAATTTCAAATAATTTTAAATTACCATCGTTGCTGAGTTAAAATGCTTACCAACTAAAAAGGCCGTCGTATCTATATTACTGATTTAATACAAGCTCTGAATTATTAAAAGTTTTATTAAAACTCTTTTAAATATATGACCTAAAACAGTCTGAAATGTCTTATATACTGATTAATTTTATTCCAAAACTTGTATCTTTTTTCTGTGTGAATGTAATATGAGTAATATAAATGTTCAGGCATTTATACAGAAAAGGTAACCATATATTTTTTATGAAAACACTTTACTTCATGCCTAGAATGCTTTCGATATATTAAATGTTTTCATAGCTCATTTATTTGTTCAGTGTTCATGGTTAGCAAGTATATTTGATAGTTTTATTCATTATTTAAATTTATTTAAATTTGTTGTTTCATTATTCAGGAATATTTAAATTTTTCATAGCACCAACTTTTTCAATAGGGGGATACTAGTCTTTTTTTGTTTATGGAAAATTGATTTATAGCTATCATCTAGGCCTCTTTAACTTTTTATTTTTTGTTCTTTCTCTTGGTACAAATAATTTTAGATGTTGTCAGATCAAACTTATGGTTTGTACATGGTCTATAAAGATAGAGGAATATTCATAGCTTTTCATGGCTCTATTATGTAAATATTTGTGCTGGTCCAGTTTTGTTGTTACATTGGCCCTCAATTTCCCATAATGTGTAGCTTTACAATCAAATTTATCGGATTTAATTTTATGAATTCATGGGCAGTTTATCTTTAGAATTCTTGAATAGATGTTTAATGAAGAGGGAAAATAACCACTTAATTTTATTTTTCAGAACATATTCTTTTTAGTTTTGGAGAGATTTTTGGGGTATATGTAAGCATATGCATATTATATCTTCCCTAGTTTGAAAATGTACAGGGTTATTCATATTTTTATAGAATCTGTTAATTGTGTTAAAAATTTTGCTTCTTTTATAACCCAAATTTTGTTAATCGCTAGTGTATACCTCAACAATAAAATGTTATTGAAACTGTTAAACATAAAAAGAGTGATTCATTCTAAATCATTAATACCTGTGGCTTATATACACTGGTCTCAAAGGATTTCTATAGGAATGTAAAATTAAGCAAATTTGGAACAGACAGGATGAACAACACTTGACGTATATAGTACAGTTTTACAAAATTTGGAATATAAGAAAAATAAAATTCTTAATACAATCAACAGTTTTTATATATAAAAAATAAACCTGTATATTCTCAAATTAGGAAAGATAAAAAATAGACAAGTCTTTCATATATCCCAAAGTCTCTCAAAATCTAAAAAGAATATGTTCTGAAAAATACAATGTAAGTTTTCATCTTTCCCCTTCATTAACCTCTACTCAAAAATTGTAAATATAAATTGCAACATCGATTTAAATCACCAAATAGTCTATAAAATTAAATGTGATTAATTCAGTTGTAAATTCATATATTATGGGAAATTGAAAGCCAATTTATCAACAAGGCTGGCCCAGCACAAATATTTGTAAAACAGCACCATGAAAAGTTTGGAATATTCCTTTATATTTATGGACCATGAAAACTAGCAAGGCCATGAGTTCAATCTGACAAAATCTGAAATTGTTTGTACTGAAAGAGGGGTCAGAAAACAAAAGATTAAAGAGGCCTGGATGATAGTTAAAGATCAATTTGCTATAAACAAAAAAAAAGACTAGCATCCTTCTATTGAAAAAGTGGGTGCTATGAAGAAATTTAAATATTTCTGAATAATGAAACAACAAATGAAGAAATGATTCAATTATGAATAATGAAACATGGGCCACTGAAGAAATGATTCAATTATGAATATGATATGTAATATATCAAAAGCATGCGAGGCATGAATAAAAATTTAGATAAAACATATATGGTTACCTTTGCTGAATAAATGATTGAACCTCTGTATTACTAATACTGATTAATTATTAAAAATAAAAGGAATGTATAGTGTTATTAAAATTGTAGACATAGTGTCATCCATAATTATTTACTTTAGGAAATTTAACTAATTATTCTTTATTATATTGTTTAATTATCAAAATATTTTGCAATTAACAAATGTAAAAAAACATTTTGAATTTGATATTATTAATAAAGTACATTTTTCCAAATCAAAAATTAAACTTAAAGAATGAAAAAAAAAGTTGTTTTATTGTTTACTTGTCATTTTATAAATAATAATAATAATAATAATAATAATAATAATAATAATAATAATAATAATAATAATAATAATAATAATAATAATAATAATAATAATAATAATAATAATAATAATAATAATAATAATAATAATAATAATAATAATAATAATAATAATCATCATCATCATCATTCTTTATAGTTAAAAAAATGAAATAATGAAAGTTTAATTATTCATTATATTTTGCTTATATTACAAAAAGAAAATATTTTTCAAAAGTTTACATTTTTAAACTGAAATTTGTATCCCATATGCATTTTCCTTATAATCCAAATAAAATTCCAATATATGGTAATGGGTGGAGTCTTTTACACCCAACTATATTTGGGTAACTCTCATGATTGATCATACACTATTTGTATTAAACTTATCATTTATAAATTAATGAGATTTATTCATGAATGAAACCTACTATCTTTATTCTACTGAGATTGATTTATAGTAGCCAAGAACCTGGAGGTAAGTTATTGTAAAATTTTTTCCATAAAAAAATAAACATAATGATACTTGTATATATACTCAGAATTAACCTTTCCAAAGCTCTAATCAATATTCACTGATCAGCATATTTATAGACATCAGAATTCTCCAATTCCAAGCACCAACCCTATGATTTACTATAAAAATTATGCTAATGTATTAACAGGATTGATGATAGTGCATTAATGGAAAACCCAACAAATAGCTAGAACACTCAGGGCAGATAGAATTCATACTGATCAAATATGTTAATAACAGTGTAGATGACACTGAACTATTTGAAAAACACCTACATATATTTTGACAAAATGAATAATCATAAAAATAAAAGATTAACTAAATAAGAGTGCTCAATTGTTTAATAAATGCAAGCATATATATATATATATATTTAATAAATAGAAATTATTATTCAATATAAAAATTAATTATTTTAATATAATGTTGTTCACGTGATTTCAAATATAAAGAAATGGCAAATTGTAAATATATGATTTATAACTCATACGAGTGTATGATATCATTCATATACACACAGAAAGTAAGCTTACTTGGTAAATCTATGATCATAGAGATTGTCCAAAAATGTCTTTATTTTGAAACTTTCGATAAAACACTGATGGTCTATAATATTTGATGAGATGAATTGGTTTGGACATGGACTTTCACTACAATTGTTGACAGGATCATGTAGCATCTTTTTCTTTCTTTGTGGAATGGTAAAATAATGTCCAGAACATTTAGGACTTTATTCCCACATCATCATATTGGTCACATATCATGTTTTTTCAATAATATAATTCGATGTAACAGAATACTAATAAATAAAACAGCAGTCAGTAATCACCAAGCAATAACAATCAGTCAATAATAATCTTGATTTTTTTTCTGTTTATATTTTCTTGCTTTTTTAAGAAAGTTCTTTCTCTCCTTTTTCTGATGCAATCCTTTCCAAAACTCCTAAAAATGTTTGATATTTTTACTCTTATTTTATGCGATCTACTTAGTCCAGCAATGCACTGTTTCAGATCTGGCTTCTTTTGTTTTTTCATATCTTTTTACAATGAAAACATTTTAGCAAGTTTTATCCTAACAGTTCATTAAAAACTTTTAAAAATAACTTTGTACAGTAAATATGGTAAATAGCATTTCATAAATAAACCTGTTTCATTTTTTATCATTAACATATTTTCTTTTTATTAAAAAAACAAAATTATATATAAAAATATAAATTATACGTTTTCCAGGTGTTATCTCTTTCTAGAATTATCTCTATCCTCAGACCAAATGGTTTCGAGCTTTTGTCTCACCTTTAGTGAGGATCTAGCACATTCAGACACTAGAAATAAATATGGACTCAAAAGCCAGCACTCATATAATACATAACTATTAAGTAGATAATCTGAGATTTTCAGACATGAAAATGTCTTTAAATCCAGCTATCTAATTTAAATAGCTATATGGGCCTGAAAACACTTCAGTTTCACCATATATTAATAGCCTCAGCAGTGTTTTTAGGCCCATATAGCTATTTAGGTTAGATAGATGGATTTAAACACATTTATGTGTCTGAAAATTTCACATTTTCTACTTAATACTTATGTACTAGTTAAGTGCTAGCTTTTGAGTTGATATTTTAGATCTAGTGTCTGAATGTCCTAGCTCCTCACTGAGGTGAGACCAAAGCTTGAAACCGATTGGCCTGAGGATAGGAATAATTCTAGATAAAGATTTTAAATACTTTCTCTTGTGGCACTTATTAATACGAACTTGTTAGAGCTATTGGTATGCTCCCTATGTTACATATCTGTAATACAAGCTTAAAACAAATCACATGATATATGACTTACTTTATTGATTGTATGTATATAATATAAATCGATGTCTGTATTTCTTCGAAACAATATACATAATCTTATAATTAAATATTAATGAATACAATAATCAAAAAATTTTGAAAAAGGCAAAATATAATTGTCACTTAGGAGTGCTTTCGACTATCCTCATATGAGATTACTGTATTCATTAATATTTAATTGTAAGATTATATATATATATATATATATATATATATATATATATATATATATATATATATATATATATATATATATATATATATATATATATATATATATATACTGTGACTTTTTATTTTGGACCCTGTATTAAATAATCCAAAATTTTAAATCATAAAAATATATTTGGCATTAAAATCTTAACAAGTGGATTTAAATAAAGACTGTTCTGGATGCACTAGGAAATCTGCTTGAGTGGAAATGAGATTTCAAACCCAGTGTAGGTTTGAAACTAGGGATAAAATAACAATTTAAAAGTATTGTTATTAATTGGGAGATAAATATATTGCTATTTTATTATTGTTGAATAACAATTGAAATAAATAAATAAATAAAGTAAATTTGTAAATCTTGTAAAATGAATCGTTACATTTAATTCTTACATATTTTTTTTGTAGTGAATTGAAAGGTAGGTGGGGTAATATTAATATATTCACACTAAGTTTATTGTCCATTTGTTACCACAGTGCTTTGTAATACAAGCTATATATGATTTAACAAAGTTGTAGGGGTGGGGTGATTAAGAAAAAGAGAACTAGAAACAACAGACTTCAATTCTACTCTTATAAAATAAGGAAGAAAAAGTTGAAAAATCAGAAAAAATTGGAATTTAATTGAATAAGGATTATAGTATATTGTTATCTGAAATGATGGAATAGAAATCTCAAAGCCTTGCTATCATTTTAAACACCTTTTTTTCATTGATTGATGGTTCCTGAAAGTCATACTGGAAAATAGAAATGAAAGCCATGTGGAAAAGTCCTTACCTAAATAAAGATTACTTCAGATACAGAACAATTCAAGAAAATGTAAGAAATTATTTTTATTTTATTGATATTGGTTAATTTTCAGATTTTAAAATGATGCATAAATTATTTGGACTTAAAAGAAAAAGTTGACAATATTGATTTTTACATTATATTTATTATTAAGTAGAAAAATGTGCTTACTTATAAATGATAATTTCAATAAAATAATTCAAAATAATTTTAAAGAAAGATTTCAGAAGCTATTATAAACAAACTCAAAAGTCATTTTTATATCATATAATTTTAATAAAGTTAAAAGAAGATTATGTAATTTTGTTCTTTATTCTTTCTTCATAAATAAAAACTCATCTGCCAGGTCATTTTAGTGCAAACCTGTGTAATGATAGAAATGAAAGATTACAGATTAATTAAAATGCTAAGGATATTGTATTTATAATTGGATAAATTCTTCTTAGTATTACTAAACAGTTATTATTTTACCAATGGAAATGTAATAAAATAAGTATTTACTTTTTAAAGTTTACTGTGCAACACATATAAATAAGATTTTAAAAAAATGTTTGAAAAATGTTCAAATTACTTAAAGTTGTTACATATATTACCACAGAAGAAAAGAACAGAATCAATAAATGTATTTAAAAAGTTTGTTTTGAAGATCATAATAACCTATAAAGTTATTAAGGAAAATTATCTATAGAAAAGTGAATAAACCAATATGTTTAATTGCGTTACACTTGGAAGTAGTTGAATATTATTTCTCTATGCCAAAATTGAAGATAATAATCATAATATATATATATATATATATGAGTTACTTATAAACAATTACTTATTATATCAGTATCTGGATCATTCTGCTCGAAAGAAGGGGACAAACTGTGAATTGAAAAAGAGAAAATACAATGGGAAAAAAAATGTTTGTTTATTTTTATTTATGGTTTAGATCTATTAGTGTAATTTGTGTTTGTAAGGTATTATTTCAGAAATTCTATTTTTATTTATTTATTGTAGTATAAAAATATATATTGAGTTAAAGAGAAAAAGATGTGTAAAATATATATATCTATTACATGTATTTTTATTTTTCCAAGTAAAGAAAAACATAATATTAAATGTCATTTATCTGAAGAGAGAGAGAGAGAAATATTTATCTTTTGCATTTTAAAAACTGATTTTAGTGTATTTTATTAAAGGGTGAACATACAGACATTTTTGTCAAAGATATACTATAATGACTCAATTATTTTCTTATATAAAAAAATTGATCCAAACCTTTTTCATTTCTTAATTTTGCATAGAAATGAACATGTACACTGTAAATATAAATGTAGGTTGGTCTTCATTGTTTACATGCAGGGTGCTTGCTAGAACAAAAGCAAAACTGATTATTTTAAAATAATTAATGATTCATTTGACATATATTTTGGTTTGTTTATTAATACATTCATAGTTTCTGCATTGTGAAATGGAATATTTATATTTCCACTTTTATTTTTGGTGTTGTTTTACCTTGCTATGGTATTGATAAGGATTTGTGATAGCTTTTAGCTGCTAGGTATATGCTACATATAATGGCATCAAATAGATTAATATTAATATTGAGCATGGGATGATAGAGAATCATCCATTGCTGATTCCATGAGAGGATAGTATGGTAGAGGCTGAGTAATAATTAATGCTTAGTTAGCATAATTAATCCTAAAAGAAAGGATATCCATGGTTTGAATTCTATTTTCCGTGAAGAGACTAAGCCCACATGTGTATACCTATAGTGAGGTATTAGAATTAGCCATATTATTATCTAACTTTCATGTTGTTTTGTAGAGCCTACCTTTTTATTATTTAATCCCTCATGAGGTTATAGAGTTGGTTTTCCACCATGTGTGGTAAGATATAGTAGTTCAAAATCCAATAGCAAGGATAAGATGATGTTAGATTAAGGAACACTGATTTAGCTATAGTGTTTGCCTAATTATAATAGTGTTTTATGATGTTGCAGGACCTTCATCAGTCTATAGACAAACCAAACCCAAAACCTACTTGTAATTGTAAAATTTACGGATATAAGAGCAAGAGGTGCATGTGGGCAGTGTGGATTTATCTTAGTTAAGTAGTTATTTGCTAATGGATTGGTAAGATCAGTTAACTATTCAATGATTAAGTTGTGGACATAGGCAATGTTTTAGTGACATGTGTGTATTTGACCTTTGATGTCTGTTCTTACTTTAATACACCAAACCTATTCATCTCAAATTTTAATTAATTATTAATTGCACAGAATATGATAATTGCTCTTATCATATTCTGATAAAAGAAATGGCTTTAGTATAATGCACTACTTTATAACTTTTGAATTTTAGATTTAAAATTGGTACATACCCTAAAGTCCTAAATACACTGTTGTTTTTGTAATTTAAGTGCTAGTTCAGCTTAAATAAGGTTTTTTTTAATCTTATTCTTTAAGATAGGCTAAACAGTAATAAGTGATAATTTGAATTTAATTGTATAAGTTGGTCGTATTGACTAAGAATATAGTCAATGTGATACCAAGTATTTGCCCTCCTGGAGTCTAATTCAATGTATTGGTTTTATTTCTTGCCATGTCTCTGAATTAAAATTTGTAAATATTGTAAATAAATCTTGTTGTGTTAAGAATTTATTTAGTTGTCTGTAGTCTTATTGCTAATCACCATACACACTATTATTGTTATTGCTATTGACATATCAGAAGATTATATATTGAAATCATCGAGCAATATAGTACATTTTACTATTGGTTAATATACCAAAATAATTTTGATAAGCCCTATCACTTAGGAGAACATCTAATGCATCATCACACAATAATAAAAATGTTAATAACTCAGAGTACATATTATTTTAAGTAATATATTAAAAGATAAACATAATATTGATTTAATCGGTTTGGTTGAACTCGCAGAGCTATCGTTCACTGATCTTGATCACATGGTTTAGAATTATTTGAGAAAAGGAATTTGGTAAGTTATTGTGTTTATTTATTAAAAAGTTATTCCTATTTCTTAAATATTAAAGTTATAAGAGTTATTGAGTTCATACAGTTTATGTGTAACTGCTGAATATAGTTGTTAATTTGTGTTTATATTGAGAGCTGTTTTATGCATTCTTTTCAGGTAGTGGTAAATTCCCTCTCACTGACCCAAGCATATTTTGTATAATGATCTTTGAGTGTTTGAACCCTGAGAAGAATTAGTTGTTAAGTTTCAAGGTCGAATTTGAATTTGTAGTAAATTTGATAGCTAGTTATTTATTATAATTGGACTTGAAAAATATTACTTTCACCGTTTTATTAAAGTCAACTAAACTTTAAGATGTAAATTACTTCTTATGTCATAAAATGTATAACTTGTTTTAACTTTATGATAAATATTCTGGTTGGGTCAAGTTTGGAATCCCTAATTTTATTTAGCTTATCTTCTTACAATTTAATACACTATTAGTTTATAATTTAAGATTTCAGTCTCCATCATCAACATTGTTCACGTTCCTTTATTTATTCATTCTCATTTGACATTAATTCATTATCATAATTAATTAATCATATATTAACTTTTATTCTTCATCATCTTAACTATTCATTAACTCTTCTTCTATCATCACCCTAATCATTCATTATTCTCATACATCTTCATTCTTTTCTCTTCATTCTTAGACTTATTTCATTCTACTGTTTAATTATTACTTTTTTTCAGCATCCATTTAATCATCTATATCATAATTTACTTTTCATTTCATTTGTAAGTTTAATTTCATAATCATTCCAGAGTAGAATTATTAGTTATTTATTAGTTTGCTGAATATCAAATTTAACTCATCACATTTTGTTTGTGGGGATTTTAAAGCTGGTTTGACCAGAAGTTATTATCTTTATTAATCACCTTGTGATCTTCTTTAGATCTATAGTTTCATGCTAGTTTTATTCAATACAGGAATCATTTCGTTAGTTTAACTTTTTTGTTTCTTTATGCTTATATTCTTGATAATGAGAGTATGATAGGTTACAAAGGGTGGATTTGGTGTCATAAAAATGTGCGGCCAGATTCGTATATATGATTCCAGCGTTCAAAGGATAGGTCATAAAGGCGGATTATAGTGCCAAACATTGAGTCTAGATTAGTTGATGATCATAAGAGGAGGTCACAATATATATATATATATATATATATATATATATATATATATATATATATATATATATATAATATAGCAAACTTAGTACTTAGCTTCTGCACTTCTTGTGGTATGAGCACTCAATCTATCATTAGAATAGAGCCATTATATGTAAATAGGCTTTCATGTGCATTTTAGATAGGTCTTGCAACATAATTTGGATGACTTTTAGGCCATCCAAATTGAATCCAATTTTGCAAGGTTTTATATCCAGGATCATTATTAGTCCACTTTTTAAGCATGGAGCTATTTATAGCTTTTTGCTTCGGATTATCAATATAATTTATTTCTGAAATTCAGAAGCATTCTGTAAATGCAACAAAGCATCGATGCGGGTAATTTCATTTCTGGGCTAGTAAATTAATACATAATCATATTCTGCTAACAAATTAATCCAATGAATCAAATGTTCACTAGCAGATTTGAGAGTTTTTTTATCATGTCCAAAAATTCCCAGTAATGGGCAATGATCTGTATAAATAAAGAATTTACATCCATACAATCCATACATGTATTGATGATATTTTTTAACTGTGAATATTATAGCCATGTCAATTTTAGAACAAGTGACAAAAACATATAAAATTAAGATAAGAGCTGTACCATGATATTTAGAATAATAATAACATTGAGACTGAGAAACCTCCTTCATAAGAACTTTTTGTTATAAATACATTATAAACATTATATGAAATATGCATATCAAAATAGATTCTATTGCAATAAATTATATAAAATAATTTCTTAGTATTACATTGTAAAGTACATAGATATTGAATGCATTTTTCAGAATAAATTATATTTCTATAGAAAATAAAGTATAAGTTTTTAATCTTATTATTGAAAGTGCATTAATAGTAAATATCTTTTGTTTGATAAAAACACAATATTTTACAATACAAATGATTTGATTGTTCTCATATGAAACCATACAAATACATTTTACTATATCAAAAATGTTACTAATTATAAATCAATGAAATATAGAATACAATCTAAATTTTTACAATAAACAAGATATTGTTTTGAGTTACATTGTCAAAAGCAAATACAATTTTAAATTATTTTAATATCCTTTATAAAATTTTTATTATAAAAATGAATATTAAAACTTTAAGTTTCCTAACATATTATGAGATTATTATTTCTTAAAATATAGACATAAAAAAATAGAATTTATTGAACAATATCAGGTCCAAGAGAAAAAACTTACAATATTATAAATTTGTGAACAATAATGATAAATAACATAGAACATTATAAGCATAAAAAAAGCTTCATGGTAAATGTCAGGGATATTAAAAAGCAGTGTAGAATTATTGAACATAAAAAACAAACATTATAATATTATCAACAATAAAAAAAACAAAACTATAATATCAAATAAGGTGCAAAGATTTGGAATATCATGGACAATAAAAAACTAAAAAGTTTATCATGAATAATGAAAGACCAATATTTAGAATATCATGGACACAAAGGACAAAATGTAAACTATTATAGATAATAAATTAAGAGGCAATGGATATAAAAGGCAAATCTTATGAAACACAAAGACTTATCAAAGACACTAAGAATTAAATTTAAAATACCATTAATCTTTTATGTTCATTATAAAAAGGAAGTATATTTTTGACTGAATTTTATGGTATTTAATCTGATTGAAGTTATTTTATTTCAAGAAAGCTACTTTTTTAAAGCACAATTAATGATTTTTTTTTAGTGAAATGTCAGTTTTAATGAGTTTTTTTCCATTTGTATTTTGGTTTTATTTTGATTTTTCTATTTTAATGTTATTTAAAAAGCTTTTTTATATTTTCACATTTTTTTATACGCGTTTTGACTTTAAAAAGTATTTAAAGAAAATTTAAAGATAAATGTCATATTACTGCAGTAAGAAATTATGAAACCTAAATATTTCATAATAAATAAATAGAGGCAAGCTAATATTTTATAATTATAAGAATTTATCCTTATAATTGTATCAACTATACTGGATGTTCAAGTCGGAGCCGAATTAAAAAAAAAATGTAGATATAGATATTTTTATATTAATGGCCTAGTATCTAAACATGATATATATTTTAGTATTATTCAATAAATGAAGAAGTAGGAACTTTTTAGTTAGTCACAATGCTACATAATTTTAAATTTAGATATTTTCATTTTTTAAAGCAAATAAGTATAAATGCTATCAGCTTCATTTTCAATCATTATCAATTCACTGCCGATTGAATGATTCTTCAAATTTAATTGAGTTACTCTGATGCTGAGTTCTCTTTTTCACACCACATTAATATACTTCCTTATTTTATTCATCTACCCCATATTTGGTCTTTCATTATTTTTTATAATTCCATTTAAAACTTCAACTGCCTATATGTTAAATTTTTTTCACACCAACCTAGCTTCATTTATTCTCTTAATCCTTTCAGTGATGTCAGTGATACATTTGTTCTTTTACCAATATATTTGTTTGAGATATATTATTATTATTATTATTTCTATGTACATTGCTTCATACTTGAGTTGTCTGATATCTTCATATTGTCATTGAATTAAATATTTTCATAAGTAAGAATTGGTAAAATACATCTAAAATGTTTTTTTTTCATACAATAGGCAAATTTCTTTTTAATAGTAAGGTAGTTTTACCCAAATCTTCATCCATGTTTAATTATAATTAATTTCATCCATTGTGTTTCAATTTATGTTAATAATTTAATGAAGATATTTGTAGTTGTTAACTTCATCTGCTTCATGATTATCAATTTTTATATTTTTTTTTTCTGAGAAAATCCATGAAACATTATTTAAGGTTTTCTACCATTAAGTTTAATCTTATATTTTTGCTTTTATTTGATAGCTCTGCAACTTTTCCTGAGGCTGTGAAGTATTTTTTCAAAAACAACTTAAATAATTTAGATTTTTTTTTATTCTTTAGCTTCCCATATTATTTCACAAGCTACTTCTTATAAACCTGCAATAAAAAGTTTCAAAAATATAGAATCACTCTATCATACATCTTTCCCAATATTATATTTTGATAAATATTTTTCAGAAAACAATAATATCTAAAATTTATATCGTGATGATCCAATGTTTTAATTACCCTAGAAATACTTATAAATGAAATGCCTTTTCATAGTCTAAATATAAAGCATAATAACAATTCATATTCATTGATGCTTTCCATAAACTTTTTATGATCAACTACGCTCAAACTACTTTCAAATCCAACTTACTCTTGGTTTTAGTTAATTAGAATCAAAAGATCGCTATAGACAAATTGTAATTTTTAGTATTTTCTATAACACCTTTATTAAATGTTAATATTTCTACAGCATTCTTCCAATCATCAGATACATTTTTATTATTTATTAATTTGTTTTATAACTTTGCAAACAAATTTCTACTTCTTTACATAAGATATCAATAATAACTCTGTCACTGATAACAATTTAATCATTTTCTGGATCTCTTTCCTTCTTCATTGATTTAATTACATGTCTCATTATTTTATTTAAAATGGTGGACAATTCAGATTCTGTAAATGAATCATAAGGGGTAGTGTATTTTTTTGTTTTTTTATTACTATAAATCTCTTCCATACATTTCATGATGTCATCTTTTTTTTTTTAGTAATAATTCTATCTTTTTTTTTTTATTATTGGAGAAATACATTTTCTATTAATGGCAAATTATTGTTTTACATTTATGAAACTTATTCTCTTCTATAGTTTTTCTTGCTAATCCATAATGGTATGCTTTTATATCATTAACTGATTTTTGTACTATTTTGCAAAACTCTAAATACTTGATTCTTTTTAGTAAAACATTTTTTTTTATATATTTCACATTTTCTTTCCTTTATATTTTGTTTTGTCTCAATAAAAATCTTACTGGAAAATTATTTCTTCTTTGTACCATTTATATTTGTTACAGTCTTAAATATTGTGTGTCTATTATAGTTTTATTGATTTCATTCAAATCTGAAACATCTTCAAAATCTTTTGATATTTTAAAGTGATTTTAAAGTTATAATTCAAATTCATTGGAGATTTTCTGAATATTATACTTATCAATTATTTATACTGACTTTTTTTAGTAGTTTGGTTTCCTAGTTTTCTATTAACAAATATTCTATGTCTCACTATTTGATAATCTCTTCTGAGTTGAATCTATTAAGAAAAATGGAATCTTGATGCATATTTTCTGTTAATTAAAATATAATCCAATTCTGCTGTATCTTAATTTGAATGAATCTATGTCCATTTTCATTTAACATTTCACTCAAATAAAGATTTCATAATATACAATTATTGTGCAACCTTCATATGGCTGTGTTTTTTCTCATTTCTATCATCATAATCAATTTTATCCATGTCTCCTATGACAAATTTTAAATTGTTTTTGATATGATAAAAAGTTATATAAAAATCCTCTACTTCATCATAATGACAACTTATCAGAAATAAACCTGAATAATCTGCATTTGGCATCTTTCATTAAGATGTATAACTAATCTTGTTACTAAATCTCCATAATGTTGTTCTTCCTTTTATTATTTAAAATAAATCCCACTGTATTTGTGCTTTCAATATTTATTGTACTTATCTAATTTTAATGTCTATTGACCGTTCAATTTTTTTTCTAACTTCACAAAATCTTACAACATCTCATTTAATATTAGACATTTCTTCAAGTCATGCAATATTTTCCTCTTAAAATGGTCTGCATTTGTTTCTTCCTAAATAAAAAAATATCTGTTAATGGCAACCTGAGTCCCATGTTATGTGATTCATAACTATCAACCATTGTTTTGCCTGGCATAATATTCCTGATCTTTTAACAATAACTACTCAATAAATATTTCATCATCATCATCATCATCATCATCATCATCATCATCATCATCATCATCATCATAATCATAATAATAATAATAATAATAATATTAATAATCATCATCATCATCATCATCATCATCATAATAATAATAATAATAATAATAATAATAATAATAATAATAATAATAATAATAATAATAATAATAATAATAATAATAAGAAGAAGAAGAAGAAGAAGAAGAAGAAGAAGAAGAAGAAAAAAGAAGAAGAAGAAGAAGAAGAAAAAGAAGAAGAAGAAGAAGAAGAAGAAGAAGAAGAAAAAGAAGAAGAAGAAGAAGAAGAAGAAAAAGAAGAAGTTGTACAAATCCAGAAACAGTATTTTATACATAGAGAATATATGAGCATTTATATATAATACTTTGCATTACTCAAGTTTAGCTATTGCATAGTAAAGTGAATATAATGATTACTGTTCAGATCTTGACACTTCCAGCCTACTGATAGCTTGCCTCCTGGGAAAGTATGCTAATGATAGTTATTAGCTGTTTTCAACTCAAAACTTAACTGTTTGTACATCATTTGAAAACATCAAGCTTACTGCTGTTCAACTCTGATAGTTGTTTATCTTGTTTTATCTGATTTATCTCTCAAATAAATATCTCTATATAGAAATATCTCAGACCTTACTAGAAGTTATTGAATTCACTGACTATCTTTCTAATTCGCCGGTTAAGCCATTGGCTGCTTATTTTATTTTATTGATATTTCATTACTCTGCCCTTTATCCAATTTAGATAAAGTTGTAATAAGGATAAGTCTATTGCTTGAGAGTAAACTTCTACTGAATTAGTATGAGTTAGTTCCCCCCCTCCCCAGCAAAAGTTGGCTTTGAAACTTGTAGTCATTAACATAAGTTGGTGGATATCTAGGTTGTCTTCTTGAAACATCTTTTGGTCTGGTTTTTATTATTCTTGGACCTGGCTTCATCATTAGATCTATTTTCTTCATCTGGATTGGATTTCAGGTCTGAATTTTCCATGGGATCTTGGCTTTTTCATAGAGTGTGGAGTCTTCATTGGATCTGAATTTATAACAATTAGTGAATTTTTAACAGTTGGATGGTATTTATAGTCTGGCCTTAGTTGATCATCATGTCTGTGATGGTGTTGTCCATCAGTGGTCTGCATAATTGTCATATGTAAAACTTGTGTGTGTGATTGTTGCTGGAATGCATTTGGTGGTTCTCTTGAACATATGACATAGGACTTTGACATTTATCCACATTTTATTTTTATAATTATGTTGGTTAGACATAAGGATTCATGTTTAAAATATTTATTAAAAAGAGGAGAGTTATTCATACCAGTACTTATTTTGCATTAATTGATACTTGAATTAAGAACTATCAGTGACTGAGATGCATGGCAGTCATATTTATTATTCTGATATTTAGAGGTAAAGGACAAATAAATTCACCAGCCTAACTCATGGGTTTTGGTGGGCAATTACATAATAATAAAAGTTGAAATGACAAAAACATACGGAGTGGACATTAAGAATATGCCCTGCTCGATACCTTCAAGCTCTTATGTTCTATTAACAGCAAATTCCTGGTCCAAACCGAGTTCACAGTAGTGTTATTTATGCCTTCTTTATAAAATCATCTATAAAACATTCTAGTATAATTTGTTTTTCAAGATTTTTATTCTTTTAAGTATTTTTTTAAAGAATTGAGAAAAAACAACTATTGATTGTAAGTGGAAAAAGATTTTATTTGATTATCTGCAGACAAAAAGAATTGCGTGGAAAAAACTATTTGCATTATACTTTTTCTACTTAACAATTTTAAAGACGTGCAGATTTATAATAAAAAATATAAATAAAAGCAAGTATTTTTTAAAAATAAAAACTGTACAATGAGAATGTTTATTTAGGCAGATCTAAATTTTTAAAGTATTCAATTTATCATAATAATTATGTCTCCAAATGGATATTCTACTTTGTGAAACTAAACAATGATAATAAATAAAAATCCCAATTACATTATTGATGAAAAATTCAATTTACAGAACTTAAGTAACTAAGCTATTATTCTTTAGACAGATATACTTAAAATCTGTTTATTTTTAATGAAAAAAATAAGTATTATAATGAATTCCATTAATCAATATGCAACAATATTATAAACTTTATAGACAAACCAAAATAATACAATGATGAGAAAAAAATGTTTGATATTGATTATAATTTTTTTCTAAAACTTTACTTGTATATATTTACACCTAATAAAATAACTCTTATTTTATGAGAAAAAATACAGGAAAAAGCTAAGGAAAAGAATATTAAAATGATCAAAAGTAATAATTTATTATTGCTTTTTCTTCCAAAATAACTTTATACATTAGAAAATAATTACATTATATTAATTTCTTAATATGGATGTTTATCAATTTATCAATTTGTTTATTTGTCTACTTTCCTAATCTGTTACCTATCATCCAGTCTATTCCTATATCTTTAGTTGCCTGAACGTCAACTATCCATCTATTATAATTCTAATTTACTTTCTCTAACTATAGACCATTTACAATACGATAAAACTAATTGCATCAAGAATAAACTAAGTAAAAGTAGAGTCATATTCAGATTTTATATTATTATATATGAAAAGGATACTCTTCCACGTATTCCAGTGACAGGAGCTTATGAATTTATTGTCTGGTTTGGCTTTTACATTGTTTAGATTAATAGAAAAGTGGATGTATGGAGAAAATAACAGGAAATAAAGGTAAAATAAAGAGTTATTTTATCATTTAATATCACTAACACCATGAATACTGATAAAACTATATGTTTTGATAGGATAAATATTACAAAGAAGACTCATTAGAAAAGCCACATGAATATATAAAAAGATAGACATTTTTGAAGAAAAAGAATGAATCTTTTAAGTTGTTCAATATTCGGATGTCTTTATTCTCTGATAGATTTACCTCATCCATCAAGATATTATAATTTTGCATTAATTTTTTTGATTAAATTGAAGTTCAACAGAACATTATAAAATTATCTCAGTATTTTATTATGAATCTAATTACTACTACCCTAAAAAGTAATTAGAATGTTTTTTTTTTTTTTTTGATATATATTAAAAGAAAGCAATCTCATGCAGAGTTATATTTTATCAGTTTTACCAATAGAGTTTTTTTAAAGTGTTTTTACTAATTTTTCTTTAATGAATATTTTACTGGCTGTTCTTTTACATACAGTGCTTTTCTCTAAAACAATCATTTGAAATACAGACAAATAAAATTATATGCATATAATAAAACGATAAATTGTTAAGAATTGTTAAGAAAAGAAATATAATTGTTATGCATATATGTAAAGTTCTAAAGATATATTGCATCTTTATATCTAAAATTAGAAAAACTATAATTTATATATTTATTAAAGGATAATTATTGCAAATTGTGTTTTCTAAAATATGGCAATAATAGAATGTGCAGTGTAATGATTAGAATATTCACATCCACCATAATCAGGAGTTTAAATTTGCCTATAACCAACCCATTTATAAATGAATACACAGTTATCCAGAATGTAAAATAAGGAAGAAAAATTATAAAAATCTTAACTAATTAGCACTTTATAAGCCTGCCTAATTATATATTTTTCATGGTTTATATATAAATGAGTGTATGAATGCTCATTGCTAAGTGACTATTATTTAAAGAGTTTATATATATATGAAAAACAAAAAAACACAACTTAAAAACTTGCATATGCTTGTTATACCAAAAACACCTTCAAGCGTTTGTTTACATAAACGTCAGAGCGAGTATTTCACTAACTCTAACTTAATTTCCACCTTCATATCATGATTTCAAGCTATTTGCTATTGTCAGTGAAGGACAGGATTAAGAAACTAGATCTAAAACACAAACTCTGAGTGTTTAAGAAACAGTTTCTATTCAGCTTGCGAGCGTGAATCTTTTAGAGACGTAATGTCTTCAAACTCAGCATCGCATGCCAGATAGCTACATGGGTCTGATATCAGTTCAGCATCACCACATAGTAGAAGTCTCTGCAATATATATCATTGCAAGAAAGACCTCAAAGGTACATTTATGAAAAACAAAAACACAAGTTAAAAACTTGCATATGCTTGTATTTATGACAATATATGGCGTTATACCAAAAACACGTTCAAGCGTTTGTTTACAAAAACGTCAGAGCGAGTATTTCACTATCTCTAACTTAATTTCCACCTTCATATCATGATTTCAAGCTATTTGCTATTGTCAGTGAAGGACAGGATTAAGAAACTAGATCTAAAACACAAACTATCTGGCATGCGATGATGAGTTTGAAGACATTACGTGTCTAAAAGATTCACGCTCACAAGCTAAATAGAAACTATTTCTTAAACACTCAGAGTTTGTGTTTTAGATCTAGTTTCTTAATCCTGTCCTTCACTGACGATAGCAAATAGCTTGAAATCATGATATGAAGGTGGAAATTAAGTTAGAGATAGTGAAATACTCGCTCTGACATTTATGTAAACAAACCCTTGAAGGTGTTTTTGGTATAACACCATCTATTGTCATAAATACAAGCATATGCAAGTTTTTAACTTGTTTTTTGTTTTTCATAAATGTACCTTTGAGGTCTTTCTTGCAATGATATATATTGCAGAGACTTCTACTATGTGGTGATGCTGAACTGATATCAGACCCATGTAGCTATCTGGCATGCGATGCTGAGTTTGAAGACATTATGTTTCTAAAGGATTCATGCTCGCCAGCTGAATAGAAACTGTTTCTTAAATGCTCAGAGTTTGTGTTTTAGATCTAGTTTCTTAATCCTGCCCTTCACTGACAATAGCAAATAGCTTGAAATCATGATATGAAGTTGGAAATTAATTTAGAGATAGTGAAATACTCGCTCTGACGTTTATGTAAACAACCACTTGAAGGTGTTTTTGGCATAACGCCATCTATTGTCATATATATATATATATATATATATATAATCAACCATTATCAATCCACTGCAGGATGAAGGTCTCTCCAAGTTCAATCCATCTTTTATGATCTTTAGCTTTTCTTCTCCACATCACCCCTGCATACTTTTTTATTTCGTCTATCCATCTCTCACATGGTCTCTTTCTGGATCTTTTACAATCTCTTAGAATCCAGTTTAAGATTTCAATTGTCCATCTACTATCATCTCTTCTAGCAATATGTCCAGCCCAACACCACTTCAAACTTTTAATTTTTTCAATGAGTTCAGTAACACCTATTTGTTCTCTTATCCATACATTGGGTTTTCGATCTCTTCTTGTTACTCTCATCTTTCCATACTTCTCTGAGTGATCTGAAGTCTCAGTATTGTTATTCTATTAAGTGTCCAAGTCTTATATCCATAAATAAGAACTGATAAAACCCATTTGTCAAAAAACTTCTTTTTCATATGCATAGACATATTTCCTTTTAGTATCAAGTTATTTCTACCAAAAGCACTCCAACCAAGTTTAATTCTATTATTAATTTCTTCCATTATGTTTCAATCTGTATTAATAACCTGACCAATGTATTTGTAACAGTTGACTGCTTCTAATTCATCATAATCAATCTTTATTTTCATATTTTAAGCAAATCAATTAAACATTACTTTAGACTTTTTAACATTTATCTTTAGTCCTACTTTCCTATTTTCATCTGATAACTCCTGCAACATTTCCTGCAGCTCGGAAGCATTATTTTCAAAAACAACTACAATCCTCTGCAAAATCTAAATGACCTAAATAATCTCCATGTACTTTCACTCTTTTAGTTTCCCATTTTAATCCACAAAATACTTCCTGAAGCATTGCTGTAAAAAGTTTTGGAGAAATGGAGTGACCTTCTCTTACACCCTTTACAATGGTGACTTTCCCAGCTCATTATGTAATCTAATTGTTGCTGTTGCATTTTTATAAATATTCTTTAAAATATGACAGTATCCTGGATCTATACCTTGATGATCCGATGCTTTAATCACTAGAAATGTTTATAGAATCAAATATCTTTTCGTAATCTACAAATCCAAAACATAATGGTAATTCATATTCATTTGTCTTTACTATAACTTCTCTCAGTACCTGGATATGATCTACTGTACTAAAACCACTTTTAAATCCAGCTTGTTTTTTTGGTTGGTGAAAATCCAATGTTCTCTGTAGATGAGTTGTAATTATCTTGTTAAAAACTTTGTATAAAACCGATAAAAGGCTGACAGGTCTGTAATTTCTAATATCTTCTTTATCACCTTTTTAAAATATTAATATTATTACTGCATTTTTCCAATCACCCGGTACATCTTTATCATTTAGACATTTGGTATATAACTTTGCTAAAAAAATTTCTATTTCTTCTCCTGCTTCTTTTAATATTTCAATTATAATTCTAGCATTACCTGGAGCCTTTCCTTTCTTCATACATTTAATAGCATATCTCACTATTTTCATTTAAAATTCTGGGCAATTCAGAAGATGTAATAGATATAGGAGTAATTGTTCGTTAGTACTTTATAATTCTTGATAAAAGTCTTCTACCCATTTTATGATGTCATCTCTCTTTTTAGTAATAATTCCATCTTTTTTTCTTATTGAAGATATAAATTTTCTACCAATATCAAAATGTTGTTTTACATCTTGTGACTTTTATTTTTTTCTATAGCTTTCCCTGCTAGTTCACAGTTATACTTTCATATATCATTTTTCAACTCTTTTCCACACCATTTTACAAAATTCGAGATATTCGATCCTTTTTAATGCTCTAGTCTCAATAGAAATTTTATTGGTCAATTGCTGCTTTTTTCTACCACTCTCTTTGTTGCTATTTTTAAAAGTGTATCAGTTATTTTCATATTAATTTCTTTCAAATCTGAATCATGTTCAAAATCACCTAATATTTGAAACCAATTTGTAAGTTCTAATTTGAATTCATTAGAATGTTTCTGAAGATTAGGAATATCAATTGTAAATATTGTTTTTCTTAATAATGTTGTCATGCTAGATTAGCATTAACACATATCTTACACCTTACTAAATGATGATCACTTCCTGTGTTAAATTTGTTAAGAACATTACAATCTTGAAATATGTGATGCCTGTTAGTCAAAATATAATCCCATTCTGCTGTATCTTCATTTGGATGCTTTCATGTCCATTTCTTCTCAAAAAAGAATTCACAATATAAAGGTTTTCTTTTTTTGTCAACTCCACAAGTCTGTATTCTCTCTCATTTTTATTACCATAACCAAAATTACCTACAACACTTTCATCTTTTATTTGTTTACCAATTCTAGCATTAATGTCATTTACTCTGATCAAAAGTTTTTTGTACATCCATACAAAATCTACTATGAACACTATGAAAACTTGTTGGAGCATAAACCTGAATTATCTGCATTTGGTATTTGCTATTAAGTTGTAGATCTAATCTTGCTACTCTGTCCGATATACCACCAACCTTTGCAATGTTGGTCTTCCATTTTTTATTTATAATAAATCCTACACCACTTGTATTTCCAATACTTGTGCCTTTATAATAGAGTACATGTCCACTTTTTAAGTCAATTGTCTCTTCACCTTTTCTTCTAACTTCACAAAGTCAAATAATGTCCCATTTAATGTAAGAAAGTTCTTCTTCTAATTCTTGCAATCTTTCTTCACTTGAAAGTGATTTGCAGTTGTAAGTACCTAAATAAAAAGTCATCATCATATGGCAACCTGGGTCCACAATCAGGGGATTCTTAGCACCTTCCACCATAGGCCACCAACCACTACCATCGTTGGTGAATTTACAGCCTCCTGGGAATAAGGGCCATGATTTATTTTGTCTGTCATAGTTGTATATATGTATTAAAAATATTTATCATTTACACAAACATTCATTCTGCCTTGTCAGGCAACTGATCAGAAAGACCATGGTGTTTCTTGATCTTAAACTCAGAAGTAAAAAGCCAATAAACTCACCATGCTGGCTAATGCATGGTGGTGAGCAGCCCATCCATGTTCATATACTATATGAACAATCACATAGTAATAACAGGTGCAACAACAAGATTGTATGGAGTGGACATTAGGAATTTGCCCTGTGTGGTTTTTTTAAGGCCTCCAAGATGAATCAAATGGTCTCTGTTCAGTTAATAGCAAACTCCTTTCTGCAGCCATATATATCTATATATCTATATCTATCTATATATATATATATATATATATATATATATATATTAATCAATGTCTTTATTCCAATTATAATAAAATATATATAATTATTCAAAACAATACAATAATTAATATAATAACTGAAACACAGGCTTATTCTATAGTAAAATATATTTTAACAAACAAATATATACCACAATTTAATAGAAGTATTTTCAACTATCTATGTAGTCATTATCAACTAAATTCAAATTGTAAAATTTGTAAATGATATATTATATTTTATTGATAAAATTATATATGCTATGTTTAATGAAAATTTTTATAAAATGGGTAATGGTTGGCCTATGGGTCTTCTTGTAGTTTCACAAATATGTAGTTTCATAGTATCAAGATATGAAGATATAATTCTTAATAATAATATATATTCCCAAGGTATTAAAATTTATTACAGGTATGTTGATGATGTTTTTGTTTGTGGAAGTTTAGATGTTATATATTTGTTATTCAATGAATTAAATAGTTTAAAATGTTTAAACTGGAGTAAATCTTTTGAAGAAAAAATGTCAATTCAATATTTAGATATTAAAGTTACTCATAATAAAAATAAATTAGATTATTGTATGTTAATAAAAGATATTGAAAAAAAGAGGATATATTTTTTGGTATTCAAATGTGCCAATAGTACATAAATTATCCGGTTTAAAATCATATTTATTTAGGAATAATAAGTTATATAAATATAGTTCTGATAAAATAAGTAACATAAATGTATTTATTATGGATTTGTTAAATATTGGATATGATCATAAATTGATTTATAATATTATTACTACGTTTAATAATAATAGTAATATTTTAAGTGCTATAGATATTGATAAAATAAAATATACTTGGATATCAATAAAAAATTATTTGTAATGAACAAGTGAAATATATAAAACAGATATATAAAAATATATGTCTAGTTGCATTTTATACTACTCCTAATTTAAATAGATTAATAAATAATTCACAAAATAGATGTAGTATTTTAGATCAAAATTGTGCAATTTATAAATGGCTGTGTGTTTGTGCAAAGGCATATATAGGTGAATCTCGATGTACATTTGAGAAAAGATCAAATGAGCATTTGTTGTTATATAAACAAGTAGAAAAAAATCAAGATAAGAGAATGTTAGAAATGATGACTAATCACCTTCTGTATTTTTTGATCATAATGTAACATGTAATTATGGTTTTGATTTTGATTTTAATAAAGTTAAGATTTTGTGTATTGAAAGAAATAATAATAAATGCAAAATTAAGGAAGCTATGTTAATAAAAAGTGAAAAGCAACATTTGATAAATAGACAGGCTGCCAATATAAAAATTAATAAATTGTGGGAAAATTGATTTGTGATGTATTTTTTTCTGTTTACATTTGTAATGGTTTTTTGTAATACAATTTAAATCTAGTTGATAATGACTACATAGATAGTTGAAAGTACTTCTATTAAATTGTGGTATATATTTGTTTTTTAAAATATTTTTTAGTGTATTAATTATTGTATTGTTTTGAATTTATATATATATATATATATATATATATATATATATATATGACATAAATTGTAATATATATATATATATATATATATTGTGCCATTACAATTTAGTCATTAGCTAAATTTGTAGTAATGTGCATGAAAGAAAATGTGGAAAAAAATCATCATCACATTTTCATAAAAAAGGGAAGCTGTGGGGCATCCAAGTTTAAACCCTAAAAGATCCAGTTCTAAAAGCTTTAGACAGAAAGAGAATGGGACAACAATTATATTCTTTATTTGTTTGTGTGTTGATAGAAAGGTAATACACACATTTAAACTATTCAATATTTAATTTTTCTGTTAAAAAGCAAAGTTACACATAAATAGGCATTGTATGTGTAAGCTATTTAATTGTTTTATATTTTAAATATTAAACATTTTAACTTTCTTTAAAACTACCCTGCACTTGCTGAATTTTAATATTTTATTCTTTCTCTATTTTACTTTTCTATAATTGTAAGTCAGAATTAAAAGCTAAGGATTTAATTTTAAATATTAAGGTTAGAATTACTCAGCTGGCAATTAGATTATTTAATGTCAGTTTATACATAATTTGAATGATGGAGTGTGTGTGTACATTACATAAATAAATCTGCATTTATTAAATATTGAGAGAAAAAGAAGAAAATCTGTTATATTGTTTTTTTACTTATTCAACAATTTTTTGTATTATGAGGGTTGTTTTTCTATTAAAAAACTTAGAGGTGATGTGAGAAGTCTAATTTTAAAAGTGTCTCATCTTAAGATCAAAAGAAAGAAGCTCAAAATTTGATATGTTACATGGGTGTAAAAAAAAAGGATTAAGTCTATTTTTTCCATCAAGACAAAAGTTTGTCTGGAAACCACGTGTGTGATTTTTTTTTAATGTTCCTAAAAAGGATTGCACTTTCCAGCTAAAAAACGAATTGGTCAAAAATAGAAATAAAAATCAGATATAAAAGCAGTCTGGAAAATCAGTTGAGATTGTGATAGAGACTTTTTAAGAAATTATTGAAACTAAAGCAGACAAATATTTTTAATTCTGCTAGATAACCTTTTTTTTAAATCATTTTTTTAATCAAGTTTTGAATGTTGAAAATATAAAGATGGCAGGGTAAGAAAAATTAATATATGTCTCATCTGTTGACCAGACCATCCAGCTAGCACATCATATAGGAAAGAAAAGATGTCTTGTCTGAAAAATAATATTCTACACCTTTCAACTGACCGAGAGAAATAAGATGTTTTTAAATAGAAAGAAGAAAACATTCACTTGCATTTAAAATCAGAAGAAAAAGAGTAATCTACTGATAAATATTAAATCATCAAGTACAATTAATTGTTCCAGTAACTGAGTTTAAACCTAGAAAATTTATAAATGTGAAAACAACTGCTGTACTTCATCCACTAATAAAATCATGCTTGACAGGAAGAGAAGAAAAGTTAATATAATGATTTCCAAATTGACCACTAAAGCAAATAACCTCAATAGAATCATCATCATCAAATAATTATACACCTCAAGAAAGAGATTGTTCCAAAGAAAAATGGAAATGGTAGATTCAAAATATAGACATTGAACAAGATAGATTTGACTCTTTGGAAGTCACTACAAAGAACTGGTAGTATAAATTTTTTTATATATTTTCTTTATAATATCATAGACTTAGTAAAACTTTAGCAACAGAGTGGTATAATTTTGTTTAAAGACCTTTTAAAACAACCAAGATCAATTGAAACCAAGAATTTCTTAATACTGATTTTATGTGTACTAAAATTATGATTGTTTATTGATTTACAGTTATGAAATATTATTAATGTGTATAATGATTTTTTTTGTGTATTATTATTTTGGTTTTTACGGGGATAAAAACACACACATACATCATAATATATTTGCATGTGTATAATTGCAAGTGAATGTGAAGGAATAAGCAGTATTAAAATATTAAATTATTTTGTCTTAAGAAAGTATAGGTTTCAGAGTGTAGAAGGGAGGGGGAGAAAGTGATTTAAAACTTGTTCTGTTAAACTTGCTCTTTTCAATTTTACTAACATTTATTTTTTATCAATCTGCTTGACACGTTAGATTATAAAGTATGTGTGCCAATGAGTGAATATTTTTTTTATGAAATACTTTTTTTGTGGATGGAACATTTTAACAAATTGGTTACCCAATTTAATACCATATACATTTGTTGGGAAAGGGGGAAGAATTTGAAATTAATCTGAAGATTGCAATATAATCAATTACTATTGTTATTATTATTCATATCAATTTTCATGTTTATCTATAAATTTTGTTGTAGATATTAGTAATGCATTAATAAAAGTTAATTCATTTTATTAAATGAGGCATATATATTTCATTAAGAGTACTCTTTATTAAGTATGATCGTTCATCATCAAGGTCAATATTAGCTATTTAAGTTCCAATTAGATATACTAAAATTAAGCAATAATTATTAATTTAAAGCTGTGGATGAATCCATTGTCATTATCGTTATCATCATCATCATCATCATCAACATTGTAATTAATGAGCTGTTAAATGTTTAAAGGCCATCAATAAATCTTGATTTCAAAATATTTAGTGATTTCTTAGTAATTGTAATAACCACCATCCCATCATCTATTTCATGCAAGGATGAGTGAATTGCCATCCTAAGTTAATAGTAATCTGAGCTAGTAAAACTTATAAAAAATATTGAAACACATTTGTTATGTTAAGATCTGGGAAATGATTTATGTCTAATGAATTTTATATACTCCACTTTGGTTTAAAGATGTTTTATGTTTATCTAAATATTAGTGCATACAGTGATATAGCTCTAAAAAGCAAAATCTTCCATTTTTATTAAAAATAAATACCAAAAAGGGATTCAAACCCGGTACATATGAAAAGGTTATTAGATATAACTGTGTCTAGATTCAGATAATCTAGTGGCACCTTGCTAGACCATATTCACTTGGTATTTGTTTAAATATTCACTTGTCATCAAACCAAGAAATGAAAGTGGATAAAATCTACTGTCTGTATACCTGAGAAGATATTTTATTGAGTTACTAGTGTACTCACTCACTTGATTTCCATATACCTGAGTTATAGTAGTTTGTTCTTAATAATTTGTTTATAATTATTGATATTGTGATATTTTGAAAAATCTAATTATAGAAGTATGTTTCATTGAATCCAATGATCCTTAATATGATTGATAACTCAGTCTGATCTTTTGTGTAATAGCCACTACTCAGGTTAAATAATGCTTTTCTCTTTGATATAAAAGAAAAGCTACAATACAACATTTTTCTTTATTAAGTTATAATATTATGATCTCATATATTATAGACTACTCAGGTATTCTTCTCATAATTTAATTTAAGTTACAATTTTTTTTTATTTATTAAGCCAAATATTTATATTTGAATCTTTTCTTAATTATTTAATACACTTGGATCTATTGATCACATTATTTAAGTTACAATAGTGCTCAACATGGGGCGCCATTGTAACTTAATAAAGATGTTCAAAAGATCCAAGTATATTAAATAATTATGAACAGATGAGTACTAATCAATCTTCTCACCAGGATCAAGAAGAACTATGTCATTACCTATTTGAATGTTAATTGTTGCTTGAGTTTTTTCATACTCAAATTAACCTAATGGCTGTTTCAAATAAGTTAGACATAGGTCTTCTTGATCCTGGTGAGAAAATTGATTAGTACTCATCTTTTCATAATTATTTAATATACTTGGATCTTTTGAACATCTTTATTAAGTTACAATATATATATATATATATATATATATATATATATATATATATATATATATATATATATATATATATATATATATATATATATATATATATATATATATATATATATATATATATATATAACATTTAGTATAGTTAAATGTTGTTATGGTTATTATTTCTAGGTTTGCAACATTTATATAAACAAAGTAAGAAAACCAAGCATTAGATGTAAAATAGATTATTTTTGTAGATGAAACTTTAATAATGTTTCTTTACATACACAAAATATTAAAAAGTTTCTAAAATTATGTAGTAAAATTTATTTTAGTTACCTATTTTTATTTTTTTATCAAAAAAACTTTTGTAGGATCAAGAAAATTGAATTTAAACTACTAGATACTGAATAGATTGATTAATGAGGATAATTTAAAATAGGGTGTGTATAAAAAAATTGAATTAATTATGGAATTAAAAGTAATAAGTTTATTTATTATTCAACTAAGATTATTATCTTAATGGGAAAACATTTTTTTAATTTTAAGTTTCGTAAGACAGTATGTGTCTATAAAATGCATTATAATTACTTTATCTGTAGAATTAACAGATGTATCAGAAATATTTTTTGAAAGAAATTTAATTAATATTTTTTTTTAAAAATGTAGAATAGAAATACATGTAAAAAAATTTAACCTTAGTCTGTGCATAGTCAGTTGCATAGTAGTCTTTAATATATTTGGCTAATGTTCCAGGATTTCTTCAGGCATAAAAATCATCATATTCATTAGAATATTTTTGTAGATGTCAGTTTTCATTGCCATGCCCTGAAAAAAAAAAAAAAGTTATCAACCACCAATATATATGTATATTATAACCTTTGGCTTTGCCAAGAAAGCTGATATTTCATTTATTTAGGATATTTAATAATAATAATAATAATAATAATAATAATAATAATAATAATAATAATAATAATAATAATAATAATAATAATAATAATAATAATAATAATAATAATAATAATAATAAATTTATAGATGAAATTTTCCTTAAGTTAAACTATTTTTGTTAATCATATTTATTAAGATTAAATAAGCATATGCCAATCATAATAGTAAATATATTTAAAGTATTTCTGTCATAAATATATATTATTATATTTTACTTTAATGTTTTTGCCAAAGTACTTTAAGCTTATGATTAAAATAGATTTTAATGATTTAAATCCAACAGTGTATCTAATAAGAGCTTAATATTACAGAAGTTCAGATTATTCTAATACAATTGAGTATATTCAGTTTGGTGCCTGAATAAGCCATAATACTAGTTACATTTGATTTTAATGTTAGAAGTTAATGTGTAGTTGTCATAATTATAATAAAATATTTTACTTAAACTAGTTTATAACAATAATCAATCCATTTGTTAAAATAGTATTTATTGAGTTTACAGATTAAACTAAATTAATTGACTTGAAAAATAGATAATTAGTTTGGTGTTTTTTAAAAGAAATAGTTAAATTAGTTTAAAAGATATGGAATAATTTCTTGATGTGTGTGAATGTGCATACAGTAGTAATTTTAATTTCATTTATTAATGAGAATATTTCTTTATTTTACAATATTGAATGTTATTCTAAAATATTTTTATTGAGTTAAAAATTAAATATAATATTGGTGAACTTCTAAATTTGTTAATTAATCTAATAATTATTTAGTAATATTTATTTTTTTAAATTGTATTTTAACAATATAATTTCTTAATAAATTTATATCATCAATAATTATTAACATTGCTAGACTATTATCTGTTTGACTGATTATCTAGTAAACATTTAAGTTGTTACTATTTTTAGATTCTGACATAGATACTAATTAATTGTTAATTTGAAGGTTGAAATATTAAGAGGATAGGATATATCCTGGCATTCAAAATGATTGATATTAGCAAGTTATAACACACACACATATACATGTTGAAAACTGATTTAATTTTTTGTCAATCAACTTCATGAAAAGAGCTTTAGTAATTAAAAATAAAAATAAAAGTATAATTTTATTTCTTAAGATAAGTTTAATTTTTTTAAAGTAAAATGAGTATGTAAAAAAAACTTATCAGGTGCTCAGTTTTCTCATCCCAAGTTAATCAAAAATCTAAATCAGCAATACTGAAGGAAGAATTTCAAAAACCAAATGTTAAATAATTGTTTACTAATGAATAAAACATTATTCTACAAAACAAATGCATCACAGCTATCAAACATAATTTATTGTATTTCACTTAACTATTACTTATTTATGTTCTATGATTATCACAAACTACTTAAATTTCTTATTTTAAAGTAATATTACTAGAAGTTTACCTTAATGTTAACTATAACAATTTTGATTCTTTTATAATGCATTAAGATAATAATTCTCAGAAACTTTTAAAATGATTTGATATTTATTAAATGGTTTGTCTTGGATAAATTTATTTAAAAGAACTAATTATTCAGGAAAAAGTAAATCATTTGTTTTGGACAGTATTAGTTGTTTATTGTCTTGACTAAGAAAAAATGTTTGATAAATTAATTTATGCTCTCAGAATTTAATTCAAAATGAAAAATATTTAAACTATTTGTTTTATAAAATGCTATGTTTATAATATTAGTAAATTATGTTTATGGACTAAATGCTATTAATTTTGACAAATATTACTATTATAGAATTTATGTATTCTATTAAGGACTGAATGATTAGTAGAGGCTTGCTTTTTTTTTTTTGAAAACTGCCATCTTTAAATATTTGTTTCAGACCTGCTTAAATTTAGAGAACAAAGTTTATAACAAAACTGCTATATAAATACATTTTGACTAAACCACATTATGTTTGAATGTTGTGTTAAAAAAACTTGCTTACTTATAAAAAGAGATATGTGTGGCAAACTACTATATTAGTTATTTTATCTAAAAAGTGTGCTTAATTTGGAAAAGAAATGTTTATGAACAAAACACTGTATTGGATATCTTTCTTGGGAAAACCTGCTTAAATTGGAAAAGAAGAATGTGTAATTAATTGCTATATATAAATAATTACCAGCCTTAGATAAAATGGAAAACTAGAGAAATGCTGACAGAAGAGTTGAAAACTGTCCTGTTATTTACATGTTTGATGATTCATAAAGTAATGGCCATTCATTTATTAACATTTTATTTGTGTGTGTGCATGTACAAAGTACTTATAAAAAACTGTCAATGCATATACACCTTTTAAAATTATGTTGCCAGAATTTGCAGAATCATAATTTGTTAAATTCATTTGCTATCAAAGCAGAGAATCTCTACAAGATTAAAAATTTAAATATTCTATACTTTTTATAAAAAAAAAGGGGGGGGGTTGGTAAAATTTTATGTTTTAGGTTTAAGACATACATTTATAATTTGTTATTAATATATGCTATTTTAAATAATAAATTTTAAAATTTTACATATGGTCTAGAGTGCCTGATAAAGATTCACTTATTATTATTTATGATACTATATACTATATTATAATTTAGTATTATACTATATTATAATTTAGTATAAGTCATGTGACATCTGACTTGTTACTATTACTATTAATTTAGTATTAAGTTATTAGAATTTTTTGTTTTTTATGATTTTATGTAATATATTATAACTATCAGGCTAAATGGACTCTTGCACTATCTGCTCTACAGGGTGCCACTAGCTCATTTCAACCTAGAAATTTATATAGTAGACAGATACATATTAGTAAGATCTAATTTTTTATTGACTATTAGCTTTTACCACTAGCTCAAGGAGAAGCTGAGATTTAAAATCTAAATTTCTAAATATTTTTAATAAAAAAAAAGATAATAAAATAAGCCACTGCCAGTAATAATCACACAAACATTTATTTATGTACATATATAAAAATAAATTTGAGGAATAAATTATTTAACATTGCTTTAGGTTTTATTATTTTTAACTTTAAGTTTTGATATCTGGGTAATTTCACACAGATGGACAATGTATATAATTTAATATTTTAGAATGTTGAGCATAGATAGGCTGCATAAACTATGCAATTAAATTTTTTTTCAAAACATTTAACCTCAGGCTAAAAGTTCACAGCTAAACTAACAATAGCTTCCTGATGTACAGATGTAACCAATGCAACATGAAAATGTTAGCATAAAGCCATGCTGACAGGAATGTGTGTCTGCAGCATAATATTATTTAAAAAGAATGATCTTCATCCAGTACAGGAATGTGCATCTGTCTGTTGAAGGAATCATATATATAAAATGGAAAAGAAAATGCTTCATATGGAGGAGAGTGGTCCTTGCCAACTTATAGTCCCAATCCGCAGGGTGAAAGGAGATCATTGGCATGGGAAATACATCCGCATTGATTGCAACACAATGGCTACACCTCTGGCCCATGCATTTATTTGTGCACAGGTGTATGCTAACATGCTTCATATTACATTGATATAAACACCCATACATTCCTCTAACAGCATCAACTCAGCTATAAAACAAATAGTCTGAAATTAACCCCATATGGCCTAGTCCCAAACTTAATGACTATGCGGCCATATACACCCAATTTTAAATTTAATAATTTAGTTAAAAAACAAAACAACAATAAATAAAAAAAGAAAAAGGAAATGATTGATTTGCAAACTTAATACATAAATAAAATTATTACTAACTGATAAGAATTCACTTATTATTTATATTTTCTTATGGATTGAATAATTATTGAAAAGATATATTTAAAAAAAAAGGTTCAACTAATAAAAGTTCATACTTCCTGTTCAGTCTTGATGACTCCTCCAGATTTCATTAAATTTATGGAAAATCCTTATTGATCATATCATTTGCCAATAGTTTCTTTGGAGACACAATTGCTACAAAGCACACTTTCTAGAAACAGAACTGCTACAAGCCATACCGTCTGAAACCATGGTCAGGGAGGCCACCTCAGCCAGTGCATATGAAGGAAACTAAATTCTTGTGAGACTTCTACATCATGAAGTCTGCACTATAACTCTAATTCATAGATTAATAGTCAAATTTTTAATTAAATTAAATTATTTCATCTTTTATAATTTCTGGCCTCTCTTATCACAAATCCATCAGATCAATTGCACATGACATCATTTGTTCTTATTGGCTTTGATGTTTTCCTTTCTGACCTATGCATAGCTTGGTGCTTACATTGGCCAACCTTCTTAAGAGTGGGAAACAATCTTTAATGGTTATTTCTTATTTGATCTGTCCATCATTTAAGTATCCAAGCACTCATTTGATTTACATTCAAATATATTTTAACAGAACAATCACTTCTATTTTAAGTTTTAAACATGACATTTGAATTAAAATTAATGAACATTTTCCCTTTTCATTACTTTTAAACAAAAATGCCAATCTTTATTTTTAGATATTTATTTTAACTTGTTTTTATCTTTTACTTTTAAGTAATTTTTCTTTAAGTTTTCCATATATGCTAAAATAACTTTTTTAAATTTTCTTTTATGTTTTTAATAAGTCAATTTTATTTGTAATTGTTTTTGCCTTTTATTTTAATTTTAAAATAATGTAACAGCATATGTATCCTGTTACAATATGCAGACTCTTGTTTTTCAAGTGTATAGTTATTTTCAAATTCTAAGTTGTGCAATTGTTTTGAAATAGTGGTCATAAAAACTTATTAATCATAAATCTCTATATTGAGTGCCAATTATGTAGCCAAAATTTAATGAATTGTGTTGTAATATGAGTAATGAATGAATACTGAATGAAGTTCAGTCAATAACTAAGGCTTAAATTAAACTTGGACATCCTTTAATGTGCCAGGTACACAACAAAAAGTGATGGATGATGAAGTGATGATGTATATAGTTTTAAATAATTATGTCAATAGATAGCATACACATATGTACAAAATTTGAATTAATCCATATAACTAGTTTGAAGACATTACATATTTAAGTGGTCATTTTGTAAACAATGCATGCTATATGGATTGTTTTATAAACTAAGATCTCCTATTTAGTACATTTTCTCTATCAAATATTAGGTATTCCACCACTGCTCATGCACAAACATCATAATTTACAAAATTCCTTGACAATCAATTCTTTTATGTGAGAAGAGTTACTTTTGGTAATGTCGCAGAGTCTTCATAATAATAATAATAAATGGGCATGATCTCTAAAATTGTGAGGAAACTATATGGAATTCAAATATGTAGGTATAAATTGTTCTGTATAACTTTATGTATTGAAGAATTAAGAAACATAGGAAACAATATATATGCATAAGATATATGAATTATTGTTAGACAACTAAATATAAATAAATATCACAAATTTCTTGAATAAATAAAAAATAATAACATAATATTAACAGATCATTATATATAGGGAGACAATACTATGCTAATTTGATAGATAATCTAATTAATTTTAACAAAGCCAAACTAACATAACTAATTCTAAAGTGTATAAGTACGTATGAAATCAATGAATGCAATGAAAATGTTAATCTAATTTCATCATTTTAAAATTATCAGCTTTGAATTCAAAATAGATATGCAAATACATATAGGTATTTAATTAAGTTTTGAACTGTCTAAATTGAATCTCTAAATTTTCAAGCTCTGAATTATTTAACTGTAAACATGAGTGCAATTTAGTTTAATATTTAAATTTTTAATAAGTCATATATATATCTAATTCCAATATATAAGATTTTGTTTACACATAACTTTTAACGTAATTTAATGTATCACAGTTATAAATCAAAAATTTTAACTTTAAAAACAAAATAACTTGAATTAATTGTATTACTCTCAACAATATCATAAATCTCACAAAAAAACAAACAAACAAAAAAAAAAAAAACAAGAAGAAAATAAATAATGTTTATATTTTACTGGTTGATTTAAAAAAAAAAATAATTTTTTCTTCCAAAATTCAGGTAAACAAAATAATTTTATTGAAAAGTGACATTTCAGTCTATTTACCTTTTCTGTAGAAGAATTTAAAAAAAAATGTGTATATAGTTTATAATTGACTTCATTTAAAATGACAGTTGCCTTCTTCTCTCAGTATATGCTTCTTCTATATACGTGAAAGATTATATAGCTAAATAGTAATAGTGTTTATGTTTTTTTATAAGTGTATATATTTATTATGTGTACAAAAATAGGGGGGGGGGTATTTAGTCAGAATCTGAATTACAATGTCCCAAAGTTAGGTAAACATTTGTGATGGTATACCAGATTAAGGCTGAATTATGAGAAGATGGGGAACCATCATCATTCCCTAATAAAATAAAATAAAATTCAATATAAAAGGAATGAGCATGAGAGATCATCACAAAATTAAATATAAGTTCGCCAGCATTACCTAAAAGCAACAATCTTCTTCATCATGTCAAAAAATGTTATCTTCTTAAGTATATGATTTTTTTTTTAATGTTTTAATACTTACTTCTTCTATTGTCCTGTGATTTGTATCACTTATAGCTGCTGCTTTCAGTTTTTAGTGAAAGTATTAAAGTCAAGACCATTTCCAGATAGATTGCATCAGAAGCTTTGTTGGTAAAGACCTATACCACATACTTCATGAAAAGACTGATCTGCATAATTAAAAAGCTATGCTGGTGTTGAATAAACTTTTAAAGTCAAATACTTTGTTAGATCTTATAAATATACATAAGCTTATGTTTTATCTCAAAATATGTGATGTTTAAATAAATAATTTTAATGCTTATTCATAATATTTATTTATATGGTTAAGCATATTATGTTAAAAAGAAATTATTAAACTCAGGTGCTTACTATACATATATATAATTTTAATGCGCAAATACGTGCACAACAACCGAGCTTCATCAGGATTAAATAACAATATATTATAAACTCAAAATAATTATAATATCTAAAGAATAATGCCCGAGCGCTTTCAAGAGAACTTAGCTCTCATAATCATGGGCAACAAAGAATAAGCATAGCGTGTTGGTATATGCTAAAATATGCTGATATATGTAAATTAGTTGAAAATAAATGCGTTAGCTCTAAATGATCCATTTCTTAGAGATTTTGTAACACACATCTTTCCTATTCATAGCCTTATCATCAATAGCAATAAAACATGCTTCTTTAACTTTTCTCTTAATGTCATTTCTCTCCCTGCAAACTATTCTTGCATTTTTAGGTTCACATGCATGACCAGCTGATTTCTGATGTATTGCAAATATTGAGTTGCAATTTGGGTCTACCTGGGCCTTATTGTAAGAATATCTGTGCTGGGATAGTCTTGTAGAAAGAGTTGCTTTCGTTTCCCCATAGTATGATGCCATGCAGTTATTTTCTGGACATGAAATATTATATACGGCCTGAGAGGTGTTGTTGGGTGTTATAATGTCTTTGGTGTTATTAATAATTCTGTTTGTATTAGGGGGTGTATGAAAGCTTAGTTGAAATTCTTTATTAAACACTGAGTAAAACTTTCTATGGGTAGTTGCAATATATGGTAACAAAATTCTATTTTTCTGCTGCTTAATAACATTGCTGTTTAATTTACTGTAAAATTGTCTAATCTTCCTATCAATTGTGTAATGCTTGAAGCCAAAATCTAATAAATCGTTTCTATATAAGATTAAGTTTGCCCTTTTGTCCGATTCAAATCTGCAAAGTTGCTCATTCCTATGCAAGAAAGACATTAAACCAGCTAATTTATGAATAGAAGGCATGTTTGAAGTAGGTTGAATATTGCCTCTTTTTTCTATTGGTTTTATAATCATTGTATAATTTAGTCTTTGATCTTCTCTTTGCACATACATATCCAAGTATTTAGTTTTCCCTTCACGATCTTCCATTTCTGTGTTTAGCTTCAGCTGCGTACTGTCTTGTATGTCCTGTTTAATTTTATCTATAATTTCTTCAGTAGCAGCGATGAAAAGGTCGTCAACATATCTTGTGTATATAATTAACTTAAGTGTTTGTTCGTATTTAGGAATAATACTTTTTTCAAAATAATTAAGTACGATACTTGAGATGATACCGCTCATGGGTAATCCCATCGGCCATCCATCATTCATTTGGTAACATTGATTATTGAATGTTACCACAATGTTGTTGTTAAGCCATTTTAAGAAATCAATAATGAAAGCTATCTTTTTTTGATCCACGTCGTTGTTCATAAGCTCTTCTTTTACTATATCGATGGACCTATTTCTATTAATTGATCCATATAACTCAGTGACATCAAGCACTGCAATTTTAGTTTCAACCTACTTCAAACACGCCTTCTATTCATAAATTAGCTGGTTTAACATCTTTCTTGCATAGGAATGAGCAACTTTGCAGATTTGAATTGGACAAAAGGGCAAACTTAATCTTATATAGAAATGATTTATTAGATTTCGGCTTCAAGCATTACACAATTGATAGGAAGATTAGACAATTTTACAGTAAATTAAACAGCAATGTTATTAAGCAGCAGAAAAATAGAATTTTGTTACCATATATTGCAACTACCCATAGAAAGTTTTACTCAGTGTTTAATAAAGAATTTCAACTAAGCTTTCATACACCCCCTAATACAAACAGAATTATTAATAACACCAAAGACATTATAACACCCAACAACACCTCTCAGGCCATATATAATATTTCATGTCCAGAAAATAACTGCATGGCATCATACTATGGGGAAACGAAAGCAACTCTTTCTACAAGACTATCCCAGCACAGATATTCTTACAATAAGGCCCAAGTAGACCCAAATTGCAACTCAATATTTGCAATACATCAGAAATCAGCTGGTCATGCAAGTGAACCTAAAAATGCAAGAATAGTTTGCAGGGAGAGAAATGACATTAAGAGAAAAGTTAAAGAAGCATGTTTTATTGCTATTGATGATAAGGCTATGAATAGGAAAGATGTGTGTTACAAAATCTCTAAGAAATGGATCATTTAGAGCTGATGCATTTATTTTCAACTAATTTACATATATCAGCATATTTTAGCATATACCAACATGCTATGCTTATTCTTTGTTGCCCATGATTATGAGAGCTAAGTTCTCTTGAAAGCACTCGGTCATTATTCTTTAGATATTATAATTATTTTGAGTTCATAATATATTGTTATTTAATCCTGATGAAGCTCGGTTGTTGTGCGCATATTTGCGCATTAAAATTATATATACATATTATGTTAGTAAAAAAGTTGTATTTAAAATTTATTTTTATTTTATGATTATGTATATGAATTCTTATTTTTTTTTAGAGAATAGAATCATATCTCAGTTTTAATAATCATTAATTAACATTTTGTATTTTCTCAGATCTATATTTATATGTATTTGTTCAATGCTTTTTTGAGTGTTTGTGTAATCATAGAGAAATAATGTTAACTCCTGTAGAAATAATTTTATTATTGTGACTATTATATTTATTTTGTATTACTTCTTATTGAATAAGTTTATTGCTAAGATAATATAAATATTTAGTAGCCAGTTTTTTCTGTTATTTGTCTGAATTTACTAATTAGCTAATCAACCCATACATTTCTTCACATTTACTTCACCATCCCCATCATTTTGACTGTGTAAAAATCTGTTTTCTGAACTGAAACATTGCTGAAATGTTCATAATGTAGTTGTTGGAATTATAGAATTGAAGTTTGACATTATCATTTTGTATCCATTGTTAGTTTTTATAGGAAAGATGACACTTTAAATCTCTTGTTATTGCCATATCAATGATAGAGATTGTGAAATTGATTATCAAAAAGTTGGTTGTTGAAAATGTTAATGATCAGAAGTATACGTCATATTTAAAGTGAAGTCAGTGGAACATTAGAGACTGGCTTGATCATCATCATCAATTCAAAGAAAGGTTTCAAGATAGGGCTGACACCCTTAATTTAATCTCAGTTTTGATTTTGGTTGAATACCTGCATTATCCTTTGTACTTTTCATTATATATATATATGAAAAACAAAAACAAGTTTTAATCACATTAAAACCTGCTGACGCTTGTATTTATGATCAACAGATGGCGTTTTTACCAAAAACACGATCAAGCGTTTGTTTACATAAACGATCAAAGAGTCAGAATTAACTATCTCTTTCGTTTTAGCCCACTTTCAGATCAGCTGATTTCAAGCTATTTTGCTGTCATCAGTGAAAGACAGAGCCAAGAAACTAGATCTAAAAACTTGGAGTCAGTTTTTAGATCTAGTTTCTTGGCTCTGTCTTTCACTGATGACAGTAAAATAGCTTGAAATCAGCTGATCTGAAAGTGGGCTAAAACGAAAGAGATAGTTAATTCTGACTCTTTGATCGTTTATGTAAACAAACGCTTGATCGTGTTTTTGGTAAAAAAGCCATCTGTTGATCATATATATATATATTAAACTGGTGTAAATAATTTAATATGAATAATGAAGATATAGGTGGTGAGGAGTAATTTGAATGGAGTGTATAGGATACTCTTTGAGAAAAGTGATCTATCATTACTATCAAAGTATATTTATATAAATTTGAATCGTAATTGATTCAACCATTTTTGTTGATTAATCCATAATATTTAAAATCATTTCCAAAATGTATTCATAATTGACATTTCATTTCTAAACTTCATAATTTAAATGACTAAAATTTTATAATTAACTTATGTCCATTTTATCAGGTCATTTGATTTTATATATGTTTATTAAAGTATTATGTAATATTTTTGTTAAAAATAGCAATAGCATGTAAAAGAATTAATGAGATTATTTAATAAAACAGTATGAGAATATGTTAATATATGCCTAATACAACTAGTGTACATTTGATTAACTGAAATGATCACACTCATATGATAGTAGATTCCAAAAATGATAATGAAAAAATATTATTCTTTGACTAATGTGGTTTTTATCATGTAGAACAAGTATAGACAATATATTGGTTAAATGTAATACCCAATATATAATATACTGGGAGTCTAAACTATAGGACTAAATTTCAATGAGTTCTTGGTTCACTTATAATGGTGAGAAGCTTTCTACTTCATTACAACTTAATTATAAAATTTTCTAGGGAATATATTAATTAATTATATTATACAATATAAATGTGAGTTGTTTATTATGCTGATGTTTCAGATTCCTTAGCTATATTTTGGTAAAATGTAATAACACAATATGGAGGGGAATAGACAGATATGCCATTGCCTTTATATTCCATTCTATATTTTCTAGCAATATACAATGCCAAAAAATGATCTATATATGTTGTTATTGTTTTTCAATGGATATTTTATGGCAATGTACCTTTATTTCAAAATAGAAATGATAATTAAAATTCATCACCCTTAAAGAATAATAGATTGGTGCCACCACAATGAATAAACATACTAAAAAGATTAATATAATCCATTACCCCAATACAAGGCTATGCAAATAAATAAATGCATGCAAAATTTAAACCCTTGTAGTTAATCATGAACCAATATTCTGATAGAGTTTTTTGATCATTTGGTATATGAGCTTACTGGCATATATAACAAATGAAAATTCAAACATATTGCTATTGATTTACTCACTTTTACACACATGTAAAAATTTGTATTGCTAGTTTCTAGTAAAGTTTATCTATTTATATTAGTATAGAATTTTTATTAAATCAGTTTATTTAAAACAAAATTTAATATAAACTCACTTTACCTGATATTAACAGAATTTTTATATGTATTGGAGTAAGTACTATTCATAATTAGCAAATAATTTATGTAAACATTTGAGTTATTTGTACCTCATTTAAATATTGATATTTATTTATTTAAAATATTAATAATAGTGATGCAAATAGATTTTTAGTTGATCATTTCAAAATTGACATTAACTCACACATACTTCATCTCAAAGAATTTTGCTGATAAAAAGCACTGCTTGACTTTTTTTAACATCATGCTTATCTTGCCATTTGTTGAGAGATTTTATTATTATTTTTTTTAAAATGTCAGACTTAGAAACTAATATGCATTGATTTATAAATTTTAAAAAAATTTAAAGATATCAGTATTTTTAAATAGATAGCAAAGTAAAGATAATTTAGTCTAACTTTTGTTCTTTGTTTTTCTATTTTAAAAGCATTTGCAAGATTACTTTGAGATTTTTGTAATAAAAAAAAGATTGATATTTTGTGCAGTTAATTAAAGATTCATGATTATTTTTACATAATAATTGTATAATTATTATTAAAAAACAAAAGTATATGTGATTACAGTTTTATTTTATACATTTTTTTTTTTTAAAATTGAAGGTAATAAATTCCAGTATAACCTTAAATACAGTCATTAAAATCACCATATCTTTTAAAATTGATCATTAAATATCATTGCCAACATTGTGTTAGGATTTTTGAGTTAGGCTAAAAGTTATAAAGTAACCTTAATATAAAAACTTTATAAACTTATCAGACATTAATTTTTTTATTTTCATTTTAAAAATAAATTTAATTCAAACAATATTTTTTTAATTTTCCGAAGTTACTCTGCCTGGCTGTTTCTGCTGACCTGACCATTCAATGATAAAAATATCACTGTTTTCTCTTAATTATTATTTTTTTAACATTTAAAAAGTTTGAATATAATTTTCTTTAAATGTTGTTTGTAAATGTATATTTCTTACAAATCATGTCCAATTTATATGAATTCTCTTGTAAAATCACAATTTAATACTACAAGCAAATGTTGAATGATTATAATAAGTATCACTCTGAGAACAATGTAAATGGCACTCTGTAAAAGGTTAATATTTTGTTCTAATTCTGTACTTTCAATAATACATACGTATTCATAAAATATCAGTCTGTAAGTTTTAAAATCTATATGTGGTGTAAAATATTTTAGTATTGTACAGTAAGTGTGTGAAACATAGAATATTTCATACAAGTTTTACCAAAAATAACAAATGTAAATTCAGATTTGAACATTTTAAATGTATCAGTATAATAATTACTTTATATATAATATAAAGTTATAAAATCTGTACTTTTGAATAAAATATCTTTAAAACAACTTTACTAGTTTTTTTTTCCTAGGGTGAAAATAAAACTTAAGCTTTATATTTAAATATTTTTTATTTTATTTTGTGGAGACAAGAAGCATATTATAATTTGTTTCATTTTAGTTACCTGAATAACATTGTAATAAATTTCATTATTTAAAAAAAATATTAGGCAGAACAATAGACAATTCATTTATTAAAAATAACTTTTTGAAAAACAACTGACTTAGTTTTTATATTTATTATTTTAGTTGAAAGTAATATTACTTCATTGAAAATAACAGTATTAAAAAAATATAACAAGAAAAGTCGGGAACTTTATTTGAAATGGTAATTGGCGTTTTAAAACTTGATGCAATTTAAATAAATAATTTAATTTTCGAAGCAGTAAAAACATTATAAAGTATTAATTATTAATTAAATAGAGTAGTATCTCATTTTTGTTTTGTAGATATTTAATTCTATCATAGATAATGTATTATTATTATTACTACTATTATTATTACTTTTAGCACTATTTCAAGTGAATATATATATATATATATATATATATATATATATATCAGTATTTGTTTTAATTCTAAAACAAATTTATTAATGCAAAACAATTGATACATGATTACATTGAATACATTATATCCTTGAATAAATAGTAAATTGGTCATCTAGTCCTTACACAAAGACTATTTTCCCTATGACAATGTATGCAAATCCATTTGATCTAGTCTATTCCATGTAGTTCATCAAAAGGTTTTTAAAACAATATCTTTAATGCAAAAGCAATTAGTATACATCTGTATTGAATTCATTATATCTTTGAGTAAAATGTAAATTTATCATGTAGTTTTGAACAAATTCTACTTTCCATATGAAGATGCATGTAAGACCATTTGCTCTAGTCTATTCATGTGGTATATTAAAAAGTTTCCACGTCTCCTCATAGAGGAATTTTGTGGTCAAGATTTTACTTCTTTTATTTTTCTATTCACATTGAGGAAAAGATGATCTTCTTCTGGTTGGGGTAAGTTATATAGTTTGCCACACCTGACAAGCCAGATTGTGTAGGTAAGAAAAACAGATAACCTTCTAATAGGAATGTCTCTGCAATGAATGCACTCTTTGAGAAAATAACTATTTTAAAATATTTTGTGTATAGAAAAATTTGTTTGCTTAATGACAATAATGAAGAATTAATATTAAATATAATATTTTAAAATACATCTTATTTTTGCATAAAGTATGAAGATTGTTTATCTTAATATATATCTGAGCACTTATAGTATATATGTGTAAAATATGATAATCTGGACCAATGGATGATTGCTGGTTTAGCATGAAATACTTATATTGGTGATTATTTATCTTTTCAGCATATATGTGCTTGAGGGTATCAGTGTTATTAGGTAGAGTGGAGAGTGATGGGTCATCTGAAAGTCTGTGCTCATATACTCTATATATTATATATATACACACAGGTATATAATAAGTCTGTGTTTTATTTATAAAGAAGAAAACAAAATACATTTCAACATGCTTTGATATTCTTGTAAATAATTACTGACATTTTTTAATTTAAATATTATTCCTTGTACTGAAATAATTGTGCAGCATTGAAGTTTTGAAATATTAATATGTAATCTATTATACTAAAAGGCAGTTGAAAAACTTGTGGAAGCAACTAAAATAAACTCTGGTTTCCATGACTTGAAATGCAATTATGTTATTTAATCAAAGGATGCACAAGGTTAAAATATACTTAAAATGTTTTACCTACATTTCTTTAGATGATGTTTGATTTTAGATAATTATATGGAGTTTCATTTAGATAAAAAACACTTAGTTATTGTCTTACTAAAGCTTTTTGTCTTAGAAATTTTCATATTTTAAGAAATATTTTTTTATAAACAAAACTTAGAGAATTTATAGAATGGAATCAAATTGAAAATCAAATGAATAAAGAATTTAAAAAAAATGAACACTCATAAAATTCTGAACATTATTTAGAGTTTTCAAAGTTCTCTCTATAATAGATGATTGATTGATTAAAACTAATTATCTAAAGCATTATATTCAGTGAGACAATAATTTCCACATTTTGTTACTATTGATTTTTTATAAATGTTAATGTAAATTTGTATCTTAAAATTGCATGCACACACATATTTTTTAACCATATGTGTCACTATAATAATTTATTTAATATAATTTACTTGTTAGACTGTGGATGACTTAATATTCTCTATTATTATTATTATTATTATTATTATTATTATTATTATTATTATTATTATTATTATTATTATTATTATTATTATTATTATTATTATTATTATTATTATTATTATTATTATTATTATTATTATTATTATTATTATTATTATTATTATTATTATTATTATTATTATTATTATTATTATTATTATTATTATTATTATTATTATTATTATTATTATTATTATTATTATTATTATTATTATTATTATTATTATTATTATTATTATTATTATTATTATTATTATTATTATTATTATTATTATTATTATTATTATTATTATTATTATTATTATTATTATTATTATTATTATTATTATTATTATTATTATTATTATGTTTCAAAGCAAAACTTTATTGAGTCTAAAAAGTTACAGAGTCATATCTTGACTATATATATATATATATATATATATTGTAAGATATATATATATATACTCATACATACATATAATCAATATGTATACATTATATTTGTATTATTATTTTTATGAAAATAAATATATAATTTAGTAAGTTAGTAATTTTCATTCTTTAAAATGAAAAAAAAACACTGAGAAAAGATGGTTGAGAAGGTAATGACCTCTGAGTTTACATATAGTTTATCAAATTAAAGGAAATGAAGTTAATTTAGTGTTTTAATGTCAAATTGTATTGTAACAATGTAGAATGCAATATGCTTCAGCAAGCTCATGGAGTGAGATATAAAAATAATTCTATTTTTTTTAGAAGATTAAGGATTCTTTCTGGAAGCTGTATCCTTATAAAAACTTATACTGTATTCAATTTAAAAAAACAGTGTATAGTATAAAATCTATATTTTGAATGACTTAATACTTATTAGAAAAAAATTCTAATATTTTTTTAAAGAAAGTAATTTCTAAATTATTTGGTTAGAATATATTTTCATGTTTGATAAAAAATTATTCTAATCAGAGTTCTAATTGTAAACTTCATTTTAAAAAGAACATGTTTATAAAAACTTCAATTAAATTAAATGTAATTTACATTATAAGGAAAATGCAAAGTGGGTAGAACACCAATTTATTGTGGGATATATAAAATGCACTTGCCTAGTCAAATATATATGTGTGAATAACATCTTTTGCTGAATGTTTATAAAATTATAAAAAAGTTAGATCTTTAAAATGCAATTATAATTGTTAATAAAAGAACTGTGTATTAATGAAGTTGAAATCTACATACAAAGCGAAAACTAAATGTCAACTTGGGATATCCTATTATTTTCTTTAATGTCTAACAATGAAGGAATTAAAAATTGCAACTTTAAAGTATTTTTATTTGCAAATTCCAGGAACATCTGAGACTATTGTATTAACTTTTATAAATACCATTTAAGTTATTTTGAAAATTATAATTGGAAAAGATTAATTTCATTTCCTTTATTATCATATTCATTTCATTAAAGAAATGATTAATAAGAGAAAATTAATAATTGGAAATATTTTTATTTTTATTTATGATTAATAAAGATTTAGATATAGGTTAAGAAATATTAATATGGGAAAAGCATGTAAAATATAAAGGGATAAAGTGAACTTGGAGGTAAGAGATTAAATTAATTTTAAATTCACATACTATTATTTTTATGACATGACACTACTTTGTTTATACTAATCCAAATAGTCTAATAACTATAATGTATGATAAGTGGATAAATGACTAACATTGATATGAAATATATTAGTAAACATAAATTACGTACAATCATTTTAATGAATGAAAACATTATATATAAATAATTGGATTATTATTTGTATAATCTAATTAATATATAATAATGTTAATGTAGAAGTCTTAATATTTGGATACTTATATTTTATATATGTTATAAAATCATGTAGTGTTATAAGTTAGAAAATATATCTACCATAAGTAAATAGAATATTTATATTTTTTAATATAAGGAAGTAGATATATAAATAATTTTTATACATTGTAAAATTTAAGTTATTTATTTGTTAAATAAATAATTATGTTATTTATATTAAATTAAATGAAGTCTTCATTATTTAATTTAATTTAAAGAGATAGTGAGATTTGTTGTTAATATTACTTTAGAATATTGATAGGAACCCCTGAAGAGAATCAATTGTTAAACTTCACTGAGTTCGAAATCTGAGTATAATGGTTAAGTCAATTAAAGTGAAAATTGATTTGATGTGGTTTAGATATAATAATTTATTAATAAGACATTATTTATTAAGAACAGATATATTTTATATCAAAATTAAATCACATCATTCGTGGCATCCTATATAAAGACCTTAAATCTGACTTTAGTGAGATGTGACTGCCTTAACTTATCTTGTTGAGAGAATGCATACCATTACAATATATATATATATATTGTACCTATATTGATATAGGCACATATAATTTTATCTAAAATTATATTATTAAAATAATCGTTCATAAAAGAAAACATAAAATTAAACGTTGAAGAGTTTATTGCAGTTTGTTTTAGAAAAAAGATAAGAGTTAAATAGTTTTCTAGCGTTAGTTTTTGAAATAAAAAAAAGCTACAATTAATTAATCAAAAGGGGGGAGGGGGAATCTTGGTTTGAGAAATGAAACTAAGGGTTATAAAAGGAAGTAAAGAGTTTTTATTAGTATTCGTAAAAATATAATTTAAAAAGTTAAAACATACAAATCTCTTTTCATTCAAGTTTAATTAAAGAAAAAAATAATGTTAAAACTAAATAGTAAATTGTATTAAAAACATATGTGCATATATATGTGCAATTAATAAATAAATAAAAATGTATGCGAAATAAAAGAAGATTATCATTAAAAACATGGCAATGGTTATTAATAAAATAAAACAACACGTTTATCAAATGATTATCACCGGAAATATTTCGACAACACATTGCAGATATAAATAGACTTTTTTATCGGACAGTGAATCAGTTCACAAAGTAATTGAGTAGTGCAGTTCACAAATTAATTGAATCAGTTGAGTTAATTATATCCAGAAACAAAATGCAGTGCTGAGAAGATTTTGGGAATTCACGCCTCTCCACAGCTTAAAAAGTCTGATGAAAACAGCAAGATCTGCCCCTGAAATAATGTCAACGTAACAACTTACAAAATCTCCGTCAGTATCTAATTGTCTCCAATAGTAATAATCGTGAAACTCATCAAGGAAAAGTCCCAGCCGGCTGGAAGCATTCATAATGGAAACATTCACAATGGAAATATTCTCACCGAAAGCAGCCACCAAAGAGAAACAAAATTCTATGTCTATATTCAAAAGCCTAGGTAAAAACATTTGCTTATTTCGTTTATACTGTAATAGCCATTGCATTGCATTAATTCATATGAATCTTTCAAGAGTCTAATTATATGAACTCTATATCATACATAAATGAACTATTGATGTATGTGATTAAATTTCAAATGCTATGCAGTCCTTTATTATCATTATTATGTGTGTGCATGAGTTAATATGTGCGTGATCCTTATATCAATACTATTAGTCAAAGTAGATAAATTCTCAGTGTTCTGTTATGAAAATATTCAAGAATATTTAAACTATTTAGAATGTTAATTTAAAATATGTGTGTGTTTTATTAGAAGTATAAAATGTTTAAATTTAGTAAATAAATGTTAGTTAATAAATTATCTTTCAAATTAAACTTTATTTGTCAGTCAATTCCTTTTATCAATTCCCTTTTATCAAGTCTTTTAACCACTAATTAAGTATAATCTATTAGTGATTACAAACAACTGAGCTAGTCGTGGATTTAGGCGTTGAGTTAGTGGCCACTGTTCATAGTGCATTGTCTATTCTTTTACTATTCTTTTAGAATAAGCAGCTGGCGCCTGTGTTTATACACAAACAGAAAAAGTGCTTTGAACTTGGTGTTGAACTCAACAGCCAAGAAGAAGCTATGTCCTGGAAATGTAACGCTAGTTATATACTTTATAGCTATCGTTTGGGCATACATATTCTCCGAGTATGTTCTTCTCTGCCTAAGAGACCGGTGTTTCGAATGTACATATTCGAAAACAGTTCAATATATATATAGAGTGCTTTGTTATATTTAATTGCTCATTATTACTATTATAACTTTGTCATTTTTATTGTTATTATTTTGATAATATGAATGGTTTACAGGCCATTGTAGAAGACTTAATGTAACAGACACGGAGTTCCTTATAGCATCCAAATGATGGTAGCTAAGATATAAGTAAAATATCATTGTTATAATAGTAATGTTAAGTAATTGTATATAAAGACAAATCTAAAAATTGTATTCATTTTACTTGGTTATGAAAATTTTCATGTTAATATATACACGCACATATTTTTTTAAGGTTAGGGCTGGAGCATGGGCTTTAGAAAAAGGCATTTCAGTAGTAATATGCAATGGAATGGCAGAAACAGCAATAACTGAAATCATTAAAGGAAAGAAAGTTGGAACATTTCTTACAAATAGCAAAAACAGTGGACCATCAGTAGAAGAACAAGCTCACAAAGGTAATAAAACAATTTGCTTCTTCCACTTTATTGTTATTAGAATTAATTTATATCATTTAATTAACAAAACTTTGCTTTAAGGTATTAATCAACTTAAATTTTAATATTAAATGAACTAAAAAATCATGATATTAAATTAACGTTTATGTTATAATCATTATTCAATAGAGATTAAGTTATGCCATTGGATATTAATTTTGAAATAAAATAAGGCAAAATATTTTTATAAGAATAGTGTTTTAACATTTTTTGAAATTAATTGCATTGCATTAATTTATAAAAATAGTATTAGTAATTATTATTTTTTAAAGTTTTTTTTTATAACTATATAAGAAAGAAAATTTAATTTATAAAACAGGTTTTATATGATCTACAGGGAAAAAATATGAAAAAGAATTATAATAATAGAGAGGCATTGAAAATAACTATGAGCAGTGAAAAAAATTAATATGAGTATATAAATGTATAAATAAAACTTTTATGTTTCACAAACCTAATTATAGGATAATTTATCAAGAAAATGTTGTAATTGTCTTTTATTAAATTAATTTGTAGTGAATATATATATATTGTACCGGTAAAAATCACCATGCTTAATCACACACAGTAATCCGAATTCAAACCCAGTCCACGTCTAGGAATAAATTCCAAAATGCAAACTAAATTCAAACCCAAAACCCTGGCATGACCCACCGATGACAACATTACAATGGTATGGGGTTTTCCCTTTACTAGCTCATCGAAAAACACAGACTAAATTACCTACAATCAGCTCATTCATAGATATCTTATAGTCGGGATATTGGTATGGCTAATAATTTAATGTATATATTTAAGTTGTCGATGCAGACAGCAGGTGATTGACTAGATTTTGAGAGTAATAATGCAAAAGAGACAAAATTAGGTTAGATAAATTTTTAATAAATTATGGAAAGCACTGAATAATATCATTTACAGGTACGGTAAAACTCTCATATGTATTTTATAACAAATTGCTGCTAGTCATCAATAATCGGTTTCTACTGATTAACAAACTCATGCCAATATTTATGTGTTTAAATGGTTGTACAGGTTGATATGAGAATCAGAGTAATTGGAGCACTTAAAATATTTAACCACTAGTTTATTAAGTTGTTTTATTTTAATAGATTCAAACCATTGCGTATACGGATAAATGGGAGATGGCTTTATATAAAAATATAATATATAATACTGATGTACTGATGGTTGCAGGGATTAAGGTATACTACAAATAATAACTTGCGGTGCATTGACAGAATACCGGGCGGCTTGTACTTTGACAAGTCTTAATGCCCCCAAGTAGATCCGGGACACTACAACCAGCCGGGCTCATTTTTGAACCCCGGTGATCCAAGAGATTACCTGGAGAAGAATTTCTTTCTCTCCATGTGGTAGTAAAACGACACGCCAACTTAGGCGAAGGTAAAGGCATTGCCACAGTAACATCGAGGAAGAGTGATCGGAAGTGGATTTTAAAATGAAATTATATCAAAACCTTTTCTCTCCGTAACATTTTCTATGCAACAGTCCGATATAACTATTCAATAAAACATGGCGAAATCAAACGATCGCAAAAGTAATAATTAATTAATTTCACTCTGAAACCCATAACTCCCCAGATTGTTCGGAAGGTAATAATAGCAATAAAATATTCACTTATTATTCTTACTTCGTAATAATATATAAAAAAAAATATAATAAAATTTTAGACTATTTTATGTATTTGAGATTTGGAGTATAGATTAAAATATCATGACGAAGTAAAAGAAACAATAAAAATATTTGAATATTTCTCAACTCAACATAAATGAAACAATTTTTAGTTCGATACAAGAAAATTACTTTTAAAATGAATACAATAAATATTATGAGATAAACTTTACTGACTTTAATTAGAGTTGAGAAATATTATTATTGGCATCGTTTTGTTTGTAAAATAAGTAATAGTAAAAATATAAATGTATTCACAAATGGATTATTAGTAGGCACAAATATTAATAATTATCATCTAAAGACTAGAGCCCAGAAATATTAGAGAAGAAATTTACTGACAGGTTTTAGTGTAACATTTTCAAATGGAAAACAAGAAATTTACATGCAATTAATTAGGTTAACAGATTAAATATAAAATTGTTACTGAGAGGAAAGTTAAAAAGTTCATGTAACAAAAGTTACCATTCTTTCTTCGTCCGGCTTTTCTTCTTGCGGTGATATGTATGAAAAATGTAGGCGCGCATTTTGAATTTCTTAGTACGGCATGGTTAATTTAAATGTTGGAATTTGGAAGACTGGAAGCATAGAAAACCTTACAGATCAGTGGTACGAAAGATTTAAATTGGCAGAACAGGGATCAGCTTCTTGGACTTAGCCCATCATGATTTCAGTTTACCGGGCAACTTCTTAATAATGGTTCAAGCGATTTCTCTGGAACAACTACTTTGCTGTAGCTTGAGACGATCTAAGCACAGCCAAGTCCAAAGTTAGAGTGTCTATATCATATTTAAGATGGCTACAGTTGACCTTTCTGCGTAGTTTTTGTTCATAACTCCGCCTCCTTTGATTTTCTGGCCTCCAGCAATATCTAATTTTTGACTATACAATAGCATTTGCCTTTCTTGATAAGTGTTCTACGTTTCTCATTTATTTTTAAATTTAATACATGATTCTAAATTGACCAAACAATTACATCGGAATTCGTGAATACAAAAATATAAATTCATTATCTTAATTTATCGAAGTACAAATTAATTATCCTATACATTTTGTACAAGTAAGATTTTGATTAAAAATACTGATCAAAGGAATGTGACTTTTGATCAGCATTTTTAAATGACTTTGTATAATTTGCAAAATTAAAATTTAAAGAAAATATACACGCAATTGAAACTTTTAAATTGAGCTAATATAAATACACAAACCACACACACACGAATATTATTTATCATGATTTGTGACATTTATACTCATACTCTTTACATTAAATTCTTTTTAAACAAACACAAAATAAATAACTTAATATCTATGTGGCTTGGAATAGACAAAGTCTCATTGCGGGTAAATAGTGGTTTAGAATTACCGTTCTTAAATGACAACCATGAAACTAAGATCGATTCTTCGATCTGTCTGTTTCAATATATATATATATATATATCAAAATGAGTCAATAAAAGATAAGCAACTTAGACCAAATTCAGAATTAAGTAACTAGTTAAAATTAAAAATTTAATTTGACATTAACTTCTTTCACTGTCAAGGCATATTTCTGAATTGGAAAGGAACTCAAACATAACTCAAATGTATACTAAAATAATTTTTCATACTTCCCAATTGCATTCCAATTACTTGTAATATCAAAAGAATAGCTTCAGTGCAATGTTTCCAATAATATATATATATATTGAACTGGATTGATTTTCCGATTCAGTGGTTTTATTACTAAAATTAATAAGGGAAAAAACAACTTCATTTTCATTAAATGTCTAATGCTAAAATTTTTATTATTATTTAAAACACATATGCATTTATATTTAAAGTAGATCATATAATGTTTATAAAATTGATTTTAAAATAGTTTACTTTCACCGCCTGTTTTAATTAATTTGATTAAAAACAGACAAGCTTGCTAATTATATATTCCTGTTGCTTTTATTTTAGTCATATTTTTAAAGTTAATTCTAAAAAAAGCGGAGATTTAGTTTTGTATTTGTTGTTTTTGTTTCAATTATCCCTGATTGGAATTCTTAAATTAGATTGAGTGCGAAATTAATATTTGCCCTGCCTGAGATATAGAACGAGAGACTAGTGAAAGTTTTTCATGGGAAATGTAACAAGGCAAGGATAGCCCGCCAATTTAAAGATAGAGGAGATTGAGATAGAAAAAGGAGACACTTGGATTAAGGCCTGCTAAGAATCATACCGTTTTGAGTAGCTGTTCGGACATTTAATTCCTGCAAAAAACTTAAATAATTATTGACAAACTTCATTGCTGTGCAAGATGTCCAAATTTACCACTATGAGTTTTGCCATCATTAGAATGCCTTGCTAATTTGAACAAAGGACAGACCCACACCTGTCAGCTCTCCTTCAATCATGCCATGAGCCTCTAAAATAAACACTGCCTCTATCTTGCCACTAGCAAAGGACCTGAAAGATGAACTATTATCAAAAGTGCACACTCATCACTAAATCACTAGAACTCTGCCTTATTGTAAGCTAAACTTTTTCCTATTCTAGCCAGGGTAAGTAAATTGCGTCTAATTAAATCTCCACTCAATCTAATGATAAATATGTTTTAAAATGGTATTAATTGTTTTTATTTATTATCTGTATGTACTTTTTCTAGTATTTAAAATGTGTCTTGGAATCTTAGTTTTAAGATTCCAAGTTTGTTTGCAATTTTCGTTTATCAGGGGGTGCATTAGGAGATTGTATTTTATTTGTTTAATATATACCTGATTATTTCATTAACTATTACAAAACGCATTAGCAATTTTCATAATCTTTATTTATTTATCTGCCCTTAGTTGTACAATAAAGAATCTTTAAACATGTTTCCTTTGCACTTTTTGTGCAAGCAACAAAATCTTTTTGCTGGCTATTTGTCAAGTTATTTCTTCAGGTTGTCTGAAAGTAGTTATTTCTTTCTGGATTATGTAAGATCGTAATCAAATATCTTTTGCTGTCTTGTGTGTGAGATCAACCACATTTACTTTGAATGTAGTATTAAGTGCAGCAGTCCTGCAGCATTTTAACGACAGTAATTAGAATATTACTGCTCAAATGTTCATGCTGGTTTCGTTGATTTCCAGTGGGACAGTAACTGCTTTATTATCTCTGATTCAGGAAGATAGAGTTGTTGTTTGTTTTTGTAATTTTTCAACTGGCCAGCAAGAAGATATTATCCTAACCATTTCATATATTTTAAGTGAGAGAATTTTGCTGCCAAAATGTTTAATGCCTTCATGTTTATCATACTCTTGTGCACTCTCTGGTAAATATGCGTATGTTACTATAAGCCACTTTTGTATTCATGACTAGATGTCTTCCCTCTATTGCACAACTTTTTAATAAATTGTTTAAACTTAATTTGGCTGACGTTTGTCTTTGTGCTTTGATTTCTCAACTGTCTAAACAATATTTAGGATATCTTGTTTCTTCCTGGTTCACATATCCTGTCCACACTTGAAATAAATGTCTAGTTTCTATTTTCAGACTAGTGGCGCCCCAGTGGTCAGTATATGCGAATCTCAAATATCTTTCTCCTGTTACAATATATATATATCTAATTTTTAATTTTATTTAATTCTTTTTAAGAAAAAACTTTAGCCAGCTTAAACATAAGCTTATGACTTGTATTACATTCAAGAATATAGAATGCAGAACTAAGATATTTATTTTTATCCTAATTTTATGAACTTTTACCCTTCATTTAACCTACTACTACTTTGACCTATATATAACTTCTTACAAAAAAAAATCTATGCAAGAAATAATACTCTTATCAACTATATATATATGATCACTGAATGGAGCTATACCAATAGCTCACTAACAAGCTTAGTTTACATAAATATTGAGAGAGATAGAATTTAATATCTCTTTCACTGTCTCCAACCTTTAAGCCATGGTTTCGAGCTAGTTGGCTCACATCAGTAAAGGGTAAGAAGACCAAAAACTAGATCTAAACACCAACTCTACAAGCAGCATTTATGAAACACATTTATATCTGTTTGAAAGCATGACTTTTTTAGATGTGTAAATATCTTTAAATCCAATCAAACAAACTAGATAGCTATATGGGTCTGAATTCAGTTCAGTTTCACCATATAGTAAAAGCCTCTCCAATATATATCATTGCAAAAACCTTCAAGGGTACATTTATGATAAACAAAACAAGTTATAAATTTCATAACTTGCTCTCTCAATATTTATGTAAACTAAGCTTATTAGTGAGCTATTGGTAAATTTCCATCTAGTGATCATAAAATGCAATCTATGACAAGTTACAAAATTTATAACTTGTTTTGTTTATCATATATATATATATATATATATTGTAATAATATTTAAATTGTCTGAGATAAAACTTCTCATTCAGGCTCCAGTTAGATTGTCAAATGTAATGGTATTTAATTATCTGTAATGATAGTATGCAAATGAAAATCAATATTCATTAAAATTGCCTAACACATTCAGTGTTAAATATAATACATAAATAAAACATGTAAAATACTTATGCCATCTTCAGATTAGCTAACATAATAATATATAAATAAATATGTACTATATAAAGAGCCTGCTAATAGCTCTAAACAAGCTTATTTATTTTATTTTTTATGATAAATGCTACAAGAGAAAATAACTGAAGCCTTTGTCTATGATGGTCCTCATCCCCAGACCAGTTTCAAGCTATGGCTTTCATCAGTGAGAAGCTAGAACATTAGATTCAAAATATTAACTCAAGCCAAGCATTTATCTAATTCTTAAATATTAAAAAAAGATTCAAATCTTCAGGTTTCAGGTATTTTCTCTTGTAGCATTTATCATAAATAATAAAATAAATAAGCTTGTTTAGAGCTTTTAGCAGGCTCTTAATATATTACATATTGGTAATACAAGCTATATAGGTCATGTGAAATATGACTGATTTTTTACTAATAAATAAATATATATTTATTGTAATCTTCTCAAAAGATCAAACCCTAAAGAACACTTACACCCTCTAGCTCAATGATAAGTATATTAGTAAAAAACAAAATGAGATGAGACTCTATTTGCAATAACTTAACTAACATAGAAATGAGCAGCATATAAAATATCTTCCACAATAGCATTGTTATTGTAGAAACTCTCCAGCTACTATTCTATTATAATTATTTGGATAATTTCCACAACAGACAATGACTGACATAATATTTCATGTAAAATAATTGTTAGTTACTCTCTTGTAATTTAGTAAACTCTAAAAATGTATTAAAACACAGATTAAATTGACTAAAATAATTGTTTTCCTATGATTATTTCAGGGATCATGATTATTCCTTTATAAAATATAATGACAATTATTAACAGTTAGATAATTGAATAAGAAAAAGGATTTTGTTGAGATCCAATTATCTAAAGAAAAAATACACTCACAATTATAAACATAAACTAAACTCACTATTTAAGAATTAACCTAACCATAATGATAATACATTGAGACTAATAATAATAATCTATTCATTTACTTTAAATTAAATAATTTATTAAACTTATTTGTATTTACTCTTCTACTTATACCAATAACTATCATAAAACAGAATAATCATTTAGTAATAATCAAAAGCTTTATAAATAACCATTACCTCTTATTATCTAATTCAATTAAATACAATAATTATTTTTAACATTTATCCATTCTATTTTTTTTCAAAAACAAATATCATAATAGACTTTATTAATTCCTTAAATTTAAAATAATATAGCATTTTGAATTTATCTCATATAATGGATAGGATAAGATTTTTATTATTTAATTATTATATTAAATTTAAATTGATTTTAAAATAGAAATATGATTATTGAAAATAATATCACTCTTTTAATGCTCTACATATATGGTAAGTTTAATATTTCAATTTCCAAATAATTAACCCAGTATTTTTATATTTAATAAAATAATCATGAATTAAATATGACTTTAATAAAGTTATAATTCCAAAGTAATAAATAGTTAATAGGTCAAGTTCAAATTCTTTAGTATAATTCTATAAATAACATATTCAATAAATACATTTTATAAAATGACTTCATTTAAGTGATGCATTTAAAGTATGACTTTGTAATAAAAATGATTCCACAGAAATAAAGCTACTGGTCAAGTTTGAATTAAAATATTTATTTTAACAGCAAAAACAATTTATAACAATAATTATATTTATCATGTATAACATAAATAATTCATAAAATTAATATTTAAATAATTACATATTTACAAAAAAATTCCTTACTTTTACAATAAATAGAAAAAATATTCTTTTCATTCAGGTATTAAAATTATATATATATTATAATTGAAATAATAAATTTAACGGTTTACAAACTATTATAAACAATCCTTAAATCTGCAGAAGTACTTTTGGTTAATTTCTTAAACCTGCCTCAACTGCCATTAAATTAAAAAAAAACAAAAACAAAGAGGAAGCAAACATCATCAATTTAAATCACACGAATCTCATATTTTAATGTTAGTAGTATGTCTATTTATTAAATGCATTTTATTTCTATTTAAAACAATTGCCTCTTTAATTTTTTTTTTATTATGGTTTCTCTCTTCATGAAGAATTTTCACATTTGCAAAATCATATTTAAATATATATTTACATATTTTTTCATGATCAAAGAAAACTGAAGGAGTCATTAAATCACCATTATTTTTACTTTTTACACACTTATATAACAAGTCATTCTCCCCCAATCTCTTCTCAATACTGCACCTAGATTCACCAATATATGATAGCATACAATCACAAAAAATTTGATATATAACATCACTTTTTTGCTTGATAGGTATGACATCCTTAGAATTATTGACTAATTTATTAATATTGTTTGGAACGTAGAATGAAACATTAAACACATTCTTATATATATATCCTTAAAAAAATTCACTTGTGGATTTGAAATAAATGGAATAGATATCCATTGTTTTCTATTAATCTTCATTTCCTTTAAATCACTATAACTTTTTTTTAAATTGACATAAAGTATTGTTTATTTGTTCCATTTTAAAACCAATATCAAGCAATTCATTGACATATATCTCAATATTTTTCAGTTTGTCACTTTGATAATGACATAATTTTTCATTCTGAAACAAAAAAAGATCTAAAACTTGACATCTTATGCATCATTAGTACTTTTGATTTACAATTTATATATCCTCTTTTTTGCAGTGGCTTAATTATTAATTTATAAGTTGGCAAGTTTTAGATCTTTTTTGTTTCAGAATAAAAAAATATGTCATTACCAAAATGATAAACTGAAAAATATTGAGATATTTGCCAAGGAGTTGCTTGATGCTGGTTATAAAATGAAACAAATAAACAATACTTTATGTCAATTTAAAAAGAGTTATAATGATTTAAAGGAAATGAAGATTAATAGTAAAGAATGGATATCTATTCCATTTATTTCAAATCCACAAGTGAATTTTTTAAGGATACATATAAGAATGAGTTTAATATTTTATTCTACATTCCAAACAATATTAATAAATTAGTCAATAATTCTAAGGATGTCATACCTGTCAAGAAGAAAAGTAATGTCATATATCAAATTTTTTGTGATTGTATGCTGTCATATATAGGTGAATCTAGGTGCAATATTGAGAAAAGATTGAGGGAGCATGAATTGTTATATAAGTGAGTAAAAAGTAAAAATAATGGTGATTTAATGACACCTTTAGTTTTTTTTGATCATGAAAAAAACATGTAAATATAAATTTAATTTGAAAATGTGAAAATTCATCATGAAGAGAAAAAACATAATAAAAGAGAAATTAAAGAGGCAATTTTTATAAATAGGAATAAAATGCATTTAAAAAATAGACAAGCTGCTAACATTAAAAAACGAGATATGTGGGATTTGAATTGATGAGGTTTGCTTCTGCTTTTTTTAAAATTTAATGGCAGTTGAGGTAGGTAGAACTGTTTATGCTTTAGTATTATTAAAGTAATACAAATAATGTATTTTAAAACATAATTGAATCAAGGATTCTTTCTATCAAAATCAGCATTAATTTTTTACACATTCAACACATCTCCCACACACATTTGCATTCTGATTTTGATCTCATTTATCATTTGCAAACCATAAATTACTTTTTTTTTCTGATTGCATTCAAGGATATTTGTTTTGTGTATAGTCTTTTCTATTTCTTATACTATTCTAACAAACCTTAGAAAGAAAAACTATAAATTCGAAAAGAATAACTTGCCAACTTACAATGCTGACTATATATTCTGATTATACAGATGAAACTTTGAGAATAAAAAACAAATCTATTAAATTATTGTACCAACTATAGAAGTAAAGGCATCCAATCTTTATAAAATATTATACTTTCGAAGGTAGTCACTTTACCTTAATAATTCTACACCAATAATTCCTGGCTTATTTCTCAAGTTCTTATGGAATATAACATTCATGTTTCATCTGAAAATCCCCTTATCTTCTTATAATAATAATGTGGGTATCACTTTTGATCAAGACAACTAGAATCTTTTATAAGTTTTTTAGGATGATATATTATTCTATCCTGGAATTTTAACTTATCTTTTCCACACTATATATCCTCAGCATCCATGTATTAACTTCCTCTTTTCTAATAATATAATCTAATCATCCATTTCTTTATACACCTATAAACATTATAAATCACATTACAAAACAAATAACTCTATCATGACAAATGCCATGTTATACTTTATTCATTGCAAAGTTCAAAATCATAAATCACTTTTCCACCATAGCATTGATTCCATTTTGTATTTTTATTTATTATATTATATTCTCATGGTATGTTTAATAGAATACCATTTTTTTGATTCATCATTCTTAAATAAATAAATCATCCTTATTTCATACAATTACTAAATATACATTAAGAATTAATGTATTTATTCAGATCAGTTTTACTCCATTCGATTATTAATCTTCCTACTGAAGCAGTCAGTCTTAGCCCAATATTGAGCTTCATGGTACTATACACTTACCAACCACTAATCTTAATTCAAACCCCACATCCCATCCTGCTCTTTTATTTATGTATGTATTGTTCATATAGATATTTCTGAGAAGCATACCTAAAAATTATAAATTTAAATTTATACTAATATTTTTTTTATTAGCTTTTTTCTTTATTAAAGTACATGCATGCAGCTCAGACATATATTTGTTATGGGATTGTATATATTAATCAAATATTAACATTGTAAATATTTTTTTGTATATTTTATACAATTTATTTTTTATTTTTATTTTTTGATTAAATTATATATTTTATGTAAAATTCAAGATGGAATATGCAACCATTATGTGTCCAAAAGCAATTAAATGGGCAAAAGAATTTTAATTAAAATGTTATTAAAGATAAAAGGGGGGAATAAAACTAATAGACTTTATTTTTGTTAAAAATGTTTTTGTCAAATCTGTTTGCAATCTGGAATAGATTTTATATTTTGGAACCTTATCTAATGGGTGTGTCTCCAAAAACAAAGGAACAAAGAAAGACTTAATATTTCTCTGAGATTGGAAATTATGTTCTGCTGATAGATAAAAAAATAGTAAAAAAAAGTTTTCCACAAATAGTGGAGTGGAATATAAATATGGGCTGGAGAGGAGATCAAAAAAAGAGAGAGATTGCTGCTGAGAAAGGACTTTGCTGACATAACTTACGTTCTTTCCACCAATGTTAACTAAAAGAATTGTTTGCAGAACTTTTGTTGGATACTGAAAATGTAGTTTTAAAATGTATTTATTTTACAAATGCAATGATAAAAGTAGTTTTTTGTTTATTTGATATATGTAAATAATCCAGGGGTACTCTTGGGAACCATATGTTGGTCACCACTTTCCTCATTTATAGATTAAAAACACTAATACCAATATAAGGTAATATTATGTACTAATGATTGACATTTTAATACCATACCAACTAAAGCTTTGTGTTTGTGTATATATGTTAATTTGTCTATGAAACAGCATATGAGAAGTGTTAGTGTTGTATGATCTACTTCTTTAGTAGATCACTCATTCACACACATACCAATGTACCTATTCAATCTATTATTTTAATCATTAGACTATTATAACAGTCAAATATGTACATTTGCAGAACAAAATCTAGAACTCTTATAAATCATCCTAAGGCTGACCAGTTTTACGGTGGTGGAAGCCACGATTCTGGCCTAACTCTAGTTCCTCTACCATTGCTCAGAGATTTACTAACTTGCAGATGACACAGTTGAGGTCACAGCAGTATTTCCCTTCTTCACATGCCGGGAGTAGCACAATAGTCAAACAAAAGACCATGGTATTTCAGTATTTTAGCGAGTATAGCACTATAGATATATTTATGAATTAAACAATAAACTAAATATCAATAAATAATCATAAATAATTATTAAACTAAGAAATGATTTTGAGTCAGTGAGCAAGATTAAGATGTACATCCAATTTAAGTTTAAATTCAATTTAATAAAAGTTAAGTTTGAAATAATAAATAAACAATGTTATAATGGTTAACTGGTTATACTCACACACAGGTGGTTAAAGGATATTTACATTAAAATTGGATTCATGCACAAGTGATGAGTTTTAGAAATAATTTTACATGGCTGAGTTTTACATAGTTTGGTTTACATATATAGGATATAGCTAAAATCACTCGCAGGTGATTATGAACTTTAGGTTACAATTCAAATTACAAAGTATGCACTTCCGGTTTATATATAGCATTAAATCACACACAGGTGATTATGACTTCTAAATTAAAAATTAGTTTATTTAGCTATATATATGTTAATATATCACTCGCAGGTGATGAAATTATAATACATTTAGATTTACATTTTCATGAGCTTTAATATTATTTTATAACTAAATGACTTTGCTCATGGTTATCTATGCCTAGTGTTTGCTATTTAATTGAGTATAAATCCGCATTAATAATTAATGGAAGTGATAATAATGAATTATAAAAGACATAGTATTTAATATAAGCATGAATAACTAATGTACTCCCTATATAGATAATTTGACTATCAATCTGGATTCGAATTTTGATCAATGCTGAAATAATAATAAAAAGGGTGGGATGAACTGATTATGAGCAGCCAGAATTCAGATACCTTTGCATATATAAAACATATAACTCTGGGTCCCTGCATCTCATATATGTAGTTTTTTCATGGGATTCTTACCAAGTAACAGTTTCCTTCAACCGAACTCATTGCTGTGAATTAGGAGGCCTTTGTAGTCTGGATGATCGAGCAATTTATTTTAAGTGGGAGTCTTACTCTCTGTGTGAGTCTCATGCTCCATTATTAATGATGCAGAATGGGTTAGCACATACCAATCCCATCTGAGGAAGATAATGGCCCAAACTAAATGTACTGGTGTAGACCTAACACATATGCTCAGTAAAGAAATACAGCAACAAGTGAGTTACACCGTAGCATTTCTAAAGGACACATATGCACCGCTGATAACATAATCATATACTAAAAATTAAAATGCTAATTTTAGTTTCCTTCATGAAACTGCTCAGTATCAGTTCATATAGTAGTATTTTTAATTATACTATTAAAGAAAATTTATAAATCCAGATCATAAGGCTATCTATATAGGCTTTTACTTATTTAAGGAGGACTACAGCACATTTATATAACAATTCATGCTTCTTCAATCTTTTCTCAATACTGCACCTAGATTCACCTATATATGATAGCATACAATCACAAAAAATTTGATATATGACATTACTTTTCTGCTTGACAGGTATGATATCCTTAGAATTATTGACTAATTTATTAATATTGTTTGGAATGTAGAATGAAACATTAAACACATTCTTATATAAATCCTTTAAAAATTTCACATGTGGATTTGAAATAAATGGAATAGATATCCATTATTTACTATTAATCTTCATTTCCTTTAAATTATTTAATATCTCCTTCGGTTTTCTTTGATCACGAAAAAACATGTAAATATAAATTTAAATTTGATGTTGAAAATGTTATTTTTACTTTTTACACATCATGAAAAAACATGTAAATATAAATTTAAATTTGATTTTGTAAAAAGTAAAAATAATGGTGATTTAATATCTCCTTCGGTTTTCTTTGATCATGAAAAAACATGTAAATATAAATTTAAATTTGATTTCCAAAATGTAAAAATTCTTCATGAAGAGAGAAACCATTGTAAAAGAAAAATTAAAGAGGCAATTTTTATAAACAGGAATAAAATGCATTTAATAAATTGACAAACTGCTAACATTAAAATACGAGATTCGTGGAATTTGAAGTGATGATGTTTGCTTCTGATTTTGATTTTGAATTTAGTGGCAGTTGAGGCAGGTTGAAGAAATTCACTGAAAGTCTGAAAGTACTTCTGTGGATTTTAAGGATAAACCTACCTTTGTTTTAAAAAAGTAATTTGTTGTTTTTTTTAAAAAAAATCTCTTTGATTTGATGTTTATATATGAAGTATTATTATTGTTTATGGTTATTAGTTATAGTTATTGTTGTTTGGATTTATTATTTTATTAATTTGTCAATGGTACATTGCTGTGAATATTTAATTGTTATTATTCTTAATGGTGAGATTTTTAATGGTAATAGTGACATGTTTTAATTATTATAAATAAATAGAGACATATAAATTGTTGATTACAAAAAAGATCATTTTACTTGTGCAATGTTATTATTTATGTACATATATATTTTAAAAGCTATCAAATAAATTTTTGATTTAATATTTTTTTTATATGATTGATATTTTTATTTTTTGAATATTAATTGTTTAAAAAACATATGTAACAATGGTTTTCAAAACTGCATTTTCTGGCGCACATGGAGAACAACAACAACAATAGAAAAAGAAGCCATTATTAAGATAGTCATTAAAAGAAACTGAACAGAAAAAGCTAATTGTACATTTATATTCGGTATCTTCATTTGTCAAGATAATTGGATAATCTATTTTATGTAAACACCTTAATAATGGAGGGGTGAATAATATAGCACAGCCAGGGGCTACACTTTTTCTTTTCTTTTATCCCAAGGCAATTTAAAAAAATTAGGCAAAGTTTCAACACATGAATTTCACCACGTCTTAAGTTGAAATTTGATATGGTTATCTGGGAATATATAATGGTAAATTCAGTAACAATTAGAAGCAACTAGAATAATATATTGGATTCAACATTTCAATTTATTTATTTATTTTTCAAAGAGAGAAATTTAAAAAAAAGGAATATATATATATGCATTTGGAAACCAATAATTTTCTCTAATATAATATTTTTTTCAAAATTTAACCTTGGCTAGAATGCATTCTAATATTAAAAAATATGAGAGAATAAAACAACAGAACAAGTTGACTTTTGAAAAGAAAAATGAACAAGTTGAACTTTGAAAAGGTAATAAATAACTTTATTAATGTAAATGATATGTTTATATATGTATACTTTTGATATCGATATTCTTTTTATTTTACGTTTGTTTTTATTCAGAAAAATGAAACGTTTTTATAAGTATAATTCTATTCAATTTAAGCATCTTGTTTTAAAAAAACAAAACAAACATTTAAAAAATGTCACAATTAACACTTAAGTATTAGAAATTTGTAAGTAAAGCTCTAAGTTTAGGTTGCATATGGGTTATTATATATATATATATATATATATATATATAACCCATATGCAAATATAAATTTCACTTATTAATATATATATATATATATATATATATATATATATTAATAAGTGAAATTTATATTTGCAAATTTTATTATCATAAGTTTTATTATTTATATAATTTATTTTTTTAATATTATTTATTTATTTATTTGATAATTGGATATGTTCTTAGGGATGGGTCTTAGATTGAGTTAATTGATTGAGGGTTACTTATCAATTAGAAATTGTCATTATATTTATATATATTTTTTATTTGTACATATATAAGATAATAAATAACAAAATGAGGTAAAATGAGTTCCATATTCATGTTAAGTTATAAGTTAGCACTAAATGACTAAGTAGTCAAAGATTTGTTATATTTATTTATAGGCCTGAGTGAGCCTCATTGTAAATAATAAAAAAAGCATTCAATGCTTGTAGAAATAAGTATAGTCCAAAAGTGGATATAATATATAAACCCTTTTATAATGTAGTGGAGTAAATTTTTATGATTTCTTTTGATTTAATGATACTTAATCGATTAACCTAGCTTCGAGAGCATAGCTATTATCTATTTTATTAATTTATAACATTTTACCATTCAATTATTCACTTATTTATTTATCTATTTTCATTTTCACTTCATATAATATCTCTTATGCAAACACAAACAATAATTCATATATTTGCTGTATATAATATACTTTTATTTTATTTTTTTATTTTTTAATTTAAATTGGAATATTTGGAAAAAATAAATATTGATTTGTGTTTATATTAATGTACATTTGTTGAGCACAAATATGTCTTTGTCTATTTAATATATATGCTTATTGCAAGTATATATGTATTTTTTTTGTATTTGGTTTGTATTTAAAAACTATTTAAAACACTGATACTACTTAAAAATCAAACCATAATATAGAAATAAAGGTTGTACTATTTGTTTTATAAGTAATGCCTTTGTATTTTATTTGGAAGTGTATTAATATTTTATTCTTATTTTTCTTTTTTAGTGCCAGAGTCATTATGAAGTTTATTAAGTTCACAATTTAATGGAGAATAATTTAGTATTTCAATTGTTATTTAGTTTTTAGGTCACTTACACAAGTCAATGTTCATTGATATGTTTAGACATACATAAGTTTACTTATTTGATGTGTATATTAGATTCAATAGAATTCTCTTTGTTTCTGGTATATATTTTGTTAGTTAATCATATTAACCCTGAGAATAAATTATAATGATAGGTCTTATTATTGCTCTGTATGATTTTGGATTTATTTCATGTATAGCTAGTTGGAAGGGTGTATTAACAATTTATTTAAATATAATTGGGATAATTTTATCTTTCTTCATTTAAATTATACAATCTATTATATTTGGCTGTCTCAACAATTGGATTCATTTAGATTGTTAAGATCTTTCTTTATATGTATATTCCAATCTATTATGTTTGTTATTCAGCATTTTGGGCATTCTTTTCTAGGCATACGTGTATGATGTACTATGTTTTTATTATTTAAATTGGATGATAAATACATTCTATTATTATTCATTATAAAAGATAAAAAGATTCTCTTGTTAACTCTTTATTTTTTTGGCATTTTTCTTATTAAAAATAATTTTATTTGATAGTACAAAAATACTTCATTTTTATATGTCTCTCATCTCATATAAAAGCATAATAAATAACCATTATTTTAGTAAAATCTTTTTATAACTAATTAAACAGACAGTAAATATTTTTCTTTCTAAGTTGCAAATTTAACCATAATATATATCATTTAATTTAAGAACGAATTCTTTTCAAATAGATTTATATTTACCACTAAGTTTTAAATTAATTTTATAAGCTGATAAAAATGATATCTCTAATAGAAGTTCCTCTTAATAGATAACTTAATAACGAAATTAATTAATTTTTCAGAGATAAAATATTTTTTTATATGACAATAGTTCCAATTTCCAAGTAATTGTATGTTTTAAACTTAACTGTTCCTTTTTAATTTTATTAGCTGTCATTATAATTATAAGATGATATCCAAAACCACAATTAGGTCATTAATGAAAAAACTTAGGTTTACTTACTCCATGATCTTTTATAAATCATCTTAAAATATTCTATCACTATTCAGCTTATTATTGATTATTTATTTACTTAAAAAATGAAATATGTTAAAAAACTTTTTTTTATAACTTTTAAAAAATTTAGTGAAACAGGTGTTCACTCTTACTTTTAATCAATTTTTTTTAAGTTTGTCTTCTACTACCCTTTATACTTAGTTATTATAATATCAAAACAATAATTAAATTAATTCATTAGTCAGTGACTAAAAATCAACCAGCAATTTACTGCATAAATTATCTTTTTGTCTATATTTTAAAAATACTTATTATCAATAAATATTTAAAATCTTAGTAAATAAAATAACTTCTAAACTTGAATTTAAAATATAATTATAATTTTAATTAGATTATAATACTATTCTATTTTTAATTAATATATGTAATTAATATTTATATATTATTATTATTATTATTTTAAAAAAAATCGTATAATAAATAGTTAAAATAGTTTTTATTCTTATTTAATAGAACTCTGCACACATACTCATACATACATCCTTTTAAAAGATCGCTGTCATTTAATTAAATTGAGATTTAATTTATTACTATTGTAATTTTTAATAAATGTTATAAATTTATATAGGTACAATGTAGATATGTTTGTAGTTATTAAAAACTATTATATTTGAATTATATATATAATTGTTTATAATATAAATAAATATAAATAAAAGGTATTTATTAACTATCTCCACAGAATTCTATATTTAACCTTATAAATTAAATTATTTATATATACTATACATTAAAAATTAATAGTACTACAATTATATATTCTTTAAATTCAAAGTTTTGGTTATAATATATGTTTTAAATCCTTCCTGGATACATTTAACCAATCAAAAGGTTACAATATATATATATGTTAAAACGAAGATTTGCACGGGTTAAATATATAAAATACATATTTTGCGGGTTCATCCGTGTTAAAAACTTTTAATATCAATTTACTGACGTTTCGACTTGGTCACACAAGCCATCCACAGAGTTATAAAAAGGTAGAAAGACGGTTGTAGAGGCGCTACAATCACTGGTTTGAATAAAACATTAAAAATCCCACCAATAGCAAAAATGTTAAATTTAAGAATGTTTTTTAAAGAAATCTTTCCAAATAGGAGGAAGTTTGCACGTATCATCTCGCTTATTGATACAATCTGGCCTTTTAAGTATCTCAATGGCTTCTCTGATTTTGCATTGGTAGAGATTATCACATCTGGATATGATCCTGGTACTAGAAAAATCTATTTTATGACCTGAATCTATAATATGGAGTGAGAGTGCTGATGATGATGAGTGTTGTTTAACTGCATTAGCATGCTCATCTCTCCTAACACTGATGCGATGATTACTCATACCTATGTAAGAAGCTTTACAATTTTTACATGAGATTTGATAGACACCATGAGATTCAAGAGGGATTGAATCCTTAGGCTTGGTTATTATATTGCTGATCTTTTGATGAGCAGAAAATGCTGTATCTATGTAGCTTACATAGGTATGAGTAATCGTCGCATCAGTGTTAGGAGAGATGAGCATGCTAATGCAGTTAAACAACACTCATCATCAGCAGCACTCTCACTCCATACTATAGATTCAGGTCATAAAATAGATTTTTCTAGTACCAGGATCATATCCAGATGTGATAATCTCTACCAATGCAAAATCAGAGAAGCCATTGAGATACTTAAAAGGCCAGATTGTATCAATAAGCGAGATGATACGTGCAAACTTCCTCCTATTTGGAAAGATTTCTTTAAAAAACATTCTTAAATTTAACATTTTGCTATTGGTGGGATTTTTAATGTTTTATTCAAACCAGTGATTGTAGCGCCTCTACAACCGTCTTTCTACCTTTTTATAACTCTGTGGATGGCTTGTGTGACCAAGTCGAAACGTCAGTAAATTGATATTAAAAGTTTTTAACACGGATGAACCCGCAAAATATGTATTTTATATATATATATAAATGAGAAATGGAATAATAAGCAACAAAATCTTTTACATTATTAAAATATAGTTTAAATTATACAGAAATTTTATTCAAACTTAAACTATGTTTTTAAATAAGTAATAAATATTTAAATGTTTATACATTATTAAAATTATTTACTCCATACATATCTTATTAATTTATAATGTTATTTAGCTTTTTAGAAATTCCCTAACGGAATTCATTATCTGTTACAATGTATATAAAGATGCAAATAAACAATAAACAAAAGAGTATAATAATTTAATTATTAATACATGATGGAAAACCAGTTTAATTAACAAATATGAAAATTTACCAATATAAACAATAATAACAATAAAAATATAAATATATAAATTTAAGAAACAAATAAAATATTCTTTGTCACATAGTTTATACTTGAATTGATTACTATGTATTTATTATTTTATTATATTTATTATATTATTTTCTGGATGTATCAATCATGTGTTGTAAACAATAAACTAAGAAACCACAAAAAACATAGGTTATTTATTAGAATAAATATTGTTAAATAAATACATAGAAGTATATTTTGCAAGTCTTAATTGGTATGTTTAATTTATTTACTATTTTTATTATCAAAATCAACATCATCTTATTAATTTACATTTAATCAAAAATTATGTGGTACATGTTTATTTGATATATAAACTTTTATTAATATCACCCATAAATATTTATACATGAAAATCTATCTTTATTTTTTTAATTTAATTGAAGAAACAAATAAGCATACTTTTATTTAAACTTAAACTTTCATAAATAAATATGTTGTTTTTATTTTAATATTTATTTTTTTCTGGTAAACTTTTCATTTTTAATCACAAGGAATCCCCCCCCCCCCAATTATGGATCCATGGAAAAACATAATATTTATTACCTATAAGAAAAAAATTGTAATCCACTTATATATTTTATATAAAGGCACATAATTCAATATCTTTTATATTTTCCACTGAAAATCCCATGACATGTTCTGTTATGTATATATAACATGACATATGGATGGCCAATAGATCTTCCCCTCAGTGACATCATTTCCAGTCTATATTTAAACCACTTTAAAAATACTGTTGTTACTTCACATATTGTATAGACTCTGGATATTATATACACATGGTATATAGATGACTTTTTGATTACTGTATCTAAATCTTCAATTCAAAATATTAATGCAAATCTACAAAACCCATTCAGAGTTTCCTCTTACAATAGACTGGGAAGACCTACACCATTGCCTTATATTTGATTATACAAAAACACAGTTAATATGGATTATTCTATGTACATCTAACTACTTGAAATTCATGGGTTTAGGCACTTGGACTCAATTGTACCTAGATTTCACAAACTGGTCAGTCTATTCTTTTTTTATATACTGCATCCATGCTCTATGTAAGCATGAAGCATCCCACAAGGTAAACATAAACTTGTATATCAAAATTTAGCATCAGTTGGATTGGATTTAAATATAATTTTTTTAAAGAGGAAAATAACACAATTCTACAGAAAATTAAATGCTACCTCCTACCACTGATGATAAACCATGGTTTCTTTTGCTATACATACCTTCCTTAACTAAAACTTTCTAAAACATTTTCTTCAACTTATCACCCTGCTTTCCATACCTCCTTCAATTAATAGACTACTGGATAACTCCAAAGATAGACTTGAACTGAATTTATCCATAACACTATTTACAAAAGGAAATACCCCAAACTGAATATCAATCAATCTATTATAGGAATATGAGTATTTTTGTCTACATACCTTTTCCAGCACTAACACTTATACAAAAAAGCCTCAAACCAGAGCATAGCTCTATATTCCTTGTTCACCAAAAGACAACAGGACAAAAATTTTTCTCTTTTATGCAATCATCCAATACATTGAACAAAATGATTCAAAGAGAAAAATAAAAGAGGTTTGCTATATAGGCAATAATATGAATGTTATTATTTGTAGAGATTCATCCTTTCTTCTCTCCAAAAATGGACACTAATTTAAATATTTAATACCAAATTTAAATAAATTTTAATCTCTTCAAATATATGCAATTACACTCATCTCTCCATTATGATTGTAGTTCATTCTGTTATGAATATGAGAATGACATGTTTTCAAAAGTGCTAAGCCATATTTAATTTATAAAAATAATAAGCTTCTCTATAATTGCATATAAGTGCACTTATTACATTTATTACATTTTATATAATATAAGTAAAAACAATTAACATCTTTACAAGTAATCAATATATATATATATATTTCATTCCATGTTATTAGCATTCCATTAAAATTATCTATTTGGATGACTTGTTTTTATTTTTAATAAAGTATTCCATAGTTAACATTTTACAGTGTTTAATACTGCTTCATATATATAATAGCAATAGCAGTTGTTAATTTTTTCAAAATATTGTTATAAAGCATATATCACACTTTACTCTGATATATCTATTTATCACAATGAGATAATTATGTTTTATCTAATGTTATAATATTTAGATCCTCAAATGACTTGAAGTCTTTTGAGAAGATTGCAAATTTCTTTCATAATATTCATTTTAAATTTTAAATAAATTATTGACATATGTTGTATCTGCTGAAATTTGAGATGTATTTTAGAATGTGGAAAAATTTCAGTTATAATTTTTTTCTATCTTCTTGTTTGATTTTTGGTTGGTGAATATGTTAACTTATAAAACAATAAAATGTGTTGCTATTAGTATAAAATAGTTTATTATTAATTGTACTGTGATTATAAGTTGATTTTATTTATTTTAATAAAGGTAAATGAATATGTAAATAATAAAACATATAGTTTGGATGAAATTATTATTATTTTGTTAAATGTTTCATTTTTATTCCTATATTCACAAAAGTAAATTATAAATGACACAAATAAATGTTTAATATTTCAAATGTTTTTATACTTTTTACTTGTATGATAGTGTAAATTGTTGAATTTATTTTCGAATAAAAATATATTTATATATTAAAAAATGTAAATATTTACTATATGTAATAAATGCGAAATGATTTTTTTTATTTGTCATTATTGTGTAATAAAATCTTTTATTTATGGGAACACTGCTGGAAATCACTTAAAGAGAGAATATAGATGATTGCTATTGTTACATTGATATCAATGAAAAAAATCGTATAAATAGAACTGAATAATTTGAGCTCATCCTCTCTCTTGTTTTAGCTTCAAACAATAGCATAGATACATTTCTTTATATTGTTTTTCTTTTTATTTCCCTTAAATTATATAGATGAATGAAGAAAATAGAGTAGTTAGAAACAACATTTTCTTCTCATAAACCAGGCAACATATTGAGAAAATTGTATGACAAAAAAATCATCAAAATTAATTCATTACATTATAAATCATCAGAATATCTTTATCTTGTAAATAGGATGTTATCAATATCTTAAAGATAAAATGCAAACATAAGAAAACATACAAGAGTCGTATTTATCTGTCTGTGTAATTATATTAGATTGATTGATCAATTTTATCTAAAATATAAACTAGTTTAATTTTCCATGATATTACCCTACATAAAAGTATTATCTATTCATTCATAGTATTTTGAAATAATACTTGCTCACGAAAGGATATCTTTTTGCATCATTGTGAATATAAACTAATACTTTTGCCTAATGTCATATAAACCAAATAATTGTTTGAATGAATAATTTGAATATATATATATTGTAATGGTATATGCCATTACATTAATTTAAAAGTAGAATAAAAACGGTTTTAAGTTCGCAAATAAAAAAACTAAAAGTTGAAATTAAAGAATTGTTCAATGTACGTATATATATCCGCACAGATGCAAAACTTTAAAAATTATTTTTCTTTTAAAAAAAAAAAAAATTTGAACGTACTTTTGTATAAAAAAGTACAATATCTAAAGATAAAATATTTTTGTAAATGGAAATGATGTGTTTATTAATTATCAAAAAGCAAGCTAGCCCTTCAGGATCTTATATAAAAAAGTCAGATGAAATATAGATAAGAGGTCAAAAATAAATTAGATGTCCAATAGAAGCAGCAATGAAGTCTCGGACCATAATGAAAAATAGAAACAGGAAACCATTGTTCAGTGAATGTGGACGATCGGTATAAAAGGGAAAATATTGAAATTAACAACAGTTCCAGCTTGATTTTGTGAGAAGAGTGATAAGATGCACTTGTCATTCTCTCTCACTTATTTCAAATGAAATGACTGTAATACCAGGATTGAACCATCTAAGACCACTTTCAGATAGACCAGTCTTCAAATAAAGACTTCATGGGAATTGACACCAGGAACAGGGAGCTTTTCTACTGTAAGATATAAATGGAAAAATTTTACTACAAGTAATTAAGAACTTTAAAGATTTGACAAGCTAAACATAATTTTTTTTTTAAAATGAACTTTAATCTGACTTTTCAAATCAATTATTAATGTTTAAGTTTTATACATTTGAGTTTGCTAAAAATCATTTCCATTTTTTTTATTTTTATTAATATTTGTTGTATAAATAATTTAAATTGGGTATAGATGCTTGCATAGATTTGTTAATGTTTAATTATGTTTTTGTTTTCATATTTGATTAGAATATATAGACATTTGGTAAATAATGATACCTTACAGTGAGTATCGAAAATTTATTTATTCAGATGTCTTTTAAGTTATTGGTGTCAATGTGGCATCTTATGATGAATTCCATTGGGTTTCTTGTAAATTTCCCTCTGCAATTCCATCAATGACTTTATATTTTGATCATTTATGTTTATTTTGAAATGTTTTTGATCATGTAATCTATGTAGCTGATCTATACTCAACATTATAAAACAAACTTTTATAAAATTTATCTGTGCGAACTTATATAAATGTTCAAATTAAGTCGGGCATGAATGGCTATATAGATTTGTAAAGTTATATTAATTAATTAAGGGAGGGTTAATCTTAGGTTATTTGTTTCATAGTTGGATTGGGTCAATGGCTTGGATATATCGGTGTAAATAGTAAATGTATTATGAGGTCTGCCACATGCAGGATCTCCATTATATGCTGCACACCCCTTTTTGCCTATGGAAGGGATAGTAAGAGGGAAAATGCAGTCCCTTCCTATGGAGATTTTTTTATTGTTCTTCTTGCCAGACAGATATAGCATTCCTGTCTGGATGAGAGTCAATGTCTTCTCTAACCATGCTATTCAGATGTACATTCCTGACAGTATAGTATTTGTGCTGTCGTATTTCATGCTCCACTGAATACATCAATGTATCAGATGGATTGATGTCGGTTTGACTGCGAACTTTTGGCCTAAGGTTAAATAAGGGATAGAATATTTTCTTTTTAAATGCAATCTATGTAGTTTATTCATACTGGATACTCTTAAAAAAATATTATTAAATTCATCTGTACAGATGGTTTAAAATTTAAAATAATAATTTAAATTCAAAAGTTAATATTAAAATCTAAGATAATAAATGTTAATCCTCAAATTTTAAATATTATATATGTGCGTCAATAAATGTTTGTGTATTAATTACTGGCAGTGGCTTTTATTTTTTTATACATTTAAGATAGAGATTAAATAAAGATATATATATATATATTATCTCTGCATCTCAACTGAGCTAGTGACTGGGGCTAACGGTCTAAATATAAAATAAAATTTTTTCTTAACATACATATCTGCCTACTCTATAAATTTTCCAGGTTCAAATGTTTGGTGGCACCCTGTAATGCAAATACGGTAAGACTCCATTGATATCGGACTGTTATAATATATATATATAACATCAACAACCATTATCAATCCACTGCAGGATGAAGGGCTCTCCAATTTTAATTCATCTCCCATATTTAGCTTCTCTTCTCCACATCACTCCTGCACACTTTCTTATTTCATCCATCCATCTCACATATGGTCTTTTTCTTGGTCTTTTACAATCTCTTGGAATCCAGTTTAAAATTTCAATTGTCCATCTATTATCATCTCTTCTAAGAATATGTCTAGCCCAACTCCACTTCAATCTTTTAATTTTTTCAATGAGGTCAGTAACACCTGTTTGTTCTCTTACCTATACATTGTGTTTTCGATCTCTTCTTGTTACTCCCAACATACATCTCTCCATACTTCTTTCAGTCATCTGAAGTCTCTGTATTGCTCTTCTATTAAGTGTCCAAGTCTCAGATCCATAAGTAAGATCTGGTAAAAACACATTAGTTTGAAATAGATATTAGAACTGTGATGCCCTTCTGGAAATGCAGTATTTAGATACTCATTATGGTTTTTTGCTTATCTTTATCATTGTTATTGGTATTTTTTTGTTTCTCTACATTTAAAGGTATAGTCTTTATTCATAAAAAATATAAATTAAATCATAATCTATTCACATATTAAAATATAAGAGTTACATTTTTCTAAATTTAAACTTATATGTTGTGGCATAGCAAATATTATTTTAATATTTGAAAATATTCATTATTATTATTTTTTTTTTCAATTGTATTTTTGTGTTACATAGACATATATATTTTAGATTTGGTATTAAATAATTGAAAATTCTTAGAAAATCACATTTCTGAATATAGAATTATTGTCAATTGATGTCCCATTGTACATGAAATTAGATTGTAAGTGTACATATTGATTGTTCATAATCTATTTATCATATACATTTATATATATTTTCATTATAGAATTGAAATTCATTTATTATTAATTTTAATTTAACTTAAATCAAATAAACTTAACTGATTATAACCTTATTGTGCAAATGGATTCATTGATTTATAACATTTGAATAAGACAAAATAAAGTGACTATATTGTAAAAAAAATATTTGAAATAACTATATCACACAATGCAAAAATCAAATTCCAGGATTGGCAAGTAAGCATGGTTATATCATATTATTTTTTTGCATTGAATCCAATAGTAATTATAGGATTGGATATAAACTTTATATGATAATTGTAATCAAATATTTGCCTGTTTTACCTAAATTATTATTGATTGAATGACTGTTGTATTGAGTTCATCGTTGGTCAAAATGATTTTAATCATATTGAATTATAAAGCTGATAGTATTATATTTGGTTCTCTTATAAGTCAGAATGATTTTATTGTATTTAAGTTTAGATGATACAGATCATTAATCAAATTAACTATTAAATTTTAATGTTCATATTGATTATAATAAATATTAATAGTTCTTTTTATATGTATAATAAATAGTTTTAATAATTTAGTTACAGGAAATTTAAAATAAATTGATATGATTAATTAATTGTATTTAAATAAATATCCATTAGAAATGTACTGTTTCTTTTTTATACTGGTATTATTGGATATTATAGATTCAATATTATCTTTTAGGTTTATTGATATTACATCATTATTAAGTATTTTATCTTGTTATAATATCATGATTACTAGTAGTAAATTAATATGAGTATAACATGGCTGAGTTAATATTATTTATCATTTTATTAAACTAAGATTTAAAATTAATTATTGGATTGTATATTTAATTAGATATTATGAATATTGCAAACTTATAGAATATATTAAAGCTGTTACCTCAATTATTCATGAATTATTTCATTTAGAGGTGATATAAGTTTATATTATTATAAGCAACATTTGATTCTTTAGGTATATTATAATTTAGTTATTGAATGATTTATTACTATTTTCATTTGATTGTAGGTGAAATATATCTTAAGCATATATTGTTGTTTTGAGACAGTGATATTTGGTTTAATTGCTTTATATTAATTTATTTTAAGTAAGGTTTGTTGTATTTAGGATGTTTGAACTGTTAATTTTCTTTGTTTTATATTTATTCTAAATGCTACTTGAATTTATAATGCTATAATAAAGTTATCATTGTTGTTTAGTATAGTTGACAATCAGATATGTGGCTATATAAAGGATTATTTTAAATACTTAATGATTATTTATTGATTAGCATTTTCTAGTACTTTTTATGAATATGAATTATTTTTTTTGATTTATATTTTATTCAGTTACAAATAATATTCAACTTCAGGATTCATTTTCATTCTATCACAAAGAGCAACTAATAACTAGGCTATATTTTTAAGGCTATATTAAAGTTATTATTTCTAATTGCACATTTTCGATCTGTTATAAATGCTGTCCAAACCAGTGGGACTATAACAGATGTTAGCATACACTCATATTTATTTTGTTACAAATGACACTACAGATTGCATTGCATAATTGAACCGGATTGCTCTATCATGGCCTTGTCATATCTGGTCTGTTACCAGTGGTGTCCTAACTTTGCAGGTAATAATAAAGGTTATTTCACCATTGTCTTTTTTTATTAGTTATAAAATGCTGCCCAAAACTGTAGAACAATTTTGTATTCTTTTACAAATGGCTATCTATGTGGCATTAAGAGTATATTTTAATCTTCATTCTGTTACAAATGATGTACAATATGGGGCTTAATCAAAGGCTGAAATTTGAGTGTCATGTATATGCAGAAGAATATAATATTGTATCTTGGTACATTAATAAGGTTTTATAGAGGATCATATGGTTGTTCTTTTGTAGATTTGATCAATGGCTAGAAGATTGAATGGAAAGATGTGTTATATGAAATAGTATATAAATTTAAGGTATGTTATAATTTATTCTGGTTAAAGAGAGAATATTATTTTTATTATAAAAAATAAGCAATTACCAAAAACAATAGTATTGAAACATTATCAAAACCTGATGCTATTATTTGGGGAATGTTTGGAAAAATGATGGAAGGAATGAAGATTGAAAACAGAAAAGTAAATAAAAAGGTTGTTAATCAAAGAAGAGATATTAGACAAATAAGATATGTAAATAATATGTTTGGAGAAACAAATAAAAAATTTGAAGTTCGAAGTAGAAAAAATAGAGCAATAAATAATAAGATTGATAATCAAAGTAGACATATTAGAAAAATAAAAAAGATATAAATAATAAGTTAGACTTATTCAAAATTGAAGTGAATGTACCAGTGTCCAATTTGATGAGTTTAGATACAATTTTCATATTAAGTTGAAAGAATAAGATAATAAATGATTGCAGATTCAATGAATTAAGGGATCAAATAAATAAATCAAAGGAAGTTAGAAGTCAGACTTAATGATTTAGATAAAGTTAAACTCTGCAAAATTGGGTATAAAAATTGAAGAAGAGGTATGAAGCTTTCAAATATTAAGCAGTTATAATATTAAAGATAGTCAGAAAATTATAAATGAAGTGTGATTGAAAAATAAAATTAGTTCCAAAGGAATTAAAAGTTTGGAGAATAAATTTAATGACAATATGTATTATAGACTTGAAACAAAAAAAATTAAAAACATATTATAAAGCAAAGGAAAGATGGAAAATAATTATTGAAAGTGTCATATCTATAATAATGAAGAAAAAAAGGAAATATATCTTATAAGAAGAGAATTAAACAATCACTGTATGCAAAGATTTATAATAATATAAAGAAAAAAAGACAATAAATCTCTGAGAGGTGGTTTAAAATTTTGTTTCATGACAAAACTTAAAAGTAAGTATAACTATGTAGTAGATGATAATGTGAGTAGTGAGATTATTTAGAAATGTTGAAGATAGGTAAAAATTACATAGAGAAAGGGAAAGTTTAATTCCAGTTTAATATTACTATAAATTTGGTTTGATTAACAATTTAATGAGTTTATGTAAGAATAAAAAAAAAGAACATTCAATGTCCACTTTTTGACACTTGTCAAGAAGAATGCAACTAGTGATGACGAGTAAATGGTTTGACATGTCAGAAGTATAGGATGTAAGGTTTTAGTATGTGCGTTAATTCTGAATTGAAAATATTTAAATGATTAAGCCTTTTCTTTAAAGAAGTTGGCTAAACTGCAGATTTTTTCTGATATAAATCCTATTTGTTATTATAATTTTATATAGTTATTAAATATCTAAAAATAAATTCAAAATTAGCTTCTGTGAAGCAAGCTATCTATTTATTAGTCTTATCAGAGTTATTAAATGATAAGTTATCTATATACACTTCATTATTTTTTAGACAATTTAGAATTTAATAGCTCTTTAAAATATAAAACTTTCAAAGTATTATTTATTCTTGAATTGTCTATTACAAAATAATAAGTACAGCCTCATATTGTTAATCGATTAAAGTTATATCAAAACTTTATGCCTAACATAATACATTAATATATAAATATTTTATTATCATATATTAACTAGTATTTATTAATTATCTTAACTACATTTTTACTCTTTGTATTCTTCTCTTTTTTATTAATTAAAAATAAATAAAAAGTAATTATCTCAAAAATAATATCATTTACATTTTTTACAATTTATACCTCAATTTGTATAAAATACATTCTTATTTATTCAGGAGGTATCATTGGTTTAAGACTTCAGGCATTGAAGGTATCTTTACCGTCTTTAGGGGTTTTTGAGAAAAATGCATTCTCAAAAACTTTCTTTTTCATTTGGAACAGTACTTCATACAAATTATAAACCTTTAAAATTTGTATTTTCGCATATCACTAACCTGGGGAGTTTTCACTAAGACATAATCATCTATATTAAAGATATTTGGTCTTTGAGAAGCTTGAGCAACTCTGTTGCTGCCCCATTACCTTTTAAACTTTTCTGGAGCTTCCATGTTATCTCTATCATAATCTACTTTGTTATATTCTAGTTGAAATAGCTGTATTGATTAATATAAGCTCCCTATGTCCAAATGAAGGTAAATTGGTAAAAATTTGGTTTACTTATTTTGAGTGAGGTTGTATAATACAACTATTTTTAATTTATTCACTCAACTTCTATTGTTACCTTCTAAATAGTCCCTAAATATTCTAATCAGCTTATATATAACTCTTTCACATTGATTAGATTGTGAATTTTGAATGTAAATAAATATATGCCTTGTTTTCTTCTTCTTTAATCAATTTTTCCAATTAAAATATTGCCATCATTGAATAGTTAGTCTGTGACTTTAATCAGGATATTGTTAGAACTGTACATTTTTGGAAATCATTGTTTTGGCTGGTGATTTTACAACCTCCTGAAAATAAGATCCACAATCTAGGTTTGTTTGATTAGCTGAAAATGTTTATTAAAAAATTATCACATACTCACCAACTTCACCTTCAAGAAATTAAGTGATATTTCAATTGAGAACTATCAGGCAGCTAAAAAAATGAGTATAATATCTATTAATTTTAAATCCAAGGTAAAAAAAATCCAGTAAAGTTATCACACTGAGTTAGTGCATGTTGGTGAACAGCTCATTCGTGTTTGTCTATTATATAAATAATTTTGTAATGAAAACTACTGAAAGATAAAAAATGGGTATTAGAAATTGGATTTTCTCATTTCTTGAGACTTTAGAAACTATCACAAGGTCTCATTTTTAGTTAAGTGCAATTTTTTTTTGTAACCAAAATTAAAATATAACTTATAGAACTCCAAATAATATGAAATTCATATCCTATATAAATTTGAACATTTATTCTTTATCTCCCATCAGTTTAAAAAAAACATTTATATTAAAACATAGAAAATATATAATTCAGCTAAAAATGCTTATTCATATCAAGCTAATAGAAAATGAATAAATTAACACATTGACATTAATTTATTTGATGATTGTTATTATCATAGTAAAGTATTTTTAAAATTTATGGTTGTAGTTTTTAGTAAAGTTATAAAATATTTATTTAATTCCACAAATATTTCATTTTAAATGATCCTTCAGAAATTTATATTATATTTCTATATGTATTTTTTTAAAAACTTACTGAAACTGTACTTCATGTTGAATATTGTTTGTCTTATATTTACACTGTCACCTAATATACTGTTATCTTAAAATAAAATAAAAATATTTAATCTCAAAATTAAAACTATTATTTTAAATAATTTAATATTACTTTAATTTTTATCAATTGATTCATAGAAAATATTTTTCAGAAGACTACTCTGATATTACAGACTAACTTGGAGTTATTATGTTATCATTACATTTGACATTATGTGTCCACTGCAGAATGGAAATCTTTCCAACTTTAATCCAACCAATATAATTTCTTTATTTTGTTCATTCTTACTACAGATTTTTTTCTGTGTCATTTGAATTTCTTGTGATCCAGTGCAATACATGGTCTGTCTATTATCATTCTGCCTAAAAATATGTTCATTTCAGCTTCATTTCAGTTTCTAAATTCATTTAATATCATCAATGATATCTGTTTATTTGTCCTAATCATTTATTTTATTTTCAATCTTTTTTCTTTTACACATGACATATCTCTCTCTCCATATATATATATATTGAAGCAGTCAATTTTAGTTTAAGATTGAGCTTCATGGTTCTATCCATTTACAATGACAAGTACTAACCTATGTTCAAACCCTATGTTTTATTCCACTCCTATATATTTCATGTATATATTTATGAGATGCACTCCTAAAAATTATACATTTTAACTTTTGAATAACATTTTTTTATTATTATTATTCTTTTTTTATTATCTATATATATATATATATATATATATATATATATATATATATATATATATATATATATATATATATATATATATATATATATATATAATATATATATATATATATATATATATTACAGGAGCAACCATACTAACAAAATATTAGTTTTATAAATATTTTATTATACCATTCTGGGGTTTATAAAACTTTTTTTTTTTAAATTATTATTATTTAATCAAAGTGTATATTTTATAAAATCCAAGATGGAAGATGCAACCATTAATTGTCAAAAAATAATAAAAGGGTTGGAAATATAATATTATTTTAATCTTGGGAAGGAATTTTTAATTAAAGTTTTACTGAAAATAAAATGGGCAATAAGATTAATAGATTTTACTTTTGTTATAAAACATTTTTGTCAAATCTATTTCCAATCTAAAAATAAATTTGAATATATATTTGGAACATTATCTAATGATTGCATCTTCAATAATAATAGACACAGAAATGTAATATTTTATTAGATCAGAGATTAGATTTTGGGCTAGAAATAAAAAATTAAAAGCATTCCACAAATACCTGAGTGGGATATAAAATGGGCTGATTTTAATCACCAAAATAATTGCCGCTAATAAGAGAACTGTATTGTCAAGATGGCCCATGCTGGTTTGAAATTTAAAAATGATGATTGAGTAGAAAGCCCATCACTTTTCTGATTCTTGTGGGTCTTCTTCAGCTGCTGTACAATTCTGATCCCATAGAATGAAGTAAAGCCCAACCTGAGAAATTTGAAATGCTGTATAAAAGCTTGCTGTTACATAAAAACTCACATGGATTATTTCAGTTGTTGTGCACAAGCTGGAGAAATCATGCAAGGTAATTATCTTCATGCTGACTGAAAGTAAATCGAGCCTAAGTAATCTCATCAAAATTTCTTTCATGATTGATTTAAATTTGTATCTTTTTAATATATAAATTGCTCTCAAATAACTTTTATAAATCTAATTTTCTCTCATATGCTCTAGTTTTTTTAACTTTGGTGTGGTCATTTATTTATTACTTGATTTTTTGTATCTATTTTAGTTATTATTAATATGACAATCTCAAGCAACCTGACAAGATGAATTTCTAAAATTTTTTTTTTCTCTTTTAAGTAAACCACCATGAATTAAGGTTATTAACATTCCCTTAAAATATAATGTATGAGTAATTAATACACTCACCAGATTGTTTTTCAAATCAACATTTTATGTTGGTTTTTATTATAAAATTTTTTATTTATTCAATTCCAAATAGAATGAAGTAATTCTACATGGGGTAAATCCATTGCTCAAGTTAATTAATGCTTTGAAATCTTTCAAAATGTCATTTATTTAAATTCTGGAAAGGTGACCTATTAGTTGTTTTTCATATAACTACTAGTTTTTATTTTATTTCTCATACTCTTAAAATACCAAATTCTTAAATATTCTAGTCTTTATTGAAGTCCAAGAAGGTGGGATTGAATTATTTTAATTAGCAGAAAAGGAGGGGGTCGAATCTTAATGTGTATTTTATTAAATGAAATTTCTATTCATATAGTATAGCAGTGTAGCATATCATTTGTATAAATTATAGCATTAAAACAAGGGGTCATTTATTTTTAAAGCAGTAACTCCCATTCAATGACATTAGTGACATTTATCCATACTGTGAAACTGACATTTGGCTTATCTTTGTATATATATATATATATATATATATATATATATATATATATATATATATATATATATATATATGCTTTTAATCTGGGGGTTGCAACAGAATCAAACCCATAGATTTCTCCTTATGTCCTGTCCTATGGATAGTTGACCCTTCCCAGGATCTTCTTCATATAAAAGGCCTCTGCACATTGGTGATATCCATACCATGCCTAACTACTTTTCTCTACACACTGCCCTAAGAAGGGAGTCTTAGATTTCATTTTTCATCCAGAAACATGACCTTATCTTTGATTTCTCTGTCATTATGTCAGTACTGCCACTTCTTCATTTAGTATTTCTTTTGCTTCATGACCCAATTTTGATGTTATAATATTAAAAATTGCATTCTGCTCAAAAATATATGTAAATGCCAAATATTACTAATCTTATTAATTTATAATGTTATTTCAATCTTATTATGCAATCCCACCATCGTAATCTATTATTTCTGTATTTAAAAGTATATGCCTTGAGGAAAGATCAAGTGTTCTGTCTCCTAAATGTTAATTAAAAAATTTCAAGAAATAGTTTGTTAAATAAACTAATGTGATTGTCATATGCATTTTACTCATTTTCATGACCACAATGATGTGAAAATAGTTTTTCTTATATATGTAATGAATCTCGGAATGCTTCCTGAAATTATATGTTAGTCATCACATTTCAGAACTATCAACCAAAGTGTTAATAGCAATATTATGTAATCTTATTAATGAATGATTGACATTTAATACCATACCCACCAATGATGTGTGTTAATGTATATATATTATTTAGTTGATAAAAGAGCATATAAGAATCATCAGCATGAATCCAATATCTAATTATCTACCATTTGGTGGACTGCTCATTCACACACACATAAATGTAAATAATTTGTCATGTTATTGAACTATTTTTATTATCTAATTTATTTAAGTAGTTCTAATTCTTTTTTTTCCACTTCCACACATACAACCATGCATATGTCTATTGTAGTTAAGTTATAATGTAGTTAATATTAAGTCTCATTGTCTTCTCTCTTCTGCTAGTGCATCAAATTTTAGAATAAATTCTTGTGTGCTATCGTTATATGTTATTTATTAGGTGTTTGATTTGGGGATTAGGGAATGGGTTCAAATTCAGGTTGGTCTCTGACCTAAATTCGGGCTTGATTGGGTTTAAATTATATTTTTTTGAGTTCCAGATCATGTTAGATGGCTCAACATGTTTTAACTGGTACAATATATATATATTGCATTATCAGAAATCTCTGTATTGTTTTCTATTAAGGGTCCAAATCTCAAATCGATATATGAAAAGTGGTAAAAAAACTATTGAATTATTTTTTTCTAAATTCATAGATATATTTTGTTTTAATATTAAGCTATTTTTATCAAAAGCATTTTACCCAAATTTAATTTGCTGATTAATTTCTTCCATTATTTTTTCCTCCGTATTAATAATCTGATCGAAGTGTTTCTGGTTATTAAAATGTTTCTCATTCATGAATATCCATTTTTCTTTTTTTGTAAAAATTATTAAAAAATATTATAGTCTTTTTTATTTTTAATTTTAATTCTAAAGTATTGATAACAAATGTAACTTTTGCATTTTCTGAATCTTTGAAGTAATTTTTGCTAAAACAATTACATTATCTGCTAAGTCTAAATGACTTTGCATTTGTTTTTATGCTTTTCATTTTAATTTATAAAATATTTTTCATAAAACTGCTTTAAAATGTTTTTGACACCTGATTAAAATTTTCACACTCTTATTAATGTTAATCTTACTATTATCATATTTGTCAAAAGATTTTTATAAATTACAAATCCCATCAATGATAATTTATACTTAATTGTTATACCTTTTATAGGATTTCTTATATATATATATATATATATATATATATTAATCCTATATATATATATATATATATATATATATATATATATATATATATATATATATTGTAATCTTTGCCTTTGTCAGTGAAACTAGACTCTCAGCTATTTGATCTATTAAAATATATACATATAAAAATTATTACCTTAATTTTATTAAACATTAACTTTATCAAAGCTATATAATTAAAAGCGAATTTAATTTATAAATTATTCTAAGTACTTTTATAAATCGTGAGCATTATTAAAACTTATTTAAATATTTTAGTGTGTTAATCTAAACTTATTTATATTTAAGATAATTTTCAAGTGTTTAAACTAGGGATGTATTATCTATTTAGTAAAAAAATACTGCTAAAATCTATGATTGCGTTCATATAGTCCTTAGTATCTTAAAGTTTCATGTTTGACTTAAAGTAATTAGGTCTAAATTTTTAATATCAGATAATAATGTTAAATTTGCTTACTTATAATAGATCATTTCTATCTAAATTAACTATTAGCAAGAGTATATTTATTAAAGCTAATATCATTAAGATTAAATGGATAAAGGTAAAGCTAGATTGGTTAATTTAAAAGACAAAGAATTGGTTTATTACTGTTAAAAGAATTATTGATTTTTAATTACGATAAATTGAATGTACACATGTGTAAGTATGTTAACACTGGCAAAACTCTCCTTGCAGTAGTGCCATTCGGTTATGTGCTAGCATAAGAAATGGTGATCATGTGATGTGTAAGTATGCTTACATTTATTAATTTTAGATTACACTTTTTTGTTTTATAATGTTGAATATCACTTTTAAATATCTTTAATTAAAAATTAAATTGAATTCTAGTGAATTTCTAATTTATTTATATAATATAGTCTAAAATAGTTATAAAAGTGTGATGTAATAATCTTTTCAAAACAATATATTTTCTTTAATTGTATTTTATTTTATCATAATGATTTAATTTCTTAAATACTTATGTCAGATAGCACATGTTAATTAAGATATCTAAAAGTTATGTAAATAAATTTTATTTTTAGTTTTACTCTACAGATACAAAATTGATATTTTTAAACAATAAGGTGGGAAGATTAAATGAAGTTGTAAAAATATGTTTTTCTAACAATTGAAAGGAATCACATCACTAAGCATATAAAAATCTAACCACACACACCATATTGAACTACTATTAAACTACTGGTTTTCATACCAAAAAACACACACAGAAAAGAGAAAGAAATTTGATTGTATCTCAACCACAAAATTAATCATAAGTTCAAAATTTTAAATTAATTTATTTTTATTTTATAAAGTAATATGTATCCTTAAGAAAATTTTAAATTCAGATACTAGAATTTAATCTGAAGTCACTAAAAATTTAAAAATCAATACTATTCAAAAGAAAAGCAAAATGGGAATGTTAAATAGTTATTCACTCATAATTGCTGAAGTATATTGGTTTAATACCAGTACATTACAGGAATTATAAATGGCCTGTCCTTTTCATGTAAGAATTCTTTATTATGCAATGACTCTATTATAGATATAATATCCCTTATATCTTAGGAAAATAAAATTATTGGATACTGATGCATTTTACTATATTTATGACAGCACATTAACATTTTAAAATGTTTATTTAGTAGTTAAAGAAGCATTGAATAAGCCATAAATTATTATATGCCTTAAATTTCTTTATTTTTGATACTTTGAAATGTACTGTTTCAGTATTCTTTGATAAATAGTTTCTCTTGTATAGTATTCTTTCTCTTAATAAGTGAAATATTACTTCTAGATTGATAAACTTTTGTACTAAATTTGGAAATGGCAGTTCACTTGTTTATCATAATTAGTCATTTATTACATTTTCTGATGAGAAGAAAGAAAATCACTTGTACATACTTCAATTTTATGCTTGAGATAAACTGAATAAGAGAAAATGTATTTTAAATCTGCCAAATAAAGATTTGTCAGTTTGCTATTATATTGTAAAGATGTTATCTTAATATTTTTAGTAAATTATGATTGAAAATTAAATGCAACCAACTTTAAATAAAATGTATTTTGTCACATATTTTAGAATTATTATTACGCTCAAAATTTAAATGTGTAATCTTACTCTTTTTCTCTGGAATGAAACCTGCTGAATTTAGAAATAAATATTTGCTCCCATATCTCTATATTTGAATATAATTCTTAGAGTGAGTAAATGGAAAACCAAGTTAATGCTATATATAATGTAGATCCTGACTTATTTATGTATTTAAATCTTTTTGTAAGATTGAATGGCCATTAGTACTGTATCTGTGTGTACTCATATTTTAACAAAATCTGATGTAAATAATTTTCAAAGCTGTGCATCAATTTTAGATTTATTGCCAACAAATAGAAAAAAAAAATGTTATATGCTTGTAAAACTGTGTCCAGATGAATGATGAAATCTCCAGGATAAAGAACTTTAACACTTTTAAATTTAGTAAACTCATTATAATTTGGAATTATAATTGTATGTATTATTATATTTTATTATTCATTTCTTTTATGTGGTCTTGCTTCACATATTTTATGCATTATTTTTTCATAGTAAAATCCAGAAGTTCACACAATGTGAACTATTTTATTAGTGTTATAAAATGATTTTAGTATTCTATCATTTTAAGAGCATTGCTTTGTTTCCTATTGTCAGTAATTTACTTTATTTCAGGGAATACTTATATGTAAACTTTTAAAGTTGTTGTACATTTTAATTATATTATTTATTTCAGAGTATATTTTATCAAGTCAGATTTTATAAGAGAATTATCTTATTGGTTTTATACACCTGTTAATGATTATTATAATTATTAGGAGTTAGTAGCCTTAATATTTCTTTTGTACTTCCAAGGAATAGTAACATGCCTCTCTCATGATGACATTGATTTTTGCTGTCACCACTACTTTTATAAAGGAATAGTAGCCTATCTCTCTCTTGATTATATTATAATCCATGTTTGCATAATGCTTTGTTTGAATCAGCCCTTATTGTTCATAGTATTTTTGATGGCCCATTCCCACTTTTCTCATATGTTGACAGACAAAGATCCTAGTATATTTATTTGCCCTCTGAATGTAGGTGTCTTTTGGATTCATGCCATAACTAGTTCATTGCCTTATTGATTTTTTTTCCTTTGGAAGTATCATATTTTGTATTGCAAACACATATGGTGTAGTATATATCTTTATTAATATGGCAATTGATTTAGTTATTTGTTTTTGAAGTGTGTCTTTTTCCTCAGGTGAATGCTTGACTATTCTTAGTGTAGATTAGAGATATTCCTGATATATAAATCTGTTCTTGTGTGTTTAATCAGCATTACGTAATATAAAACAAATAATTACTTTATTTAAAATTTCAAAATTATATTTATAAGCCTAAATAAGTAAGTACATCATCATCCAGTAAAGTCATCACTGGATTAGTAAGACATGAATATTTAGATTTAGTCATTGTTTGAGACATTATTATAGTGTAATTGTGTGAAAATGTGGAACTTGAAATAATGCATAGGTTAGTGAAACTTTTACTAGTTAGAAAGATATATGATTGTTGAAATAATGCTTATGTTAATAAAACTTTATCAGGCAGAGGAATATAATACTTGAATTATAATTCATATATTAATAAGTTATAGAAGTTTTGTAATAATAATACCTATATTAGTTTAAACTTTATTAGTCAGAAAATATAAAACTTCTTGTAACAGTACCATATTTATAAAGTTTATTTTGATCAATCTAAATAAACAATAGTTAATTAACATTTAATTGTAATTTATTTGTTTATGGGTTTAAACTGCAAATTTGAAAGTGTATTTCTCCACTGTTGTAAAGTTGCATTGTACTGTATATAAACATCACATTTAAATTTTGTGGTTTTCCTGCAATGTTAGTGTTCAATTGTTCTACTGTAAATAAATGTTATATTTTGTGTTAAGTCTTGTTTAGAGTCTCAATATTATCTTATTCACATATAATTTATCCAGAATTCTAAACAATATATAAATCATGATGCAATTATATTTTATTCTAGTTAGTTAGAGTGCATTCGCATACATTATGTTCATCAATTTTGTTGGGCATCTCACTTAAATGCTCATCTATCATAGATTCTGTCTTATGGCTATCTATTATTTCATGTTTTACACTACTTCTATCCTTATCTAAATTATTTTTCATTTCATCAACATTATGATTAACTTCTTCATTAACACCTAATTTTTTCCAAAGTCATCCCTCATATCATCTACTCTTTTACTCGTATCATCTCACATATCATTTAATCTTTTACTCATATCATCTCTCATATCATCTAATTTTTTTATTCATTTGATTCATATCTTCTTTCATTTCCTGCAGAAATTTCATTATCACATTAAACTGAGTATGGCTCATAGAACTCTTAGAACTTACAACTTCTTCTAACTCCTTTTTTTTAGTATCACTCATTTTGCTATCTATGAAGTATTTTCTTAAATATCTCTATAATATCTAATTTGAATTAGACTAATTTAATGTAACCTTGCATACATTTTAACACCACTACTTTCCATTGACCCACAATTCCACATAAGTTCACACAAGAAAAAGAAAAACAAAACACTTGACCATGTGCTAGACAATATACTTCACCCAACTGTTTCAAGTTTATATGCCCACATCACTGTATAACTTTAATCAGGTTGCAATATTATGCCAATATCACCACCATTTAACATATTGCTATCGAAGATATTTTATTTTATAAGCATATTATATTTGAATTACCCAAAAGTACATCATGCAATTTATTTATGATATTTTCTAAAACTGATGTGAGTCAGGATCATCCACACAATTTTAAGTTATTATAATTTATTAACTTGAGAAATATCAGTCACAACTTGATCACATTGATTAAATCTTACTAACAACTCTTTTAAAATAATTACATCTCAAACAATACTAACTACTTTAATCATAGGGTTCACATGTAGCTTAGCAACAAGATCCTAAAGATAACTTTATAGCCAACATTTATAAACATATTAAGCTGCATATTTTTGGGATGCCCTATCCTCCTATTTTGACCTGCTATATCTAGCAATCATCAACTGAACAATCGGGCCACATGTTGCCAGGCACCATAATCACATTTTGTAACCTAGCTACAACTATGTAAGCCCCTCATACTCTTCCCATCTTAATAATCATGCCCACATGTTGTTGGTGCCATAATCGCAATTGTAACCTTCTCCCTGATCTATCTGGTAATCAACAAATCATGCTGTACATTTTAGTGACTAAATTCTTCTATGCAACCTATCATATTCTCATTATCAAGAATATAAGCATAAAGAAACAAAAATGTAAATCTAACAAAATGATTCCTGTATTGAATAAAACTAGTATGAAACTGTAGATCTAAAAAAGATCACAAGGTTATTAATAAAGATAATAACTTCTGGTCAAACCAGCTTTAAAATCCACACAAACAAAATGTGATGAGTTAAATTTGATGCTCAGCAGACTAATAAATAACTAATAATTATATCTCTGGAATGATCATGAAATTAAACTTATAAATGAAATGATAAGTAAATTATGATGTAGATGATTAAATGTATGATGGAAAGAAGTAATAATTAAATGGTGGAATGAAATGAATCTAAGAATGAAGAGAAAAGAGTGAAGATGTATGAGAATAATGAATGATTAAGATGATGATAGAATGAGAGTTAATGAATAGTTAAGATGATAAAAAAATAAAAGTTAATGTATGATTAATAAATTATGATAATGAAGTAATGACAAATGAGAAAGAATAACTAAAAGAATGATCAAGATGAAATTGAAGAACAATGTTAATGATGGAGACTGAAATCTTAAACTATAAACTAATATGAAATTAAATGGTAAAAAGATAAGCTAACTAAAAATAGGGATTCCAAGCTTGACACAACCAGAATATTATCATGAAGTTAAAACAAGCTATACTTTTTACAACAAAAGAAGTAATTTCTACCTTAAAGTTTGGTTGACTTTCATAAAACAGTGAAAGTAATCTATTTCAAGTCCAACTATAATAATTAGCTAGATATAAAATTTATTACAAATTTAAATTCTACTTTGAAACTTAACAACTAATTATTCTCAGGGTTCAAACACTCAAAATCATTATACACAATATATTTGGATCAGTGAGAGGGATTTTGCTACTACCAAAACATAATACACACAACAGCTCTCAATATAAACTTAAATTAAGAACTATATTTAGCAGTTACCTAGAAACTCTATGAACTTAATAACTCTTATAACTTTGATATTTAATAAACAGGAATACCTTTTTAATAAATAAATACAATAACTTACCAAATTCCTTTTCTCAAATAATTATAAACCATGTGATCAAGATCAGTGAATGATAGCTCCGTATTTAACTAAATCAATTAAATCAATATTATATTTATATTTTAATCTATTACTTAAAATAATCTGTACTCTAAGTTATTAAGCTTTTGATTATTGTGTGATAATGCATTAGATGTACTAATAAATTATAAGGCTTAACAAAATTATTATGATATAGCATAATATAGTTAATCGTACTATATTGGTCGATGATGATTTCAATTTATAATCTTCTGATGGGTTGATAGCAATAACAATAATAGTGTATATATGTGGTAATTAGCAATAAGATTACAGGCAACTAACTAAATTTTTAAATACAACAAACTTTATTTACAATATTTACAACTTTTTAATTCAAAGACATGGCATGAAATAAAACAAATACATCATAATAGATTCGGGAATGGGAAAAATACCTGATGTATCATTGACCATACGCTTAGTCAATGCGACTAACTTATGCAATGATATTAAGAATATCATTTGTTACTCTTTAGCCTATCTTAAAGAATGAAATAATGAAACTTATTTAAGCTGCACTAGCACTTAAATTACAAAACTAGCAGTATAGTTAGAACTTTAGGATATGCACCAAGTTTAAATTTAGAATTAAAAATTATCAAGGGTTGCATTATACTGAAACCATTTCGTTTATTTCTTTTATCAGAATATGATAAGGGCAATTATCATAATCTGTGCAACTACTAACTGATTAAGATGTGAAATGAATAAGTTTGGTGTATTAAAAACAGACACCAAAAGTCAAATACACACAGATCTCACTAAAACATTACCTATGTTCACAACTCAATTATTGAATACTTAAATGTTTTTACCAATCCATTGTCAAATCATTATTTGATGAAGATGAATCTACACTGCCAATGTGCATCTTTTGCTTTTAGATCTATAAGTTCTACAATTATTAATAGATCTTAGTTTGATCTGTCTATAACTGATAATGATCCTACAACATAATAAAACACTATAACAATTAAGCTAACACTACATATAAATCAGTGTTCTTAAATCTAACATTATTTTATATTTGCTATATGATTTTTGAACTACTATACTTCACCATACATGGTGGAAAAACTAACTATATATCATCATGATGGATTTACCACTAAAAAGGGATGCTGTATAAAAGAACATGACAGTTGTATAATAATATGGCTAATTCTACTACCTCTCTATGGGTATACACATGTGTAGGCTCCTCATCACAGAAAAATAGAATTCAGACCATAGATATCTTTTCTCTTAGGATTATTTATGCTAATAAGCATTAATTACTACTTAGCCTCTACCAAAACTTCCTCTTATGGAATCAGCAATAGGTTACTTTCCATCAGTTCATGCTCAATATTAATATTAATCTATTGGATGCCATTCTATTGAAACATCCTATCAGCTGGAAACTGCCACTAATCATTCTCAATATTATAGCAAGGTAAAACAATACCAACAATATCATTGGAGATATACATATTCCATTTTACAATGCAAAACCATTAATGTATCAATAGACCACCCAAAAATACATATGTCAAATGATCGTTAATTATTTTAAAACGACAACTATACTTTTGTTAGAGAGAGCACAACATATTTAAGCAATAAAGATCAAACCTACATTTGTATTCAAAGTGGACAAGTTCATTTCTAAGACAAAATTACAAAATGAAAAAGGCTTATATCAAATTTTCTTTTATATAAGAAAATAACTCGGTCATTCCAATATATATATATATTTGACAAAATGTCTGTATATTCGCCCTCTAATAAAATACACTAAAATTGGTTTTAAACTATAAGAGATAAATATTTTTCTCTCTTCAGGTCAATGACATTAAGACTATATTTTCCCTTACTTGGGAAAATAACAAAATGTATGTGTCTTTATACATTTTTATATCCCTTTGACTAAATATATTTATATACCATGTACCACAATAAAGCATATATGTTTTAAAAATAAAATTCCCAAATAACACATGACGTAAGTAATATACATAACACAGCAATTATAAAAAAAATAAAAGTGCATTTTTATCCATTAAATTTTTATCCTATTCGTTCAAGTTATTTCATCCTGGTGAGTTAAAATGATAAAAATGGATATTATGATGAGCAAACGTCCAGACTATGCATATATATATATATATATATTATCCTGTTTAATGCTAATATAATAAGGCAATATTCAGATGTCTTCAAGTGTATCACAATTAAAATCAGTTTATCCATTATTCTGGAGATAATTTTACCTAATAACTGTATAGATTATTATAATCATCAAAACAAACTTTTTAAAGACCTTTATTGGTTTATTCTATCAATGTTTCAAGTGAAGTATAACTAAAATCATTTATTTACATTTAAATCCAGATAATTTTCCTTAAAAATGAGTTAAATTTTATTACACTTAACATATTTATTTTTTCAAATTCTTTATTACTTTTATTCTTTCCTCCATGGTAATATATATATATAACAATCTTTAAACAGTCGGGGCATTTTTAAACCATCTTTAAAATCTTACTTATATGCATTGCATGGAAAACTTTTATAAGCAAATAATTATTTTGTTCCATTTTCATTAGCAAAGTGTTATATAATTAACAATATTAAAAGGAATTTATCTTGAGCACTTTTAATGAATTTGTAGTTGTTTATTTCTATCATTACACAAATTTGGTGCTATAAAAAATCAGCAGATAATAATAGAGAATAAAATCATGAAATTATTTTTTTTTAACTTTATTAACATTATATGATATAAAATGACTTTTGATTTTATTTATCATATCTTCAGAAATTCCTCTTTAAAATTATATTGAATTTATTTTCTTGAAATTATGATTTGCAAATGAACATCTGTTCTGCTTTATACTTACTAATGGCAAGAAAATACCAACATTATCAACTTTTTAGTTTACTTATAGATAATTTGTGCATCATTTTCAAAGAAGAGATTTTAAAAATATGAATAAAATAAAAGCAAAAGCTTACTTTTTCTTGAATTTTTCTGGGTTTGAAGCAATACTTATTTAGATAAAGACTTATCCCCATGGCTTTCATTTCTTTCTCCTGTATGAATCCTAGAAAGTATGCAGTCATGGAGATGGTGCCTAAAATGATAGCAAGGTTTTTAGATTTATTCCAGCATTTCTAGATAGCAAGATATTATAATTCCATTCAATTAGATTCCAAAATTTTCTGATTTTTAATTTCTTTTTCCTTCTTGTTTTAGATCAGAGTTGAGGTCTGTGGTTGTTTAGTTCTTGTTTTTCTTAATCAACCCCCCCCACAACTTTGTTTAGATAATATATCTTTTATCCCAATGCATTGTGGTAAGTAATTCACCAATAATCTTAGTGTGAATAATTAATATTATTCCCTCTGGCTTCATTTTTAACAATTACTCATACTTATTGAAGACAGTTTTAGATTCACTACAAAAAATATGCTTAAGTAATTGACTATAACCATTTATTTTACAAGTTTTAATAAATTTAATTTATTTGTTTATTTATTTTAATTGCTATCCAACAATAATAAAATAGCAATATATTTATCTCCCAATTAATAACAATATTTTTTAAATTGTTGTTTTATCTCTAGTTTCAAACCTACACTGAGTTTGAAATCTCCTCTCCACTCAAGAAATTTCCTAGTGCATCCAAAACAGTCTTTATTTAAAGCCACTTATTAAGATTTTTTATGCTAGATATATTATTATGATTTAAAATTTTGGATTATTTAATACAGGGACCTAAATAAAAGGTCACAATATATATATATATATATATATATATATATATATATATATATATATATATATATATATATAATGAGCTTGCCAATAGCACTTAACAAGATTTTCAGAATATTCTCAACCCCAGACTGGTTTCTTCTGCTTCTGTCTTCCTCAGTGAGGTGCTAGAATATTCAAGCATTAGATTAAAATACCAGGTCAAGCCCAGCACTTTATCAAATGGTTAACTATTAAGTAGAAAATCTAAAATGTTCAGACATCCATATGTCTTCAAATCCAGCTAAATAATTTAAATATTCATATGAGACTAAACTAAGTTCAGATACATCATATATTAATAGCTTTGCCAATATAAAATCACCAAAGCCTTAATAGAAAAAAATTAATTGCAAAAAAATGAAGTCATATATCACATGACCTAATTTAAAACAAGCAAAAATTATGTATATGTATTCACACTCAGTGCAAGCCAGAGTAATCAATGAATGCCAAAAGGATTGTGCTTAAAATCCTCATCTAATGCCTACTATATCCCAGAGCAGTTTCTGGCTTGTGGCTTATGCCAGTGAGGTGCCTTGTATCTGAGAGCACTGCACCTAGATCTTAGATTCTAATGCAACCCTCCAGCATTCACCTTTTATCTCTACATAACTATAAAACTATGAGTCTTAAATTGAAAATACCATAATATTTTCAATCCTAGCTCATTAGCCTATATAGTCATATAAGTCTGAACTCAGTTCAGTATCCATATATATTTTGGTGACCTTGGTTCTTTATTAACCATAGCCACCACTATCCTATTAGGCAGGATTGGTTTTAAGCCAATAAACATCACATGTTCACATTTCTTATGCTTGCTTGTAACTGTTATTAAAACAGGCAAAAACTGTCTATATGTATTGTCACTCATTGCAAGCCAGAGTAATCAATAAATGCCTAATTTAACAAGTTTGTATTACAAATATTATTTAATAAGCTTGCCAATAGCTTTTAACAAGCTTTTCAGAATATTTACAACTCCAGTCTGGTATCTGCTTTTGGTTTCCTCAGTGAGATGCTAGGATGTCTAACATATTAATTTTTTACTTAATAGATAACCATTAGATAAAGTGCTGAGCTTGACCTCATATTTTAAATCTAATGCTTGAATATTCTAGCCCTCAGTGTGAAAGCCAGAATCAGAAAACAGTTTGGGGTTGATGATATTCTAAACAGCTTGTTAAGAGCTATTGGCAAGTTCATTAGATATCATTTGTAATACATGCTTGTTAAATTAGATCATGAGATATATGACTTGATTTCTTTGCATATATATATATATATATATATATATATATATATATATATATATATATATATATATATATATATATATATATATATATATATATTGTAACCCTTTGGTTTATTCCATCTGTAAACCAAATATAATAAAATGAAGTAATTGTGGAAAAAAGTTTTTTTTTTTGCTATAAGAAGAATTAAGTTTTATTTGGGAAAGTAATGGCTATATAGCTCACAAGTAACATATATAGAGACAGTTTGTGTTTGTATGGAATGTCTATTACTAAAGAGTTGATGAGAATCGATTGTCAGTAGCTTTAGTTAACAGTTTCTTTCTAGAGAATAAGTTTGGGGTTATAGGAGATTGTGGTAAATATTTATGTTTATGATTATCAGAAATTATAATTGATTTTATGCTCGAAATTATAAGAAATTATGATGGATATTTGTGTTCATATAATCTGGATAATCAGTATTTTTTATTTGATGGTCTGCACATGCGTGTGTGTGTGTGTGTGGGATACAGATATATGGGTTTGATTTTTTTTTCTTTCCTTTAAAGAAACTGACATAATTTTTTTTTTTTTATAGTATTTAAAATGTAAATCTAAATAAGAAATTATTTAGATTCAGTGAATGTAACCTTTGTTTGACAAGAAAATTGTTAGTAGGCTTAATTTTTTAATTAGAGTTTCCTTGACTAAATTTCATAAATTGGTCATCAATATGTTAATTAAAGAGATCTGGTTTAAAATCAGACAAAGTTATTAGGAAAGTAACACTTTAGAAAGATCAATGTGTTAATTAAGGAGATCTGGTTTCAGATCAAAGTTATTGGGAAAGTAACATTTTTTTTTTAGAAAGAGTTATTGTTCATTCTGAGTGGGGATTTTTTAATTAGACTTAAAGACAATAAAAGGGGGGGGGGGGTAACATCTGTTTTTTTTCTTTTTATCCTATAAAAACTGGGAAGAAAAGAGGAAAAAAAGAAACTTTTTCTGATTGAGAACTGAGCTAACTAACTAAAATTTAATATCTAAAGGTTTTTTTTTTTTTCTCCAAGTTTTTAAATTTTTTTCTCAGAATTTGATAATGAAGTTAAGTTGTATAGTAGACCAAAATATGAATTTCTAATTCATCCCTGAATGGTGCATATCTCTTTTTCTCAAAATTAATCATGAAGAAGTCAACTTTTGATAAGATATTTTCTGTTGAATGTCACAATTTATCCGGTCTGCTTATAAAATTTCCTGCAAGGAGAGAATTGTCAAATTTCTTTTATCAAATTAAAAGACCAATTCAGATTATAATAATTATATGGCTCTTCAAAATTCGTTTAAAGAACTACAGTCTTCTGTAATGTTTTAAAAAGAGTTAATTCATGTTAGTAATCACAAACTGCTTATTGCCTATAATTTGGACCTTTAAATGGAGGGGAAAAGGAACGGAGAACAAAGTGAATTCAAACCTAGGAAGAACTCAACTGGAAGGTAAACAACAGAACTTTTTAAAAATTTATTAACTATCCTATATCTACATTCTGATTTAAAATAACTATCTACAAATTTGATTTAAAATAACTATCTACAATTTTGATTTAAAATAACTATCTACAATTTTGATTTAACTTGATTCAAATGACTGTCTGTGCGTTCTATACATATTTAATTAAAATAACTGTCTGACGTACCATTATATAGCTATCTCAAGTGAAATGAACTGAATATATTGATTAATGGACAGTGGAAGGAAAAGAAATTTAAAGAGACTATCTGTAATGTTGATATTTATTCTTTATTTTATTTCGTTTATATAATATGTCATTTGTTTATTTTTATTATTATTATATTTCATTTTGTTTATATGCTATGTCACACTCTGATCACTAGATTATTTAATTTAATATTTTGTTTATGTTTAAAATGTGTGAAGGAAAGAAAGGAAAATGATTTTGATACCATTTAAGTATAGATGCTCACGTAAATTTAGACTTAAAAGTAAAGAGAGAAATGATATAAATATTTTATTATTCTTAACAAAATTTTAATTTGTGCTTAATAGTAGATATGAAGAATGAGAGGATGGTCATAAAACCCATTATTATGCTGTGAGTGTTGATCTGTTATTGATATAGATATTGGGTGTGTTGTTGGCTTGACTGGTTAAAATTGAAATAATTCATATATGTATTGATTTGGGATCTGGTTAGTCTTGTCATTTATCTAGGCTGGAATCGATGTATGTGTGGGCATATTTAAAGCTATAAATGCTTGTCATTACTAATGTAAAGTAATCCTACCACCCAATAGATGGGAAATAGCTGTCTCCTAATTTAGATACCATGGCAGTTGGAGGACTAAGTTTCTCTCCATTTATTTGTTAAGATAGGGAATTATTAGTAAAGTTACTGTTTAAGTATAGAAAATGTTGCAAGCCAATATAGGGAATAGGTGTCTAAGAGAAGCTCTTTACACAATTCTGGATCTTAGGAAAGATCTCTCCCTGGCTCAAGCAAATAGTTTAAGTTTGAAGTTGATGTTGTTGTTTTGTTATTTCCCTTATCAAGATGTGGCTGTGTGCACGTTATAGACACTGCATGGTGATGTGTAATATGAAGAGAGTTTTCTTACATGGGACAGAACAACGTTGCCCGGAAAGGATAAGGATTCAGTCAGATGTATATGTATGATGAAGAATGACAAAGATTTTAATTAAGAAACTAACCGATCTGTATTGATTTTTTTGAATGATGATAAATTGAAGTCGTCAAGCTGAGCAGACATACTGACTAATTAAGATATATACAGTCAAAGCGTAAAGATCTGACAAGCATGAATGTAAAAGTGTGGGTTTTGAATTTAAACCCGTTTGCAAAATTAGTAGGGTAATTTTGTGACATATAATCCTTCTTCATTGGAAATGTGAAAATTATTGCTTGATAAAATGATTTAGAAATTTAAGATTACTTCACATTGCTAGTTAGAATAATTGAAACGAATATACTATTTTGGAATAGTCCAATAGACAATGTTTACAATAAAAGGAGGGGGAAGTAGAAATTTGTAGGTTTTCTTCTCTTTCAAGATAAGTTTTCTTAAAGCTAAAAATATACGGAATTCTGTTTCCAGCGTTTGTATTTATTATTATTATTAATTATTTATTTAATAAATGAATGGGTCAAAACCAGAAGTGAGTCATCCAAGAAATTAGTTAACTCAAACATGTATTTGAATAATAGTCCTGAATAGATCAGAAGCATATATTTGTGTAACAATATTATAATTTAGTGTGTTTTTTATTTTATTTTAATCTTTATCATTATTATTTCATGTAATAAAGTTTTATTATTGTTATAAGATTATATTGTGTTTTGTGTTTTGGTGTTTCAAATATCTCCAGAATCTATATATCCAGCACCTATATTTAAGGTAATATTAGTTTATATTTAAATTTAATTATTATTTATTAATGATACTTTATTTCCAAGATCGATTTGCAGTAGTCATTATTATATTGTTTCCATATTCGATTCACATAGTTAATTTGATATTAATAATTTATTTCCGTGATTGATTTACAGTATTAATTTTGTCTTGAATATTTCTATATTCGATTAATATAATTCATTTTATATAAGTCATTTTATAGACTTCATTTTCACATAATTTATTGTTATGATTAATTTGCCTAATCTAACTTATGATTATTTCCGTAATTTGATTTCATAAGTAAATTTTGATTGATTTGTCTGATTGATGTCCATGGTTTACTTCCATAGTTTATTTTAGCAAAATAAAATTATTAAGGTTATTAATTAAAATGGATTAGAAATAATAGAATAAAATGACAGGGAATAGTTGAGTTAAGTTTACAAATTTAATCTTTTGATTCATTGTAATGTTGTGAATATTGGGAGCAGACATAAAATCCCTTTCCTGCTCTCGGTGTTCAGAGTGATTCCCACTATTGAACTTGTATTGAAATTTATTTTAGCATATATGGGATCATATCCATTACAGTGTAATCACTTCTTGACGGATCTAGACCTTGAGAAAGAGTAGTTCAATTATTAGTCTAAGAGCTAGTTTGGAAGTCAAGTAGCTTATTATAACAACATTATTATACTATAATAAATTATTCTACTATTATGAAAATAGGGATCATGAATTGATATTTGATCGAAAGATATATGTGTGTTAGAGAAATAAGATTAGGAATTCTCAGATTAGAGAACATAACACAGACATTCCGTGTTATATAATTGTAGCTATTGAAAGTGATAAATGCTGAGAACGAAAAATAAAGTAATGGGATTAAATGGGGAGGATTTATTTGTGATAAATTTTATCTAGCACTAACTTAAATAATGATTATATATTATGAACATAGATTATGAGTTCTTTGCATTAATTACTGAGTTATTTCCAGTCAGACATAAATGAGAACTGTATACAATATTTTCTGTAGTACCACTCGAGATCAGATATTTGTAATAAAGTTGTGGAAGAAAGTTGTCTCATTATTATAAATTTTATCATAAATTTATAGTGAAATATTTGCATGACTAATGCTAGGTTTGAAATTAAGACCACATAGATTGAATGGTTTTATCAATATTTATTATTATTATTATTATTTTGAGAGACAATTTAATTACTTTCTCCAGTATCTCCTATAGTCCTAAATTGACTAATGATGATGATCTCCAGTGAGCATTACAATTTATAGCTGCAATTTGGCACCCCCGGTATCTATTTGATCCTAAAGTATAAAATTCAATTGACTAGCTACTTGAAATAAATGAGAGTTTATTGAGATTAACTAAGTAAAAGAGTGCGTGGAGAAAGTTGAGGTGACAATATATATATATATTATTCGATGTCTGTATTTTTAAAGCAATATATGTAATTATATAACTGAATATTTTCTAATACAGTAACTAAATAATTAATTTTTTTTATCCATTTAGGAGTGCTTTCTATTATCCCTGTAATCTTTGTCAACTAAAGTTTTGAAAGGCTAACTTTCCCACAAATCCATTATCTTAACGTTTGCTGCTTGCCTTTTAATTAAGTCATGTTTATATTTGTATATTAGCATAGCTTTCTTTTTTTTCTTTTATTGTTATTTTTTTTACTATACTGAAACCACTTTTCATTCAAAATTATTCTTTTGCTTTTTTTAAGAGTCTTATTGTTGTCAAGCTGTAATTATATTAGTAAAGACTTTATACCAAACTGAGTTAAGATTGTAATTGAAATATCTTTTTTAACTTCAATTAAATATCAATATTGCTACAGCAGTCTTCCTATTATTTGATATATAATCAATGTTTAGACACTTTGTATATAGTTTGATAACAATTGCACTATTTCTTCATTTGCTTCTTTTAAGATGTTAATAATAATTATATAATTTCTGGACAATTTTTCTTCTTCATAGTCTTAGTTGCATATGCCATTTTATTATTAAAATTTATAAAAAAAGGGGATTTGAACTCAGACTTTTAAGCACCCACTATCTATCCACTATCTCATACAACTGATACACATGACCACACATATGTAGAAAAAATAAATAATCACCAATATACATATTTCATGCTAAACAAGCACTTATCAGTTGGTCCAGATTATCATCTCCCCCCCACATATATATATATATATATATATATATTGAAGCAGCTGGATCTGAGTTCGATCCTAGCTTCATGACATCTAGCCATAAGCCCACTTCAAACCCTAGTACTAACCTTAAATTTCTGATGCAATGGGGCTTTATACGGTCAATCCATGCTAGTTTTCTTAAAGAAAAACTATTTTATAAATGTGTATTAAAGTTAACTAGTTTCAGGTTTAAATTGATCAATTCTATTAATAAATTCATGATAGAATTATTCATGAATTTATATATATTATAACTGCGTGGATTGTGCATATATATTTGTAAATATTTAAATATATATAATTGTTCGAAAGTTTCATTGCATTGGGAATGTTTGATTTTATTTTTAAAATATTTGTTAAAATTTTAGTGATTAAAAGCTACATTCTTTCGATAAGCTTTCAGATTATCCCTTTCCAAAAGCAATGGGTAAAGTTATTAATTAAAGCTTTCAGATTATCCCTTTCCAAAAGCAATGGGTAAAGTTATTAATTAAAAAAAAAGATAAGTATTTAAAATGTAAGGATTTCCTAATTAAAATCATTTTCTGATTTTAAGAATTAATTTTCTAATTAGAAAATGAATTCAAGTTAATGTATTTGAAAGCCTTATTGAAGGAATGTATCTAAAAACAACTAGTAAATTTTGTAACATTGATAATGAAAGAAGCATTAGCCTGAAGACATCAGATACAGTATAAATAGCTGTGATAAGTTTGGAGATGGAAGAAACCATCTTTGTTGTAGAGAAGTGCCATTAAACTCTGTGCATTTTAAAAATCATGAATTTAAATAGTGTTTCGATCATGGTGAAGGGCTAAAATGTCAGGAATCTGGCTACTGTGCCTGGAGTTCCATAGAAATCTTCAATGAAGTTGCTAAATCCTTTCCAGACCAATCATGCTGCTAAGATCATGAAAATCCATTAAAATGCTGTTCAAGTAATTGACCAAATGCATGCCTACATTTTACCAACCCGGATGTGTAAACTAAGGAACCAGCCTCAGAAGAAATGGTAATATATTTGCATAATGAACTGTAACTTTCTGGCCAGTTTCAAACTTTACTTTACACTTCCTTTAAGAGCTCTTTTCATTCTTTAATGTAAATCTGTACAAAACTTTCTTTTATTTATGCTTTTTAAATTCATAGTAATTCTCTCAACCTCTAGTCTTTAACTTTCCTTTCTCATGATGATGGTTCATTTATTTTATTATATATATTTATTAAGAAATTTATTAATGTTGTTATTTTTAATTATATGCCAATAATCCTTCGACTCAGTGAGCTCCTTGGCTCCATTTACTTTGTGCAAATAATATAATATTAAGTCTAATCATAATTCTCGCCCATTAGAACTAAATTTATACATTCTGTTAATCATCAAGTCAAAAGAAATTATTAAATGTTTACTATTTTTATAATTGGTTAATAATAAATTATTAGCTCCATTTCTAATCTATGTCCCAGCTATTTTCTCATATTTACCAATGTGTATTTATTCATATATAATGTTAAAATGTTTTTGCAAAAGGGTCGATAAAGGAATCAACTAAATACATTCTGATTCAAATTGTTTTTACTATCTATTATTATTCAGGAAGGGTGCAATGTTTGGGGCATAATTAATATAATTTTATAAATGCTTTAAAATTGTTTTAGTTAAAAGCTCATTTGACTTTAATTAATTTGATCAAGTCATCACATAGAGCATTCTATAATTGGGTTTTATTATTCAAATGGTGACTCTCAAGTCATCATCTTCGAATGTTGCTGATGTAGGGCAATCTTCTGCTCCATTAAGCTTATCAGTGGTAATACTACTGTTATTTTAAATTATAGAGGAAGAAAGCACTTCCTCCACCGATCATGTTATATTTGGAACACCAAAGGTTCATAGCTATGACTTGGCCTGGTTTTCCCGTCTCCTTAAAAGGCAGTAAAACTTGTCAAATACAAACCACCATAATACTTTCAAATCACTGACCAGCTATTATCTTTCATTTTCATTTTACAGCTCATAATTTGTCAGCACCATTACCTTTCTGTTCCAGTAAAGCCCACTCTTATGCTTGTAATTAATGATGAAGTGATTTCAATAAAAGTCAAACAAATTCTCAATTATCTCAAAGTAAATAAGTTTTACAATAAAGATTAAAGTTATGCCCTAAAATACATATCTTGCTCTTCATGAATGGATTTGCGAATGTGAAAATAAATCTCACATTCTGTCATAATAAAATCAGAATAATAATTTTCATCACCACTGATACCTTTATCTGCCTTTCTTTTCTTGTTGGGGGCATAGACATATAGACTTTCAAATATTGCATAATACTCATTGGCATATAATAGGAACTGCCATTCTTATTATAATTATAAACTTGGTTTAAGGACTAGAAGTAATTAATATAATCATCATTTAAAATTTGAACAAAACTATTACTATTATTATTAAATATAGGATGTATGAGCACAGACTTTTACACCTCCCACCTCTCTTCACTCTATCTAATAACACTGATACACCTAAACACATATATGCTGAAAAGATAAATAATCACCAATATACGTATTTCATGCTAAACCAGCAATCATCAGTTGGTCCAGACTATCATCTTTACACACATATATAGTATAAGTGCTCAGATATATATTAAGATAGACTATCCTCATAGTTTAATGGACAGGCTTCAATCCACTCCACACTCCAACTCTTCAACCGTCCATCCAATTGAAAATCTGATGATGGAATGCTCAAAGGCCACCCTGAGGCTGAGATTATTGTCACACCCATGTTGACCTAAGGTCAATGTGAACCCCACATGTACAGGACATAATCCATTTAATACATATGCAAGGATGGGCAGACATCTCTATAATGTAATAACTGAAACACAGGCTTGTTATATACCTGTGGCTATATATATGTAATATAGGGTGTATGAGCACAGACTTTCACACCTCCCACCTCTCTCCACTCTATCTAATAACACTGATACACCTAAACACATATATGCTGAAAAGATAAATAATCACCAATATACGTATTTCATGCAAACCAGCAATCATCAGTTGGTCCAGACTATCATCTTTACACACATATATAGTATAAGTGCTCAAATATATATTAAGATAGACTATCCTCATAGTTTAATGGACAGGCTTCAATCCACTCCACACTCCAACTCTTCAACCGTCCATCCAATTGAAAATCTGATGATGGAATGCTCAAAGGCCACCCTGAGGCCGAGATTATTGTCACACCCATGTTGACCTAAGGTCAATCTGAAACCCACATGTACAGGACATAATCCATTTAATACATATGCAAGGATGGGCAGACATCTCTATAATGTAATAACTGAAACACAGGCTTGTTATATACCTGTGGCTATATATATATGTAATATAGGGTGTATGAGCACAGACTTTCACACCTCCCACCTCTCTCCACTCTATCTAATAACACTGATACACCTAAACACATATATGCTGAAAAGATAAATAATCACCAATATACGTATTTCATCATCAGATTTTCAATTGGATGGACGGTTGAAGAGTTGGAGTATGGAGTGGATTGAAGCCTGTCCATTAAACTATGAGGATAGTCTATCTTAATATATATCTGAGCACTTATACTATATATGTGTGTAAAGATGATAGTCTGGACTAACTGATGATTGCTGGTTTAGCATGAAATATGTATATTGGTGATTATTTATCTTTTCAGCATATATGTGTTTAGGTGTATCAGTGTTATTAGATAGAGTGGAGAGAGGTGGGAGTGTGAAAGTCTGTGCTCATACACCCTATATTACATATATGTAGCCACAGGTATATACCAAGCCTGTGTTTCAGTTATT